>PVIH01000779.1:165571-220156 GCA_004025045.1 Sigmodon hispidus
TTTTTTTTTTTTTTTTTTTTTTTTTTTTTTTTTTTTTTTTTTTTTTTTTTTTTTTTTTTTAGCATTGTCTGTTCAGAAGCCTTTTACTGTTGCCAAATTTTTCATGACCCCACATTCACTTACGTGACCCAGGAAGGGGTGTGACCCACAGCTTCAGGGAGTCTGAGAGCAACTATGTCTATGTCTATAGAATCCTCAGATTTCCACTTCTTAAAATAAGCATCTGAGAGTCTGAAATAACTCACATGAGGACCTGTGTGGATTCCCAGCACCCATGGGAAAGTGTGGGATGGTGGTACACACCTTTAACCCTATTGCTGAAGAGGCAGAGACAGCTGGATCCCCAGGTGGTCCTTGATGGCTGATCCAGCTGAAATGTCAGGCTCCAGACTAGGCAAGAGAATGCATCTAGAACATAACATAGAGAGGGATGGAGGAGAACACTCAGCATCATGACCTCTGGCCTCTGAACATGCTCAACAGACACATGTGTGTATATATATACACACACACACACACACACATACACACACACAAGCATTTGAAGTGAGCTGTGTTAAATGTGTGTTTCTGTAGATCTCAGACTAACAGCTTCCAGAAGTTCTGGGTAAGCAAGAGCCTAATTTCATAGACTAACTTGTCTCTTTCTTAACCAGTCTCTTAGTGCAGGGTTGAATGTGTGTTTGGGATATAGAGATGACTGTGTATTTAAGGTACAGAGCTGATAGTACATTTGGGGTGTAAGGCTGACTGCATGCTTAGTGTATAGGACTATGTTTGAGGTACAGAGATGTGTTTGGGGGTGCAGGGATGACAATATGTTTGGGGTGTAGTGCTGCCTTCTTGTTCAGTATACATATCCTGACTGTGTTTGAGTTATAGTAGCACTGAGTATGTTGAGGATACAGGGCTATGTGTTTGGGGTACAGTGTTAGCTGCATGTTTAAGATACAAGGCTGTGTTTTAGGGGCACAGGGCCAACCGTGTGTTTTGGATACAGGGCTGTGTTTGGGATGCACAGCTGTAGGCCAAGGCCTCTGTCTTCTTGTTACCTGCCTGGCTTTATTTCTTCTAGCCATGGACATTGAGTTTATCTCTCACCACTTTGAGTAGCTTGAGACTTCTGGAAAAGTCTCTTAGTTCCTTCCCATGGTCAACTCTCACTGCCCCATGACTGAGTGTGGACAGCCAGGCTGGAGGAAAGCCCACAGTCACCCGGGCTTATGCTGGACTTCAGAGTTTGCCTGGGCTTCTGCCCACATGTGTGTTTATGGGGGTGAGGGACTCGCCCTTCTGGAATTGTAGACATGGAAATGGATAGAATGGTTCATTTTAAAGGTTAAGCTCACCTCAAACACAGGGGCCAGGGCTCTGCCCTTACTGCCATCTAGGAGGGTGATCCATGGGAGCAATTTCTTCATCCTGTGCTGTGTCCTGCTGGGGTCAGGCTGAGAAGGCAGCTTCTAGATGCTTGGGTGCTGTGGGCCCTGGATGGGTTGGTGAAGCTTGTAATGTTTCTGAGAGTTTCATTCTTCCAGACCTGCACAGGAGCCTGTGCTGTGGGAATATGGATCAGAATGGACCAGAGATCTAGTGGCAGCTTGACACCTTGCCAACCTCTGTGTAGTCACATAATGGATGGCTTGAAGAGATGCTGCATTTTGGTGAGAAACTGTGAAATGAAACAGTAATTAGTTTTTTTCTTCAAGTTCAGTGACTTTCTAAGATTATTACGATCTTGGCTGAGACCCATAGACCCATAGTCAGAACCCAGCTTAAACATAGACAGCAGTCAAACACTTGCCATTAAGAATCCAGACTGCTGGGGCTGGAGAGATGGCTCAGTGGTTAGGAGCACTGACTGTTCTTCCAGAGAACCTGAGTTCGATTCCCAGCAATCACATGGCAGCTAACAACTGTCTGTAATTCCAAGATCTGACACCCTTACACAGTTATACATGTAGGCAAAATGCCAGTTCACATAAAATAAAAATATATTTAAAAAAAAAAAAAGAATTCAGCCTGCCAGAGCCTGGAATGCTCAAATCTAGAATCTGCTGAGGGAGAACCTGGACACCTGTGTTTCAAAGGGCTACCCAGGTGATGTTCTCATGCTAGATTTAGGAGTGTTTTAAGGGTGTGGAGAGTAATCATTATTATTCACAAACCAGGAAAGGATGGAGAAAGTGCAAAACCATCCAGGGCCTTGGGGAAATAGGGGAGCATTTTGCTTTTTTGGGGACCCTGTTGTGGGAATTCTTTTGCCAGCAGCTGCTTAGCACCCACCTGCTCCTCTGCACCCATACAAATTCCAGAGCCCCAGCATTAGGCGTTCCTTCCCAATCCAGTCCTTCTGCAATACTTACCCCTTCACTGGGGCTTCCTGGACATCAGCACCTCCCTCTCCTGCCCTAAGGTGGTGTCTTCCATGCTTCCTGGAGAAGGACAACAGGATGCAGACAACACGTGGGGTTGCCTATCAATATGGTTGGCTTCTGCTTTCTCTCCTCAAGCTGAACTTGAACTTCCTCCTCCATAGAGCAGAACAATGCTTCAATGACATGCAGATGTGGGGCTGATTTTCCTTTCTGGGCAGAGTGGTCTGATCTGGGCTCAGCTTGTTGCTTTGCAGTTTCCCAGCAGTGTGACCCCTGTGTAAAGGGCCAGTTTTAAAAGATGATGTCCTAACACACACATACCAAAGGCATACATGTCAGCGATCATAGTGCATTAGTTTACGAGGGAGCCAGGAAGACGCTGCCAGCATTTCAGAGATCCTGAGAGCCAAGCAACAAGCCATGGGGAAAGTCTGTCAATTTACAAAAAGTACTGAAGAGTCAGTAATGGAGCAAGAGACCCACAGTTCCCCTGACCCTCTGTTCCCAGCAGTCCTTCACATCTCTCCTTTCTCCCTCTGTGATTTACAGAACTGTATAAATGTCCTGGAGGGCTAGTTAGGCTAGGCAGGTCTAGAAATGGTGTTATTGCATTTCCTTCCTCATTTCAGCTTGCTGAGTGTCTATGGAGCTTGGTCAGAGAAGAGAGCAAGTATAAGCTGACAGGGTCATGAAACTGGCCTGGCAGTCTGTTCTGCGATTCACCTTCAGGTCTTGGGTGGGTTTCTCTTCTTCTCTCATCTCTCCACTGTTCCTTTAAGGGCAGATCCCAGGGCTCAGAAGCCTTGCCCCCTGACATCCCTGGAGCATCCTCAGGAGCCCCTCCAGCCTTGCTTGCATCCATCATCATTAGCTGTTTCGATGAGCTTGACCTTGCTCTTCTGGAAGCATTCAGCTGTTCTTTGGGCCACCAATTCCCCTTCTGGCGAGTTTCGCAAAACAGCCAAACATTGAGGTTTTCATTGGAATCCCTTGCTGCAGGTGCGGCCACAGACAATACCTGCTCTGGGACCTAGGGTCTATGGCTTGGATGCATATTCCAGAAGAGGGAGGGAACAGAGGCTCTGATGCAGGAAATTGTTCCTGCTGGGTGTGGGGAGGTGGGGGCAGTGGGGAGACACTGCGAGACCAGCCCTTCGGGCAATTCTGTGGCAACAGCTGTGGACTGCCCTAATCTTGCAGCTTGCCCCTCCCCTTACCATTTGAACCCTATCTCAGGGAAGTGAGGGCAGTTGACTGATAGGGAGGAGATTCGCAGCTACTCACCTTGCTCCTGGTTAACTGAGAGAGTTGTAGGGATGGGGGGGAGTCACTTAATGACATGGCCAGCCAAATTTGCACAGTGAGGCTTTGCCTCACCCATAGCCAGGGTCTTCTGGAAAGAATAGGGTTGAGGAAGCCAAACTCTGTCAAGCACTCCAGAACCTCCCCAGAAACAGAACAGAGAGAACACAGCCCTTATGTGCTAGGGGGAAACACTTGTGAAGAGAAAGAAAGGGCCCCTGGCTCATTTCCCAACTTGACTTGTTTGCAAGAGGACATGGAATAGGCTCAGCTCCATCCTAGAATGGGCGTGGTCTTCAAAGGGAGCCAGAGGCCCAGGTGTTGTACACAGCACCAGGCAGAAGCTGGCTTCTCCCTTCTCCATACAGGACAGAAGGACAGAGCTGACCAGGTGCCCCGTGCTTTCCCTTTGTTTTCATTTCCCAGAGTGAAATCACAGGTGTTAGAGGGTGGCATGTGTACAGGGACTGGGAAATAACACTAGTATCTTTATTTAAGGGACGCTGGGAGAAATGGCCTGTGAATATCATCTGGACATGCAATGATGATGAGCATGAGCTGGACACCCTGGAGTGCCCCCCTCCCCCACGGCTGGGCTGTAGCTTGAGCCTAGGGTGGCAGCTGAGGGAAAGATGGTCCCCAGCAGGACAAGGAGTCACCAAAATCCAGAAAGCCTGAGTCTCCACACCCCTGGGGAGGGTCTCTTTAAGCAAGCACGGATCTTCTGGATCTCAGCTCTCCACTGGGGAGGGCAAGGAGCACTGGCTGAAAGATGCTATGGATGTCCAGCACTGGTCCTGGAGGGGATGGGTCAAACTATCACAGCTAGAAGGCCAGTGTGGGTATACTGCATCCTCCGGCTTTCCCCTGGGGTAGTATTATTTCTGGTGTTGGGAATTGGGGAGGATGGGCTAGAATTTACTGGAGGCTACAAACTAGGGCAGTGGGCCCCTACCACAGCATGAGCTGAAAATTCATGTTGGTCATAAGCCCTGGTCAGACTGAGGGATTCAACATCAGAATGTCATCAGTTATGAAGCTATAACATTAACTCTGAAGGGGGTTCAGTTTGGCCCACAGCCCTTTAGAGTTTGGCCTTAACACTGGGCTCTTGGCTCCCATGTTGAAACTCAGCCCTGGGCCTCCGGGAGAGTTGAGTAGGTGAAATGCCATACATAGTTCAGCGCATCTAGAATTGATTCCAATGACCTAAGGGTGATAAATCACGCACTGGCTTCTCCGTAGCCTCCCTGTCCTGTCTCCCTAATCCTGAGCTGGCAAAGCAGTTGCCAGACCACATTGCATGGCTGTGACGTGTCCAGAACAGGGCTTCTGAGAGCAGGTTTGTGCTTTAGAGTCAGGATCCTTATGTCAGTCTGTGTCTTTGTGTTTTCCTGGCCACGGACAGAGCTCTGTCACAGTGTACGTGGGGTAGGGATCGGCACACATGACCCTTTCCTGCCCAGCTGTGTCGGGTGCAGACCTTCCAGTCCAGTCACTCTTCCCAGTGTGGCACAGCCAGAAAGCCTTCAAGCCACTTGCCTGTGAATATTGACAAATAACAGTTTACAACCTATCTTTAATCTCAGCACTTGGGAGGCAGAGGCAGGCAGATTTCTGTAAGTTCAAGGCCAGCGTGGTCTACAAAGCAAGTTCCAGGACAGCCAGAGCTGTTACACAGAGAAACCTTGTCTCGAGAAACATAAACAAAAACAAAAAACAAAATAACAAAAAACCCAACCCAACACACACACACACACCCTGCAGCACATCTAATCAGGCAAGACCAGTCCTCCTGTTAGTTGATGCTGCGTTCGCTACTCCTGAATGTCCTTCCTCAGACTGGCACATTCTGGATTTAACAAAGCTGCCCACCATCCTCCGTTAGCTGATCAAACCCAACTGCAGCCTTTAATATAATCCTGGTTTCCTGTGTTCTTTCGAATTGCTCAGTAGAGATAAAGGTTGGGTTAGAGTCTGGGTCTACTTTCTTTCTTCTTTCTTTCTTTTTTTAAAATCTGTTTTGGTCAGAAGATGTTACAGGTAGGTGGCTCTGTGTAGCGCAGGCATGTCTTACCGGAGTGGCCCTGAGGTATGAGCATCCTTTTTGATCAGCTTGAAAGTTATGACTTGTTCCTCTTCTGCTCTAGGCTGGCTCAACTCTCCTTAGGTAGCCTAGTGATCCCTGGTACCCAAGAGCTCACCATAATGATGCTTAACTTAACGTGGACACCAAGCAGGAATCCTGGGCTCAGTCCTCCTGCTCCAGCCTCCTGAGTTGCTGGGACTACATGAATGTGCCACTGTGCTCAGTTGGGGCTCCTGCTTACCGGCTGCTAACCTCATCAGTCCACAGTGAAAGCCTTCACCTTTCTCTTGGGGTCAGTGGCTTTGATCTTTCCTCTGATGCTCAATGACCTTGTCACCAGTTCCTGATATGATATCTCATTCTGGAGTCTTCTCTCTGCTGTCCCATCTGTTTGTATCAGCTGTAGGTCTGTCTTAGCTTCTATTGCTGCAACAAAACACCATAACCAAAAGGCAACCTGGAGAGGAAAGGGTATATTGAATTTATACTTCCATATTGTAGTCCATCACTGATAGAAGTCAGGACAGAAACTCAAAACAGTACCAGAACCTGGAGGCAGGAATCGATGCAGAGACTGGAGACTGCTTGCTGGTTTGCTCAGCCTGCTTTTTTATAAAACCCAGGACCACCAGCCCAGGGATGGCACCACATTCCGTGGGCTGGACCCTTCCCCATCAATCACTAATTAAGAAAATGCCTTATTGCTGGATCTTATGGAGGCATTTTCTCAGCTGAGGCTCCTTCCTTTCAGGGTGACTCTAGCTCTTCTCAAGTTGCCATAAGGCCAGCCAGCACAGGCTTTCCACTGATGCTGGGCTGCCCTGACCTCCAACTCTCTTAGGATGAACATTGCATTTTCATAACCTGGTGGATCTGATGAGGGTGGAGCAGGCCCGGTGACCTGTGAGAACCTGTAGGCTCCAAAGGCACTTGAAGTCCACAGTCACTGAGGGTTGGGTGCAAGATGGTACACAGCTTCATGCGCTCACTAAGGTTAGGCTTCACTCTCCTCCCCCTCTATTGGCCGTTGTTTTTATTTTAAATATTTTTGGTGTGATGCAGGAGTGGTTGTACATAACTGCCAGTAGGCTGAGGCAAGAACAGCGCAAGTTCTGAGCTAGCCTGGGCTGTATAGGAAGACCCTGCCTACCTGGAGTGTTCATATTAAATATTTCTCACTCCGTATCACTTGGTGACCACACATTATGTTGGGCCAATCTTTCTCATCATGGTAGAACTCCCCCCTCCCATGACTCTACCAGCTATTTTGGCTTTGGTTAAATAGACTTGCTGTAGCTTTGAATAGTCTCGTCTTTTAAAAAACTTTTTATTGATTCTTTGTGGATTTCACATCATGCATCCTGATCCCATTCATCTCCTATCTGTTTGTTTATTCTTATTTGCTCTCTCCCTTTCAACTCCTCCCCCAAATAAAATAAAATTTAAAAGAAAAAAATTCTTGTCGTGGCAGCTGTAGTGTGACAGTGAGTCACACAGTATGCCTTTAGTCCATACATATTTACTTATATGTGTTCATTGCAGTGGGTCATTGGTCTGGTTTGAGGCCCCTGACTTCTGCTACGCTGTTGATATAGGACCCCAGGGGACTCCTCTTGGGTATTCTCTTGTTGCCATGAGCCATGGAGATTCTGCCACTTCACATCTGCAGGGCCGGCCCCTTCAAGTGTTCTAGCAGTTCCTAGATGGGGTGGATGTTGGGGTGGGACCAACTCATAGCCCTGGTTCCGGGCCTGGGTGGTAGCTCGGTTGGTCAGCCTGCCAGCTTTCCTTCATCCTCACCACTGGGCAAGTTCTCCAACACTGCTCAGGCTAGCTCACCCAGTGCAGCAGGCCAGCTCACCTGCGCCCATGTCAACAGGGTCAGCTCTACTGTGCTGTGCAGGCGAGGTGCAGGAAATGGCCCCATCTTGTTTGTCTGGTCTCTGTCAACACAATGTTATTGGGACTGATCACACGGTGTTTCTGAGTAGAGCTTATTCCTCTCAGAGTGAGCACTGGTGGTTTGAGAAAGTGATTTGCTAGTGGTTTACCGGTTGATGTTTGGGTCATTTCTAGTTTGGGGCTCTCAGTCTTGAGAGTCAATGGATATTAGCTTGCAGGTGTATAGATGTGTGCTGCTGGGTGTGTTGTTTGCTGTCATGAGCAGCTATGCTAGGGGATTGCCTGGGTGCACTGCACACACTGTTTCTCCAGGTTGAGTACCTGCAAATGTGAGCTGTGGCTTCTCAGTTGCCATAGGAATGCCTCCCTGGCCTCCCTGGCCCTTGGTAGTAGTGTTGGTTGTTACTGTTTCTTAGCTGTTCTGATCCAGGCATAGGGTTTGTTGTCGTGGTAACCCCTGACTCTGAGCATCTGTTTGTCATATGATGCATTGTTTCACTTTGTCCTTCCTCATCTTAACTGAGGTGTTTGTATCTCCACTGAGGGCCCTTTAACATTGTCCATGTGTGTGCCCTTTATCAGATTTGTATTGGTAGAATATTTCCTCTCAGGACCCTAAGATGGACATTCATGGACCCTTTGGGAAGGGGAAATAGACAAGATCTCCTCAGTAAATTGAGACCATAGCGGGGGCGGGGGAAGAGGGGGTAGAAGGAGAACGTGAGGGATGGGATGGTTGAGTTGGGGGAGGGACAGAGAGGGAGAACAACAAAATAGATATCTTGACTGATGGAGCCATTTTGGGGTGAAAGAGAAACCTGGTGCTAGGGAAATACCCAAGAAGCCACAGACATGATCCCAGCTAAGGCCCTAAGCAATAGTGGAGAGGCCTAAACTGGCCTTCCTGTAATCAAATTGATGACTATCTTAATTGTCATCATAGAACCGTCATCCAGCTACTGCTGGTGGAAGCAGATGCAGAGACCCACAGCTAAGCACTGGGTCAAGCTCCCAGTTAGCAGAAGAGGGAGGAGGGATTGATCATATGAGCAAAGGGGTCAAGATCATGATGAGGAAATCCACAGAGACAGCTGACTTGAACTACTGGGAGCTCACTGACTCTGTATTGACAGCTGGGGAACATGCATGGGACAGAACTAGGCCCTCTGAATGTGGATAACAGTTGTGTGGCTTTGGCTGTTTGTGGAGCCTCTGGCAGTAAGACAAGGATTTATCCCTAGTGCATGAACTGGCTTTTTGGAACCCATTCCCTGTGGAGGGAGGCCTTGCTCAGCCTTGATACAGGGAGGAGGGCCTTGATCCTGCCTCAACCGGATATATCAGCCTTATATTCATTGCCTCTGGGAATCCTTACCATCTGTGAGGAGTGGAGGCGGAAGATGGTGGGGGGAGGTGGGGGAATGAGTGGGAAAAGTGGTTGGTATGAAAAAAATCTTTTAAATAAAAAAATACAAATACAAAAATATTTTAAAAAGCAAAAAAATTTCCTCCCAGGTTGCTTGCTTTTCAGTTTTTTAACATAATTTTTTTGGGGTTGGTTTGGTTTATTAAGATAGGGTCTCATGTAGTAAAGGTTGGCTTTGAGCTCGTAATTTCCTGCCTCCACTTCCCAAATGCCGGGATTACAGGAACATACTCCTTATCTAGGTTATTCTTTTGAAGAGTGGTGGGTTTTGATGTTCATTTATCTATCTTTTTTTAAAAACCCTCTGAACTCTCTCCAAGAAATATTTATCTTTCCCAAGATCATAAATAATTTGTCTGTTTTCTTCCAGAAGTTGTCTAGATTAGGGTTTTTGTAAATTTAGATCTATGATCCATTTTAGGATAATATGCTGTGAAGTCAGGGTGGAAGTTTCTACCTTTTCTGTACAGATGGGAACTTGTTCAGTGTTGTGCAGAAGAGACGACCTTCCCCCAAATTCCTGGGGCCATTGTGGGTGTGCTCTTTGGCCTCTGTGGCATGCTCACTATCACGTTAGAATATGCCCTAAAATAATAGGACTTCTAAATTGCTCTCTTTTTTTTTCAAAGCCTCTTTATTTTGGCTTTATGGCCTCTCTCTCCTCCCTCTTCCCCTTCTGCCTTCTCTCTTTTTTGTTTCTGAAGTGCTGAGAGTGCAGAGGTTCCCAAAAGCTAAGCAAGCACTCTACACAGACAGCATCCTCAGCTGTAGGATACAGTTTCAATTATTGACTCTTGTTAAACACATCCTTAAGCATTTTGATACAGTAACAAATGTTATTAAAAAACAAACAAACAAGAAACAAAACACTCACCAACTTCAGTTCCCAGTTGCTGGTTCTACTTGGAAGAAGGCAGTGGATGTTTGGGAGTGGACTTTGGTCTTGAGCTCCTGCTGTGTACAGCTCTGGTTTTATAGTGTTCCTTAGGATTACCTTTGCAGTGCAGACCTCTGCCTTCCAGGCTTGCTTCTGTCCAGCTGTGCTGGCTGGAGCCTCCAGGGTGGGGCTGAGCAGAAGCTGGGAGCACAGACCTTCTGGCTTTGGACCTGACCTGTTAGTTAGTGTCCAGTGCTGTGGAGGGCATAAGCTCCACACCTCATGGCCCTTCATCAGACCTTGGACATTCTCCTCTATCCTGTCTTTTCTGAAAGTGCATCATCAGTGGATGGTATTTGTCAAGAGTGTTCACTGCCTCTCTGATATGATCTCACTGTTTCTTTGGTGACCTATGTTGATTGGTTTTTGTGTTGAACCAGTTCCTAGGGTAAAATTCTCCTCCGTGGCAACAGTGACTCCATTTCTGGATTTCTGTAATGACACATTGTTAGGGACTTTGTAGCTTTCTGTGCACGAGGGCTACTCTGTGGATACCTTTTCTTTCCTTGTGAGTTTGTTATTCTGCTAAAATGGCTCAGTGAAAGGGCTTTTGTTTGATTCCTAGGACCCACATGGAGGACAACAGAGAGAATAACTTTTGTAAATTGTCCTTAGATCTCCATATTCATGCCCTGGTGCATGTATGTGCTCTGGTGCGTGTGTGTGCGTGCGTGCGTGCGTGCGTTCGTGTGTGTGTGTGTGTGTGTGTGTGTGTGTGTGTGTGTGTGTGTGTGTACATGAGAGTGATCTCTCTCTCTAAATGTAATAAAAATAAATAGGGTTTGGAGGGATGGCTCAGTGGTTAAAAGCACTGACTGCTCTTCCAGAGGACGTGGGTCCAGTTCTCAGCACCCACATGGTAGCTGAGTTACCTGGTCTCTGGAGTTACAGACTCCTTCTTCTGGTATCGTGGAGCACACGAACATGTGAGGCAAGGCATAGAGTAAAAATAAGCTTATTGTAATAAATAAATACATATAAGAAGAAAAGAATACTCAGGCCTCAGCTATTGACTGGGGCTTCTTTATGTAATTTTAGGAGGAGTGGCTGATAAAGGGCATAATTTGCATGATCTTTATTTTGATTGACAGGTTTATGCAAATCTTTTCTCACTAAGGCTTGTCCCTTCCCAGTATGCATCTGATTTTAATGGTATGTATGCCCAACTGAACATAGGCATATGGTAGCAAATAGGAGATTCTCCCTAAAGGCTCACTTGGAGGATATAGTTTACCTTGTCATGCATGTACCCCAAACCAGTCTAAGCCCACTATTGTCCTTACCTAGGTATGTCCTAGAATGTGTTTGAATAGAAGCTGTCCATGAAAGGGAAGGTCTTGATGGTAGACTTGGTGGTTAATCTCCATTTTCCAGAATGGAGAGTGTGTGAAACCTGATATGGGTGTAAGTCTCAGGTTTCAGGTGCATTCTTAGGAGCAGTGTGTGTGTATAGCTCAAACCAAGTGGAGTCCCACATTGCTAGACTCTCCCCTATGCTTGTCTGTTGTTACCGGTCATGCCATAAATACAACAGATGGCAATTCCTAATTTAGGTGTTGACCCACCAGGTGAGTAACTCTCTGACGGAGAAACCTCGTTAAGCAAGACGTACAACGCTGGTTACTTCTGTCTGTAATTTTTGTCATGTACCCCTAAAACAGCTATGGCTATTTTCCCCACTGCCTGTATGTTTATCTTGTATGTATATATATTCCATCTACTAGGTATACATATATCTGTGGATGGTCAGCAAGATGATTTCTTCTTTTTTAAAAAAATATTTATTTTTATTTTATGTAAATTGGTGTTTTGCCTACGTGTATAACTGTAAGGGTGTCAGATCTTGGAATTACAGACAGGTGCTAGCTGCCATGTGGGTGCTGGGAATCTAACTCAGGTCCTCTGGAAGAACAGTCAGTGCTCTTAACCACTGAGCTATCTCTCCAGGCCAGATGATTACTTCTTAAGCTGTATAATTTTGCTTTATAGAAATAATATTAGGATATTTTTCATACTTAGGCTGACATAGGAAAATAGCTGTATTCTCAGCTATAAAGACAGCTTTTTACACTATTAGCTGACTTCAAAACAAATTCAAAATAGACTAGTTGTCCCTGCAAATAAAATACACAAGGATAGGTTCCCAGATGTCTATTAAAGGTTAGGCATGAGGCAATTTTGACAGACATAACCCCTGCAGCAGTTGACTTTCTGCAGAAACTCCCATTCTTACTTTTATGCTATAAGGCTCAAGGTTCAGCCAACTAACTGTTTATTGTTTAGGTCCTGAATTTCAATGTCACATGCTGTTGGGAAATGAACGTTGCCATGGTTACTCACTCACACTGAATGGTCAGCACTGGATGGATTTCTAGCTTGAGAGAAATTGTGTGATTTCTCGTGTGTTACTCCTATTTCTCCAGAGTTTTTCTGTTTGGAGAAGAGAGAGTGATGTAGAAGGAAGGGCTGTGTAAAGAGCTGTGCAGATGAGATACAGCTGTATAGAAGAGGCATGTAGCTATGTGGAGAATACAGCTGTGTGGAAAGAGATGTAACTGTATGGAGATACAGAGAGATTTTCAGAAAAGGATTTTCAAGAGGCAGTAATAATTTCCTTTTTATTCACCATCAGAACACCTGTGCTTTTTTTTTTTTTTTCCTAACTCCAGATTAAAAAGTTTAACTCTTATCTACCTTTGTAGATTTTTTTTTTCTTTCCAAACCCTGGGTGTGGTCTTGCAGCAGGATCTCCCAAAGATTACTATAGTTTGCTTAGTATTGTTAATTTTAGCATTAGTGTAGGAGGCCTCATAATACAGTAAGAAGGTAGCTCCATGTTTTCTGAACGAGTTTGCATAGTTTAGTTTCCTCCCTAAAATGACTGATAGGACATGTCAGCAAATCTATCTGACCCCAGGATCTGGTTAGAATTTCATAGCACTGCCTTGTTTTCATTTGCATATTTTGGAGGGTGAGTATCATGTAGTCGAGGCTATACAGTCAAGGATGACCCTGTCCTCACCCTCCTGTCTCCACCTATTACGTGCTGGGATCACAGGTGTGCATGGGCCACTGGAGCTGGGTTATCTATTTATTTTGAGGCAGGATCTTATGAGTCCAGGCTGGGCTCACACTTGTGGCATTTTTCCTGATTTGCCTCCCAGATGCTGGGATTATAAGTGTGTGCCACCAACCGAAATTCTATTTTTAGTCCTGTGGTTATTATCTACCTGTCCATCAATTTACTTTTTATTCACAGTAGCGAGGCTAAATTTGATTATTTAGTGCATGTATTCCAGCTTATACCTGTCTTATTAAAGATGTATGCTCCTGCAGTGGCTTTTATAATATAGAACAGTGCTCCTGAGAATGTTATGGGACAGGGCGGCAGAGGGATCTGGTGACCTTGGAGCTGTACTGGGCAGGAAAATTGGGGTTAAAGCAACAGCACATTCCTGTGAGGTTTTTGGCTTCTTCCTTCAGGGTATGTATATGGGGGGCTTTAAATGGCCAGTGAAGATGGAGGTTCTTATTCCCCAAACACTAAGGTGATGCTCCTTAGTCCTAGCCCATAGCTCATCTGTGTGTGCTCAGAACTTTTCAGCTCTGAACCTTTTGGTTCTGAACTGCCAGCCTGGGACATGCAGACCAGCAAACGTTCAGTGACAGTAAAATCATCCCTGTCCCTGGAGGAGGACAGGAGACAGGCTGCCAGATGACCAAATGACCAGCAGGGATATGGACACACTCTGATGCCAGAATGATCAGAGCAGGGATCTCCTTTGGGCATGTTGACATTGGCCCCTTATGAAGTTCGTGGAGGCCTGTTGTGCAGAATACAATTCTTCCTCTGGGATAGCTGGGAGAGGTGGGTGACCTAGGCCGCTAATGAGCACAGGTCAGTGCAGCTACCTATGAGATGACATCTCTCACACTTTTCTATTCCAGTGACTCTGTGCTGCTAGTTTGATGTCAACTTGGCACACGCTAGTTATCAGAATGCAGGGAGCCTAATTGAGAAAATGCCTCCAAACAGTTGGGCTGCAGGCAAGCCTGAAAAGCATTTTTTTAATTAGTGATTTATAGGGGAGAGCCAAAACCCATTGTAAGTGGTACCTTCCCTGGGCTGCTGGTCCTGGGTTCTATAAGAAAGCAGGCCAAGCAGGCCATGAGGAGCAAGCCAGTGGGCAGCACTCCTGCATGGTCTCTGCATCGGCTCCTGCCTCCAGGTTCCTGTCCTGACTTCCTTCAGTGGTGAATGGTGATGTGGATACACAAGGCAAACAAACCCTTTCCTCCCCACTTACATTGGGTCCTGGGTTTCATCACAACAATAGTGACCCTAACTAGGACATGCTCCCATTTCTGTAGACATGAAAGCAATTTCAAAATAATTGAGCAGTTGGACTTTTTCTTTCTTTCTTTCCTTCCTCCTCTTCCTTTTTTTAAAAACAACAACAACCCCTCCCCCAAAACATTTCCACCCTCTAATCCCTGAATACTGTGGATGCTTTAGGAAATGGTGCTGTTGTGGCCAAGCTCTGAGGCCAGGGCGGGAGCATGCATTGTGGGTATGGAAGCAGGAGTTCAGCAGAGACAGGGATCTGGCTCCACCTGTTAGGGTGTTTAGGGGTCTCTGCAGGCTGCTGGAAGCTCAATGATTTATGGAAGGGACCCTTAGAGGAGCCACATTCACGTGCAGTGTGAATGGCTCTGATGTGTGGTGCAGCACCATTAGAGACCACACAGTTATGGGGTAAACTGTTGTGGGACATAAAGCCTCAGAACTTCATCAACTGGCCAGTGAGATTGGACAGTGGGTAAAAGTACATGCTGCTGAACATCATGCTCAATTTTGAGTCCTAGAACATAATGGAAGGAAAGAAAAGAATTGGCCCTGCAGACTTCCAAATGTGTGACATGGCATGTGTGCACACACATGTACACACAAAGCAATAAAATTAAATACAAACAGACATAAACCCTTCACCAGTGACTGACACCCTGAAGAAACCATGGTACAGTTTCACCTATGGTCAAGAAACATTAATATGACCATAAGTTAAACATTTGAGGTTTGCTGTGACTGTTGCTGAGGTGACCTGAAAGGGCTGGAGGGCCCGAAGGGGTAGGCTGCCAGTTCTGAATGTACAAAGAGACAGGATAGGGGCCACACAGAACTGAAGGGTACTGGGGCGTATGTGTATGCCTGCTGTATGTGTCCCTGCAGAGCTGGTGTTACTCACTTTTTGCGGGGAATGACATCCCACACTCCTACACAGGTTTGTGTTGCATTTAAATTGCTTCTTAATAAGTCTAATGCTTTGAGACCAAAGCAAGTGTGACAGCAGACTGCTGTCACTGTCTGAGACTCTGTCCTCAGGTTGAATGAGGAGTTAATATTCATATCACATCCTGTTAATTTTTTTTACATCAACTTTTCTCAGCCAGACATTGCTGAAAATGAAAACCCAAACAAAAGAAGGGGGAGGGGGCAAAGGGAAGAAGGGAGGGAAGGAAGGAAGGAGGGAGGGAGGGAGGGAGGGGCTGCTGCACCTGTTTGTATGATCCCAGGGTGAGGCAGCCAGTCTGGGGACACCACCTGACTCCCTTCCCAAAGGTGAGGATCACTTTCTCAGCTTCTGTGTCTTCCGGCATCCTTCTCTGCCTAGGAGGGAATCTGTCTTCCTGTAGTTCTCAAATCATGTTAAATGCCCAGGGCTCCAGTGTCCTGTTGACCGAGGTTCATTGTGTGTTTATGGGACTTTGGGAGGTGGAGGCAGGTGCCAGCTTAACAGAGTGGAACCCACTGGTGTTTTGTGGATATTCCTCTGGGTGATGGGCATAGGCTTGGGTTTGGTTGTGTCCTTTCTAATTCTGCTTACGGGTGTCAGCCTGTTGCCTGGGACTTTGTTCCTGTTTGGATTCAACTATATTAGTTTTAGCGGGTGGCTTGGGCCCTTGTTGCTCACATGGGTTACAACAGTGTTAGGTAGGTTGTACATGCTGGTCTAGAGCAGCTTGTGCCCAGCCACACCTTCAGGGGAGCTAAGGACAGGGCCCGAACTTACCATCCCTGGGAGGCCCGTCATCTGTGGGGACACTCCCAGCTTCTCCATCTGCTTTGAATCATGGCCTGGGGTGCTGGTGCTCTATAGCCGCCCGTGTCCACATGTTTTGGAAATTACCCTCTGCAGCCCAGCCTCACAATGACCTCAGTTGGCTGAGGTTGGCTGCTGTTTGCTCTTGGGGCAGGACTCAGTTTCATGACAGGCCTGTACTTTCCTGAAGCCCGGGGGCACCTGGACCCATCCCTCTGTACCCAGGCACCAGGGAGCCCGAGGGTCTGTCCCTCCATTGTTGGTTACTGGGTATGTGGTCATACTGTGTCACCAAGCACCTCGATAGCTGGCTGGTTTTATCACTCTATCTCCCTGTGACATTGATGATTTAGATCTTTCCACAGTGGGAAATACGGCATTTTAGTGTCACATACTCATGGGTTTTTGAATGACCGGAGCCTACTATTCAGATCTGCTGCCATTACTAGAGCACTTTGGAGTTCCTTTGCTTAAGGAACCTACGTCTCACTCTTGTGAGTGCTTATAGTGGCCACAGATGTTTCTCTGGCAAGATGAAACAGAAACATCCAGATATTATAGGACGATTATAAGGATAACTTGGGTGTCTGTGATGAGGTGGCAAGGTGGCCTATGAGCCTGGGCTTCATCTCAAGCCCATCTTGAAGCAGTAATCAATGGCATGTGAACACATCTACAGGGGACATTGCAGAGTGTGCATTTGCATAAAGATGGGTGCATCTCCTCCCCAGGGGAAGATGTCTGCAGGTCCCAGGTTCAAGTCCACTAAGAAGGTCTGAATGGACATACTGGCTGTGCTGCAGCTTCACTGAATTATCACGCTCCCCTGTGGCAGTTCATAGCCACATAGGCCCCTTCTTTCTGGGTGCAGCTGTTTTATTTCTGGAATTGTTATTGCTAGTGACCTGCCCAGCACCCTACAACCTTGACTGTGTCTACTGAATTTATGGTTTTAATTTCAACCTTGAGGGAGAGGGCTGCCAGGTAAGAATGGAGCAGACTGTGGCCCAGAGCTGGTGTATGGCCTCTGTGTTCTTGTAGGAAGCTATTTTTCACTTGTTCTGGGATATTCAATGCAGGAGTCAGTGTATCTTCAATACTGAAAATACTGAATTCATGGTGGGTGTTCTTTATAGAAGGGGAGGACCAGAGTGGTCCTGGTGAGGTTCTGAGTACACTGATATTTGTTATCATGGAAACAAGCCACTCTTCATATTCCTTCTATTAGTTGCTGCCATTTTTGCTTAGCCACATATTATGATCATTCTCCTGTTCAGGACATAGCTGCAAAGTTTATAGTTTCATTCATTTTTCTCCCTGCAAAGTCTTTGCTGGGTATACTGTGAGACACATGCTGTGGGAGCCAGAGACACAGGAAGGGACAGATCTTAGGGCAGATGATCAGTGCTAATTTAAAGACTTCCTTAGCTGATGAGTTTAGATAATTTAATTTTTTTATCCCTACAACAAACAACATTGAAATGGGTAGCTATATCACCTATAGCTCCAGTTTTGGGGAGGGGGAATCTGATGCCCTCTTCTGGCCTTTGAGAGTAACTACACTCATGTGCACATAGACACAGACAGATACACAGAACTAATAACAAATTCTTTAAAATTTGCACAGGTATCTGAGGATCCTCATTAAAGCTTGTGCCATTTTCTTTATTGGTTACCCTGCTGAAGTGCCACCCTTTCCTAAGAGTGTTGCCACCTCAATAACTTCCCCATGCCGTATGTGTCTGGGGGTGTTGTTGGTTGTCAATGAAGATGGAGAGATGAGTATGTTTCTTGTGTGTGGACTAAACCATTACTTGACTCCTCTCTGACTTATAGAAGTTCTTTATGTATAGAGGTTACTGCTCCTTTGTCATTTTCTCTCCTTTAGCCCATATGTCTCTTCTCAGGGTCTTCAGCCCCTAAGCAGATCCTGCACAGTGGTCAGTGCAGCTGTGCTGTGCCTACCCACTACAGCTGGGTTGGCCCAGGTGGCAGATAGTTTCTGACAACTGATAGAAAAAGGCTGTCTGTATTAGTGACTGTTTTTATTCCCATGTCCAAATGCTTCACAAGAAGCAACTGGAGGAAAAAGGGCTATTGTGTGGCTTATGGTTTGATGTGGAGTCCATCATGGAGGGGCTCTTGCTCACATCTGGGTATGCTAAGCACCGTTCCAGGAATGCCAGGATACATTTCTCTTTTTTCTATTTCCCCTTGTTATTCAGAACCCTAGAACATGGTGTGGAACTGGTAACTTTCCCAGTTAATCCTCTTTGGAAAATCCCTCAGATCACACCCAAAGATGTTCTTTATTCATATACATTCATTTCTTTTTAAAGAACAGTTTTGTTTTTTCTTTGAAAATTTAATACATGTATACAAGTATTTTGATTTTGCTCACTACCTACGTTCCCCTCCGGCTCTGCTAGGCCCTTCTGTTCTCTTTCTCTCCTGGCTCCATGGACTCTATTACTATTAATAGACCCTTGTGTCCAGTTAGTGCTGTCCACATGTGCATAAATGTGGGGCCACCCACTGTGGCAGGGGTAACCTTCCAGCACCGCCCCCTTCAGAGAATAGTGACTCTTCCTTCCTCAGCAGCCATCAGTTGCCAGTAGCTCCTCAGCTAGAGGTGGGTCCTCTGGAGACTCTCCCCATCCATAGTGGAATTTTAACTGACTTGATCTTGTGCAGGCAACCCCAGCTGCTATGAGTTGATGTCAGCACCAACCATGTCATGCCCAGGGAAGAGGTTCATGGCTCTCCTCCACATCCTCTGACTCCTTTATTCTTTCTACCTCCTCTTCTGTCATCTCCACAGCGGAGCGTTCAGAGTTACTCATCCTCAGCGCTGCAGACAGTCACGCGTCTCTGCATCAACCACTACTCGCTGCAAAAAGTAGCATGAAGGCAGCACTGACCTATGGGTCTAAACATAAACATTTAGAAGGGAGACTGACAGTCTGGCCGTTTATGGAAACACCGTCATTAATTCCTCCTTCCCCTATTGCCCGTGAGCTCCCTCCCTTAGCTCTGGGCTTTTAACCAGGTGTACAGTTCTGTCATGTCACCTGGCTCTCACCATCCCCTGTAATTACATTTTTAAGATCGTAGGTTTCCATGTGGCTTTTTGCATATTCATACCTTAAGTTTTCTCATGCCTCATTTTCCATTTTTTGCCCCTCACCCACGGTAGGCATTTTTTTTCTCTCTTTTTATGAACCAGGGTCTCACTAAGTAGCCCTGGTTGGCCTGGAATTCACTATATAGACCAGGCTGGCCCTGAACTCCCAGAGACTCACATGCCTCTGCCTGGGGTTAGAAGCATTTGCCAACACATGGCTCAGCAGGTGTTTCTTCATCCAGACAAATTGACAGTGGAAATTAACTTTGGTGGTGCCCCTGCAGGATAGATGAGGTCTGTCTGCATAGGGACAGAGCATTCTCTGGGGTGGGGCTGCAGAAGAATCTTTCAGCTGGTTTCCAGTGTCCTCATCTCTCTCCTCCTTTATCTCGGAAAGGCTTCTTATCCTGAGTCCAACATCACTGAAGAATTTTCTCTGGCACAGGCATTTGTCATCTGCCTTGTTGTGTTGCTCAATGTCTGGCGTTCAGGCTCTCACAGAGTCATCTGGGGAGGATCTTAGGCTGGTCTGATTGGGTCGTCAGCAACAAGCCTTCAGGGTTCATTTCAGGTGGCATGAGGTTGAGGTTGAATAGAGCCAGCTGGGCTGGTTGGGACTGGTGACTAAACAGGGATGTCCTCAGAGTGTATGAAGGACTGAACACTTGGGACACTTGCTTTGGGTTGGGGTCTGAGAAGCTCAATGTGTTGTCTTGTCAGGCAGCTGCTGGTGAGGTCTGCCCCATCAGGGAGCCTTGTTACTGCTTGAGGTATCCGTTGCTCAGTGCTGAGTAGGCTGTAGGACCCTACCATGAGTGAGATTCAAGGATCTCACTATTGTGGGGACACTGACACATTTTATCAGTTGTTTGTGTTGTGATGGTTAATACTGTCATCCTGATAGACTCTGGAGTCACCCCAGAGACAACCTCTGGGCATGTCTAAGGGATTATCTAGATTAGGTTAATTGAGGTAGGTATGTGTCACTATCCTATGGATTGGGCTCTAAAACTGAATAAAAAGGAGACAGTGAGCTGAGTAGCAGCAATCATTGCTCCCTGCTTCCTGACTGTGGATGCCATGTGACCAGCTGCCTCACACGCCTGCTGCCAGGCCTCCTTCACCAGGATAGACTTCTCCAACTGTGGGGTCAGAATCCACCCTCCTTCCCTTTCTTTCTTGCTTTTGTTTTTCAAAATAGGGTTTTCTGTTTAGCTCTGGTTGGCCTGGAAATCACAGAGATCCAGCTGCCTCTGCCTCCTGTGTGTTGGGATTAATGGCATGCACTACCACAGCCCAGTTTAAACTCTTCTTAAATTGCTTTGATTAGGTGTTTGCTCACAGCTGTAAGGAAAGTAACTATTGCAACATTTTAACTGCTGGAGAGGGTACCGGCTGTAGCCTGGAGACAGTGGCTGTGCCATCCTAGGGCCTGTGAGCACATCTGTTCTGCTTCCGCTTCAGCTCCTTACTGCCTTGCTCCACAGCTGTGGGCATCCTACTTTTGAACACTGTTCTTCAGTCTATGAACTTGGATCCTGGGCTTTGGCAGAACCACTGTTGAGGTATGCTTTTGTCCTGGGGCCCTGGGAATGGTGTGAGCCAGGATCAGCTCTGGTTTGGACCTCAGGCTGGATCCTGATGGGCCTTTGTGGGTTCACGTCTTAGCTTTTCGCCTCCTCATCCCAGGTGCTGCGTGAAGTCTAGATGGAAGGTCGGGTGGGAACCAGTGTGGGGAGGAGGGCTGCTTTCTGCATGTCCATTGTATAAACCCGTCTGTTCTTCTGCTTCCAGGAAGGGTGAGTTTGTTATGTGCTTGGAAGAGGCAGCAAGTGTTGGGCGTTGTAGGACATGCTCAGCTTCTGGAAGGTCTGTCAGCCAGTCAGTTGAGGGTGATAGAGGGCTTGGTTTATGGGTAAACAATAACTTAATATTCCCCTGGGAGCAGGGAATGGGAAGGATCCCATCAGACACTCCCTGCCCACTCAGTGGGCTTCCAGAGCTGCTCCATGGGCAGAGGGGCCTGGATGGCTGCCAGGCACCCACCAGAGACTGTTACTGCAGAGCCTTGGTAAAGAGTGGACAAAGGACATGGGATCACGGGGCCTGGGCATGGGTGAGACACCTTTCCAAGGGACCTCACAGAAGTCTAGCCTGTCTTCAGGAGTGCTGGAGAGTCTGCGGTCCCATCTACGTGAGGAAGTCACCTTGACTGTATCTTCTGGCAAAAGCAGAATCAACAGGTTAAGTTGACAGTGCTCACTCCTCACTCACTGGCTGGTTCTGTCAGAGTATTCTCGGCTACTTGGTGACTGGGAAATCATACTGTGGGACTAAGAACATGGATAAGTTGTGCAGCCCACTCTGAATAAGCCTGCTAGAACACAGGTGCTTCTGCCCACTGGCACCCAGTCACATATTCCTGATGACTCCGTGGGGATCTGTCAGCACTGACCATCTCTCTGTGACATTGTGGAGCTGTCCAGTTACTGTCTTTGAAGTGACAACTCTTCCTGACACCATGCACAATGGAGAGAGTTAAACAGTATTAGTGTATTACGCATGCCTCATGCAGAATGGGACCCTAAGTGAGGGCTCAGGCAGTTGTTAGTTGTTAGATTGACACAGGTATACAGAGTTGGATCTAGAGCTTGCCTGTTGGGAAGGGGTGCCATGGAAATATGACTTGTCCTCTGCATCTAAAGATAATCTGAATGGGCAGGTACATATACAACTAGGTATGCCATAAGTTTATGTGAGACTATGTGAGATGCACAAGTTTGAATATATGCAGATGTGAATATGTGCTCTTAAATGCATGCAACGGTGCATGCACATGGGGATGCATTCAGCCATGCCAGCCTACAGCTGTGCACCTGTGCATGCATGCGACTGTGTTTGCTCACCAGTGTGTGAACAGGCAGCCATGTATGTGTACAGCCATACATGTGTGCCCTGTGTGTAGATATCACTCTGTAAGTAGCTTGCAGAGGCCATGGGGTGGCTCACTGTGAGGGGAGGACAACTGAAGGGCTCTGCTGGTTGTTAGAGGGATCAATTCTCTTTGCAGCAGAGAGAGGGGAGGAAGGCATAGTTTGGTGGGAGGTATGGACACAGCTGCTGGATTTTCAGAGTTGTTTGGGTGGCAAAGGCTGCTTTAGAAAACCTAGATGGTAAGAGGAGATGAGCTGGAAATCTCTGGTGGAGCAGCCATTTTGCTCAAGTCCTTGGAGCAGGGCTATGATGGTAATGATCCAGGGAAGAGATGGCTAGGCTGACAGGGTGTTTCCTAGTTCTCACCTACACCAGCTCATCCATATGAGGACGGGAATTGCACAGCACTGAGGTGTAGTTAGCAGCCTAGAATATTCTGTGGATTCTCAGGACTTTCTGGTTTTTGGGGAGTCTTCACTTACTGGCCAGGCTTGCTGAATTTCCCTTCCTCCCATGGACTTCTGTGACCTCTATCTTGCTTCTGGGACTGTTTCCCCACCTCAAGCCCTTTACAAAATGCAATTGTAAATCTTGGCAGAGATTGGATGAGCCCACGAGTGCCAGGGACTATTACAGACGCTGAGAGGAAGAAGCCTCAGCCACTCCATTTCCCATATCAATGTCACACACGAACTTCTCGATATCATTTTCTTCCATTGTTACTGTTGAGAATTGACAGTGACTCTACCCCAGAGGGTCATGAGCCTTGGGTGAGGGCAGTGTGCAGGACTCTGTAGGAGACACAACAGCCTGAGCCAGACCTCAGCTAATTTGACCAAACTCACTCAATTAGCATCCCCCTAAGCTCGGGATCAAACAAGAAGGTCTGCCTTGCTGATCCTGGTGAGTGAGGTTTGAAGTCCTCACCAAAGGCAGACAAGAAAAAGAGACAGAGCTGCATGAAGCCCTGCACACCTCTCCCCTCAAGGAGGCACCAAGGGATGGTGGGCTTTTATTTTATTTATTTATTTGTCTGTTTGTTTGTTTATAAGAATTTGCAATATACACCAAGCAAGCTGACCTCAAACTCCCAGAGATCTGCCTGTCTCTGCCTCTGGAGTACTGGGCTTAAAAACTTGTGCAGCCATATTGAGCAAGAATGCTGTGCATTGAACAGGTGTTTTAGAGCATAGACAATATGGAAGAGAGGCAGAAAGCCACTGAAGGTTCTGAAGAGATGTGAGATGAGGTGTGTCTGGTCCAGGCTGTGGAGCGCTTTCATGTTTATTCAGGGCTCTCCATTGCACTCTTGGAATCACAGATTAAAGGGGAAAGAAAAATCATGAGTCCCCAGGAATTGTCCTAAAAGCTTGAGGGGCGAGTACCCTGCATCCCACCACCTGAAGTAGGGATCGAGCCTGGCATGGCGCTCAGAGTTCCACGTGCTGACCTACAGATATGACAAACTTGTCTGTCGGGGCTTTGCAGATAGGCAGTGAGTTTGCTGTGGAAATTAAGAAGCATAGGACTTTGTTACGCTTGGTTGGGCTGCATTAAACTGTCTGCCCAAGAGAAGAACCCGAGGATCTGATAAGGAAATGATACTTCCTTTCCCAGCCCAGGGCTCCAGGGATCTTCTGGATCAGTGCCTATGGGAAGTAGTGCATGTAAAATCACATTAGGAAGAATTGTCACCAAGAATAATTACTAAGGGTGACAAACACAGGATTGCTTTCTGGGAATAATAGGAACTAATGCATTTATTTAAATTATTAATCATAATACAAGCTCCTCACATGAGATGATATCAAGATAAATGCATTTGGGATTAAACTGGCAGAACTTTGAAATGAAAAATGTGATGACAAAAAAAAAAAAAAAAAAAAAAAACAAGAAAAATCCCCCACCTCATTGGCTGAGTTAAATCAAGCTCTGACAGAGTTGCTGGGAGAAGCAGCCAATTGGAAGGCAGAGATAGGATGTGGAAAGAAGATGGATCCCTTTAGAACTCAGAAGATGGGATGGAATGAGGCAGGGGCTGCCCTGGGCCACTTCAGCAGAACAGTGGGCTGTAGAGAGGCCATATTCCAAGCTGCTAGAGAAGGGCTGGGGATGCAGCTCAGTTGGTAGAGCTCTTGCCTAGCATGCATGACGCTCTGGGCTCCATCTTCAGTCTTCAGCCTCATGTAAACCAGGTGGGTGGTTTATGATTGTAACTCTGGCGTTTGGGAGGTAAAGTCAAGAGGATCTAAAGTTCAGGATCATCCTCAGGTATCTATTGGTCAGCCTGAGTTATTGTAATATACTTGGAAACTTTGTTGATGTACCCATGTGGGACAGGAGCCCATAAGTGGACTGATAACTCAGGAGAGTGGCAGATTTGGTTTAACATGGGAGATGGGTGATGTTTTTGAAGGCAAAGAGGGTCATGCAGAAGTATGAGGCCAGCTTTGGGAAATGTCCAGCTCACGTTAAAGTAAGTCCTATGTGACTCAGAGCTAATAGCAAGATACAATGCCCAAGTGCTAGAAGAAAGACAGGATTCCATTTTCCCATTCCTGCTGTAAAACAACAGAAATCATAGTGGACACACCCACCCCGGCTGCACCCCAGCACCTGGCCATATCAGTATCAGATTGATTGCAGGAAAAGACCAGACCAGTAAAAGTGCCAGTGTCAGAATAGAAGAAGCACTGTGGCATCAGAGGCATTGTGGCTGACAGGACGGCCCAGGAAATAGCCAGTCCCCTTCCGTGGAGCCCATGGGCATTCTTCAAACAGCAGAGAGATTTAAAGGATCAGAGTGATGTGAAGAAGGGGCATGAGTCGAGCCACATGGAAGCGTCTAGAAGCTAGCCATTTGACAGAAGCCAGTCTCTTGATAGAGCATCCCTGATATCAGCCCAGAGACCTGTGTGAAGCTTCAGACCCAGGGACTGCCAAAGTGTCATTCTATGTGATCATTAGTGTGTCTGCATTTATTTGTTGCAGTAGCATGGGGAAACTCACAATCTATTTGGTGGAGCTGGACCCCCAGGTAGTGGACATCCAGCTTCAGAACTTCTGTGGATGATAAGAAGGGGACCCTGACAGTGTCCCACAGAAGCAATGCTAGCAGAACCAGAGGGATAGGGAGGAAAACAACCTGGGGAGGGGGTATGGGGAATGGCCAGAGGCCTCCTTCATTGCTGAAGCTTCAGGTTTCAGAGACTGAGGGATAGTCTGGCACAGCCCTGGCTCCACTGTATTGTTACCATATTTCATGTCCCTGGCTATCTTTGCCGAGGAGGCTATCCTCCGTGGACTCTGAGACTTGAAGGTGAATACTTAAGGCAATATTTTGCAAAGTCTAGAAGACTGTGTTCCAGTGTGCACAGCTCACGGGAGACTCAAACATGAGCCATTGATGGAATCTTTGGTGTGTATAGTGGTTTGCTTCAGTATGGTGCAGGCTTCTCTCCCTTTGTCCCGTCCCTTGCGTTCTTCACTTGCTTGGAACACCTGCAATGTGCTAACTTTGTATTCATGGTATTATGCTCTTGTTACCAGTGAAAGTTCCAGAAACTTGTTTCCATGTGGTTGGCCTGTAGACTAGTCTCATGAAGTCATCTGGTGATAGAAAGCAGGACTGGCCATCTCTCCAGAGGGTTCTGGATCCTGCTGCTTCTCTTAGGTTCCGGGGTGTTTCCCAGGCAGAACCTCTGCCTATTTCTGAGATGGGTGGGTGATTGCAGCTACTCCTGCAAA
Organism: Sigmodon hispidus; assembly: GCA_004025045.1. Classification (NCBI taxonomy): domain Eukaryota; kingdom Metazoa; phylum Chordata; class Mammalia; order Rodentia; family Cricetidae; genus Sigmodon; species Sigmodon hispidus. The sequence goes on from PVIH01000779.1 coordinate 191,512, forward strand.
CGGCTCTGCCTTTCACCACCTCGACTCTGTCATCTTTTAATCCGGGAGATGCTGGCCTGGGGACAGATGGAGTTTTGTTCCTTTCTTGAAACATGCTGGTGTCAGTCTCAGGCTCAAACACAGCCAGGGTCAATCCCCCAAATGAAAGTGTGGCTTCAGCTGAGAAAACACTCCTGGAAATCGTCTTTGGGCTGGGCCGCCTTTGATCAGGAAGCTCTGTTTATTCTACAGTATAAACATGGGAGAGACCTCTTCTCCAAAGGGGCTGCAAGCAGAGCCAGTGGATATGCCTGCCCTGAGCTGCAGGACTGGGAAGGGCTAAGAAGCTGGGCTGATGGCCATCTGGTCTACCAGTGTCTACATGCTGGTGCCTGGCATGGTTGGCACTGCATGGCTTAAAGTCTCTGGTCCCATCATGATATATAAGAAAGAGCTTAATTGGCTAGTTGGATGGTCTCAAGACTTTTAACCTTTGTGCTCATGGGCTGCAGGCTCAGGAAGAGCCCCAGGGCAGTCAGAATTCTGACAGTAGAGCAGCCTCAGTTTCCCCAACTCTACCACCAGTCATGGTCAGGATGGGAGGAAACAGTCCAGTTGTTACTGGACCTGGTGCTAGCTGGCCTCCATACACTGGCTAGGGTATGTGGTACTGGCCCATACTTTGTGTGTTGAGTGAATTTGCATCTGGAGAGGTCAGCCATCAGGTGAAACCCTGAGGTTCAGAGCTCAGAGCAATTTAAGGGACATACTTTGCCTATATGACGTCCACCTGTAATCTCACAAGTCAAAAGACTATGGACAAGTTCTTAATCGCCCTGAGCCTCAGTTTCCATGTGTGTGGAAATGAGGATTCAATAGTTCCTACATTAGAGGACACTTCAAAGAAGAAAGAGGCTAACAGGAAGGGATTAGAACCCAGATAGTCCCAGGGCCCTAATCAGCGGCGCCGAGTGAAGGGCGTGTGAGTAGATGAGCCTACATCAGTGGATGCTGTGTGAGACTCTGTGACTTTGGGAACCTGGTGTGCACTCCTTGGATTTCCCTTCTCAAGGCCCTCCCTCAGCCTCTCCCATCACCCTGTGTCCGTCACTGGTGAGCACTCCTGAGAGTCAGTCAGTCACAGGTCAGACACAGCCAGGGATCACACCTGGGCATGGACGCTGGGAGAGCTGCAATTGGAAGCTGTGGATCTGAAAGGTGACATCTGGTCCAGCCCAGTGGCATGAGCAGCGGAGGGGAGGGCAGGCTGCTGGCATCATACGCTGGCTGGGGAGAAAAGAACTGACAATATTTCAGCAGGAGACACAGAGGTGAGAGGCAGAGGACACAGCCTGGACCGGGGAAAGCCTGGGAAGACTGGTTGAAAAGCATCCTAACTTGCTAGTCTAGCTTTAAGGAGCCTGATGTGGAATTTAAGCTCTGTAGTCTTTGCACTGATGCCAACCAAATATATTGGTTCAGGGTGCAAAGGGAGTCGGAAGTAAAGTGGGGAGGGCTCAGTCTGAAAGTCCCAGATAGTTTTGGGTCATAGGGCTGAATGTGTAGCTGGGTTTGGACTTTCTGGGAGGACAGACTGGATCTCTTAAATCCCTTTCCAGGTTTGACCCAGAAACCCTGTGTTCTGAGCCTGGAATCTGCACATCCCCAAAACACAGTCAGAAACCCCCTACTCTCCAGCATGTTCTTTGGGTTGGTCCAGGATGGGCTCCCGTTCTCTAGGGAGGCATATTGCTTTATATGCCAGCTGTAGCCAGGTGTAAATTGGATCACATTTAACTCCAGTAGCTATGTGTAACCTTGGCCATGAGATGCTGTAAGGGGAAAATATGGCCAAATATTTGTTTGGTGTGGACACAGCTCTCTGATGTCTTACCGGGAGGCAGACAGGAGATAAGGGGCCATGTATGATTGAAACCAGCTGCCTCCTTGTGAGAGGGAGGAAGGAGGTACAGTTCATCTTCTGCCACCTCTATGGTTCACACGCCACGTTTAAAGTTCTGACTGTGATGCCTGCAGTGATTCGTGCTGTGTTTGAAATGTCTCTGGCTGGGCTTGGCCTTCAGTCTCGAGGACTCATTAAGAAGTGTGCTTTGTGGTTCTCTGTGGTCATCTGCATGGCTGGCAAATGCCTAAAAACCCAAAGACGGCAAAGCTCTGTCGTGTCTTTTAACCTCCAACAAGGAAACAAATCTGTCACGTTAGACCCTTGGCAGACACCTTCCTCATGTCCCTGCTCCAACCTGGAACCTCATCAGACCCAAAGGAAAGGCCAGAATTGCCTTTGTGGAGATTAGAGGAAAATCTGAAGCCTTAGGTGACCTTCAGTCCTAGGGAGGGAGGGGGAATGAATCAGGCTGCAGGGAGCCTTGTGACTTTGCAGGCAATCCAGCTGGGATTCAGAAAAACACCATAGTTATTTTGGAAAGGTTTAAATAGGAACACTCAATCAATTTGCACACACAGACCACTCAGACAGCCCTCACGTACCACAGCCTGAAGGCACAGTCTGCTCCCGTGCTGTCATCCATGTATTGCCCCTAGCTTGTCCCATTGGACCATTTGGAGGCAAATCTACCTACCAATCTCAAGAGACTCAGCAGCACGGCTGCTGGATGACCCTGGGGATGAGCTGTCCTCAGGGTGTGGAACTGCCTAGGACCCTGAGGTGGCACAGACTGCTGACGCTGTCCCAGCTAGAGCTACTATTGCGTCTGATAAGTCCCCACCACAGGGTCCTTGGGACCCAGTGTGGACAATGTTCCAGGGGTGCATATCTTTGTCCCAGCATCCTCCTGGGGCCCTTTTGAACCCTAACCACTAACTCAGGTGCTGAATAGCCTCCAGGATCCAAATTGTTGCACCAGAATGCTGAGGAGATAGATGTCCCCTGAGGACTGGAGGCTGGAACCTGTGTGGCCCAGAGACTTTGGAGGACAGTTGCAGATGTAGGACATTGGGAGCCAAGTGTCCTAATGGGGCCTTCAGAGCAGCACTATAGGGGCCTGCTTTTAGAAAATGTGAAGAGGGCTAGAAAGATGGCTCAGCGGTTAAGAGCACTGACTGTTCTTCCAGAGGACCTGAGTTCGATTCCCAGCATCCACATGACAGTTCACAACTGTCTGTAACTCCAAGATCTGACACCTTTACACAGTTAAACATGCAGACAAAACACCAATTCACATAAAATAAAAATAAATATTAAAAAAATAGAAAATGTGAAGAAACTGGGATTCTCCTGCTGGCCTTGAAGCTGGAGCTGGGGCTTCATGGTGTCTGGGCTTTTGAATATCAATTACCATTTAGGATTCCCATTCACCTGGAGCCTGGGTGGGGGCTGCCATTTCCCTAACCCTGTGTGTCGTTTATAGATCTGTACTGTGTGACCTTGAGAGGTGTGAGAGACAAGGTGTGTGTGTGTGTGTGTGTGTGTGTGTGTGTGTGTGTGTGTGTGTGTTGTGTAGTGTATGAATTCCAGCATATAAGTGGAAGTCAGATGACAACCTCAGGGGTTGACCCTTACCTGCCATCTTTTTCTGAGATCTTTACCTATCTCTTTGCTGTTTTGTGCAGCACACCAGCTAGCTGGCTTGAGAGCGTCCAGGGATTCATCTGACTGTCTCTCATCTTTCCATGGGAGCATTGAGATTACAGATGATCACACCATGCCTCTAGCTTTAATATGGGTTCTGAGGATTCAAACTCAGATCCTTACACTTGTGTGGCAAGTGATTTTATCTATGAAACTATTTCCTTGGGCCCTGAAATTTGACTTTAAACAGTAGGTTGGGAGCTGGTAAAGGAGAATGCCTTTGCATTGTCTAAGATGCTAAACTCAGGGTCATGACGTAGACATGAAATGTCCACATGGTGGGAGCAAGTCCTAGCAAGTCCTTTGGAATAGATCAGCTACAAAATTAGGCCAAAGGAACCCTGGGCTCTGGGGGGTGAACAGTATGGGAAAAGAAGGACGCACAGAAAAATGATGTATGAACACAAAGCTGCCTGACCTCTGGAACTGGGGCATCAGAAGCTCTTCAGGCCCTGAGCACATGGGGACAGTGGTCACTGTAGCTGGAGTCCTTTGGGGTCCTGGTTCCCCATAGATTCTAAACCTCAGTGGTGACCATCATAGACCTTGAACAGGTAGAAAAGTACCTCCTTCACTGTATGCAGGTGGCCAAGGGGACAAGCCCATGGAATATTCTGTACCAAGATAATACAGATGTTGAGGATTAGCTGCAGACAGGGTCCTAGGTCTGCCGGGGCCATGCTTCCGTTCTTGGTCACACGTGAACACATGGTCACTTGCCTTTGCTCCTGTAGCAGCCACCATGTGGTGTTCTCTCTGATGCACAGTGGTTACCTCACTATGCTGTCTCCGTGAGGCAGACTTGGGACGGACTTTGCTCATTTTCTCTAAGACTCCTTGGGGTTTGAGCTTCTGGCTTCCCTCAAGACCTCTGTTCACACCTCTGCCCATTTTAGTCTTTAAATTGTCCCGTGACTGACAGGAAGGCTGTCTCCTGTGGGTAAAACTTCCTAGCAAAGAAATTTAGAGGGCCAGTTGTGGTCCCCATATACCCTACCTCACCTGCAGCACCATCTCCTGTGCCCCAGCCTTGGCACTGCTATCCTGAGGCCAGGGTCCTGATGCAGAACTGGCCTTTCATTACTAGCCACTGCAGGCTCTGACTACTTCTATCCTTTCCGAGATGTGGGCTCAAGCTGGACATGGTGCAGCAACTATCTCCCGCCATTAGGCTTTTCTTTGTGGGGCTGCTTACTCTGGGTAAGAGTCTTACATGAGACTCCGCCAGGTCTCCAAGGCTTCCACAGTGCCTAGTGCATGGCAGGTCTCCAGGGTTCTGCCCTTGGTGGGTGGGGAACCTTGCTGCCAGGCTCTGAGATCCCACTAGCAAAGGCAAGCCCTTTCTAGATCCTTCCATGGCTTGCTCAACACTTAAATCAACCCTGTTTGTCTCTCACCAAGGTCAGAAAGGGCCAGACACAATCATCCTGCCATCTCTGAGAGATGGAAGCTGAGCTCATTCACAGGGAAGTCCTTCTGGGGTCACCCAAGGCCTCCTGATAGCCGCATCTGGGCCTTGCTCCTTCTTGTCACCAAAGGCATCTCTAGCCAGGCTGTATCCTTCAGCTGTTCCTGGAAGGAACCCTGACTGGCCTCTGGACCTCCCTGTGAGTGCCTGCCCTTTGGGATAGAGATAATCTTATTGGCCTGGGCCACACCTCCTGGAGTCAAGGGCTCATTTTCATGGAAAGCCTGTGATCTCTGCTTGGTGTGTCTATCTTGACAGATGTTACTTGTCACCCTCAGGCCGCTCCCTTTGCCCTGTGCTGCTGGTTCAAACCACCAGCTCCTTGCAGTGCTGGGCTCTGCCCTTTGCGGGCTATAGTTCAGGTGGTAATTGGACGAGTCTCACGTGGCTGTGTCCTATGCTCAGGCTAATGATACCAAGAAGATAGATTTCTAAATCTCTCTTGTTTTGGGTGCCTCCCTGAAATGCCCATGATGCTGGGGTCTTGAGCCTTTGCCCTGTTTCAGCCTCTGATCTAATGTAGTTTGGCAGAGCCCTTTTCATCTCATGGTACCAGGTTCCTGCTTAAAAGATAGGATGTAGACTTGATCTGTGAATGCCTTTACCTCCTGCAAATCCATGTCAGCCCTGTTCACATGTCTATTCTTAAATTGGACACTGAGTAGCCGCCCACTGTTGAAGGACAGAAAACAACCAATCTCAGATGTTATTCCTCAGGCTCAGGTGTTTGGAGACAGGATCTTCCATGGGCTTGGAACTTGCCAGAGGCCAGACATATGCCTGTCTCTGCTCACCAGCTGGAATTTGTGAAAGTGCTGGGACCTTAACCCGGGCCCTCATGCTTGCACACCAAGTGCTCTACTGCCCGGGCCCTTTCTTGGCTCCCAGAGGTGTCTGTTTTGATTGTTTCCTTTCTCATCTGCATGAAGAGCAGAGCCAGGAGACGGACATTCTAGAGCCACCTCAGGATGTGACATCAGCCTGGATCCTGCTCCATCAGGCCTTGTGTGTGTGTGTGTGTGTGTGTGTGTGTGTGTGTGCTTTTGTTTTGAATGATCCAGGGCCTGTCTCTTCACTCACTCATCTGATATTGAAGGAGGAGCCTGGGCTACCACTGATGGGAATTTGGTAATCTGGCTCTGGTTTAGCAGTGTGGTAGAGGTAGGGCTGGTGCTTTACCCTGCTGGAAGCTTGTGTTTTACAACATGGTAGCAACATCCCCAAGGAGGGATCCCAACTTTGGGCCCTGGAGGGTGGGGAGCCACAGGCATCTGGCAGGGCTGTGACTTGCTGCTCTGGCTAGGTTCTTCCGCAGCTGCCTGGGTGGTCATTCCTTCTCAGGTCGTAAAGCAAGACTGGGTTTATGAGTCTCTTCTGAAGCCCAGAGGCTTCTGTAAACTCTCACGGTTGGGAAGGTTTGGGGTTAAGATGAGATCAACTTTAAGTAGGCGTGTGGCGATCTGGGATTTGATGAATTGCATAATAAGCTAGAGACTCTGTCAGGGTGGGCCTCTGACATCCTGGGGCAATTGGAGCCTCTGGAAGAAGGAGCATCCACTGGAGTATTCTGTTTAATGGAACTCAGCATCAGCTACATCTTGCAAGATGTAGGTAATCGAGACTCTCTCCTCCCTCCCATAGGGTACCCAGCCCTCAATGCAGTAGGTGGCCCCACATAGTGGTGGTGCACATGGCATAAATGATTGCATAGAGACAGCTCAGTGTTGGAACATTTAACATCACATAAGATTTTATGAATCTGTATAAAATCTAGGTTCTACAAATGAGAAAAAATGTGATTTTTTTTGGTAATAACTAGTTTAATTTGCTTGTCATGCCCCTTAAATCCAAAGGCAGCAATGGGCACCTAAAGCAATCATTACCTTTCTTGATTTCCAGGGGACAGTTCCCCCAAACTTATTTTAAGAATAATCTTCATTTACCCATTACCAAACTATAAAACACAGGTTACAAGACAATGAAGTTTGATAAACCCAGGTGCTCCTGTGTGTGTGTGTTTGTGTGTGTGTGCATGCGTGCATATATGCATTGCGTGTGCATGTGTGCATGTACATGTGGTCCATGTGGAGACCAGAGGACATGTTTTTTGAGGCAGGAGCGCTCATTAGGACCAGGGGCCCACAGATTGGCCTAGCCTAGCTGGCCGGAAAGCTTCAGGGATCTGCCTGTGGGCCCCAGGTCCTGTGCCTCTTTCCCTGGTGCTGGGATTACAAACACAAGGCTGATTTTTCCTACTGGTCGTGGGAGTGGATCAGCCTTGGATCCTTACACTTGGAAGGTAAGCTCTATTGACTGAGCTTTTTAAAGTTCCTTATCAAAGTGGCCATGAGCCACTCACAGCTAAATACACCCACAGAGTGCTTCAGGAGACCCTGTGGAAAGCTGAAGACTTAGGACAGATTTTCTTGGTTCATGGAAGCTTCAGTGGAGGACATGCTGTGCTGAAGAGCTGATTCTCACAGAGTATCCTTCCAGACTCTCAGGATGAGCTGTGGGTGAACCCAGGAGAGCAATGTGGAGATGATGGCTGGGGTTAAGGCCATGGCAGAGGGGGAGATGTCAGGAAATTGGTGGAGAAACAGTTCTAATATCTAAAGTAATCCAAAGGGTTCCTCTTAATATCCACCAAAGTGTCTGTGACCAAAGTTCTGCCCTGGGCCCCGCCTTTCTAAGATTAGATACTCTGGCCCTGAATGTCTCTGAGTGTTTTTAGGACTGGAAAAACACTGCACTGGAACAGACTGCAGCCATGTGTCCCTATCAGTGGGGTTTCCTGACATCCCAGGGTCCTGTTGGTTCTGCTAGGGCTCAGCAAGTGAGTAGGACCCACGAGAGCCTTGGAAGCTGTGGATTTTTGGCTATGCCAGTGGTATGGGATCTTTACCACTGATGTCTACCTGAGAATTGAATACCTCCTGTGAAAGCTGTCCATGGCAGGCTCCTCTGCTGACCTGCCTAGTGCCGTCCATGAGATAGAGAGCACATGCCTGAGCTCTAACAAGTTCACCTCCTGACATCTGTACTAACTGGGAAAACCACTAACCTACATCTAGGTGTTGGATGACTTTTCCTAGGGAGACATAATCAAACATCTGTTTACCCGAGAGCCAGATAGGAACAGACTATAGACCAAAGAAATGAGTCTACCCCAAGTCAGGAGTTTACTGGGGTCACTTATAAGATCATGATGTGACTCAGAGTCAAGAATGACACAGGAAAAAGCACAGGTTAGCATGGGTGATGAGTCACCAAAGCTGCAGCCCTGGAGTTCCTTGTGTGTCTTACAGACAGGCAGCTCCACCAGAGAGACACATCTTCCCAACTGTTACTGCTTATAGAACCAGAATGGGGAGGCATGACCCTGGGGGATATTGTGACATTTTCTAGCTTCCTCTAGTATCTCAAGTCTTTATGAGCCACTCCTTCCCCTTCAGAAGAGAAAGGTTCAGTTAAGAGGGCATAGCTACATAATGTGTGTGCGTGTGTGTGCATGTGTGTGTGTGTTGTATGCCTGTGTTCATGAGTGTTCTAGCTCACAAGTGCATATGAACCTAGAGGCCAGAGGCTGGTTCCTCTCCCCTCCTCTCCCCTCCCCTCCTCTCCCCTCCCCTCCTCTCTCCTCCATTCCTCTTCCTTTCTCTTCCTTCTTCTCCTCCTCCTTCCCCTCCCCCCCCACCCTCTGTCTTTGAGGCAGGGTCTGTTTCTCTGTGTAACTTTGTCCTGGAACAAGTTCTGTACATCAGGCTGGCCTTGAACTCAGGGACTCTGCCTTCCAAGTGCTCGGATCAAAGGTGCGCACCACCACACCTCACTGGATGTTTTCTTGTATTGATATCCACCTTATATTTTGGGACAGGATCTCTCCTGAACCTGGAGCTCAATCATTCAGCTAGACTGGATGGCTGATAAGCTCCAGAGATCCTCTTACTTTTTCTCCAAGTACTGGGTTATAGACACTCACAGTCACACCTGGAATGGGTGCAGGAGCCCAGCAGGAATGCTGAAGAGCAGGCTGCACATCAGCTGCTCCAGTGCATCTCCCTCACTTCCATGGGCCCTGTGGAGGTGCCACGCCTTCATAATGAGCCCTGTCTACACTGTGTCCCTGAGCCCTGGACTCACAAAGCAGGAGGTCATCTGGTTGTATTCTTCTATGCTGATATCGTCATAGAGTGGTGAAAGCACTTGGTGTTCTGGCAGAGAACAGTAAGTTTTTGCTTGGGGCATGATCCACAGGCACCGCCTTGAAGGCCACTGCCATTATTAGCAAGTTCAGGAACCCACACATTCATATGCCTCCAATTAGACTGCTTGGGCTGCTCTAACAAATCAAACACAACAGATACCTGTCTTTTGTTATTCCTGGGGCTGAAAGGTCATGGCCAAGGAAGCAACCACATTAGCTTCTCTAGGAACCTTCAGGGCTCTCTGAAAGCCAGTGGCTGGAGATGTTGCTTAGTTAGTACAATGCCTGACTTGCATGCATGAAGCCCTGGGCCCGATGTTTATACCTGTAATCCCAGCACTCAGGGAGTGCAGGGGCAGGATCAGAAGTTAAAGTCATCCTTGGCTACACAGCAAGTTCAAGGTCAGCCTGGGCTATGTGAGACCTTGTCTTAAAGAAGAGCACTTTCTCTCTGTGTCCCCAGTACTCAGGTGGCTTCTCTTCTGCTGGAGAGGGCTGGACAGACAGGGTCCCTAGCATAGTTTTTTTCTTCTCAGGAGGCCATCAGTGTCTCTGGAGTATGGCCTCATCCCCACTACACCATTTTACCTCAATTATCTAAAAGCCTCCAAGTCCAGACACAGTCATACTGGGCTCATCAAGTTGCACCCATGGCAGGTCTAGGTTTACATTCTCTGTCTTCATCATAGTATGTTACAGCCTCTGCTTGCGGCTTCCTGCTGTCATATCACACTGTGATCTTACCCCTCCCACCCTCCCACCCCAGTCTGGAAAGCTCAGGCAAACTGGAACCCAGTTGCTGTGCTTATTAGTTGAAGGAGAGACAAAGTTCAGCAAGGATCCTTTTTCATTTTTTTTCAGTACACTTGTTTTCTAGCTGTAGGGCATTCATGAGATGTATGACATGGTTGTCACTATTTATTGTTTTGAGCATGGCACATGGGCACTGGCTAAAAATCCCAGGAACATGAAGGAATATTTAAGAAGGGAGTCTCTCCCCACCCCATTCCCTCCTTCCCGCTCCTCCTGAGTCCTTGACTAAGGTCATTTGTACTCGTAGCACACAGGGACCCAGGGTCCTGATTTCCCATCTTCCTCTTAATGTTCTGTTCTCTTGACATCTTTTCATTTTAATAAACCATCTGTCTGTCCATCAGAGGCACTGCTTTGCCTTCCTGAGGACATTTCTGCACCCATTTGCATCAAGGAATGTTTTGTCCTGCAGGTTCCCAAGCCTTTGGTGTTGCTGAGCAAACCAACGGCCTGTCTAACCAGCAGCAAGTGGCTCCTCCAAGCTTTGTTAACCCAGCTCCTGGTAGAAAAAAATGAAAGTCACTTGTGATAGCTACTGTCCAACTAAAGACTGAGGTGTGGTACCCAGGTGCATGCAGACCTGGAGGCCTTGGTAGATAGGGCCTCTGAGCCTTCATCTTGCTGCTCTTCATGGCCGTTAGCAGGAGCAATGTAAAGACAATATGTAGTAGACTGAGCTGGTAGTGAAGAGCTCTACCCTTCTACTGTGGTGATATGTTACATATTTAATAAAACCTGGACTATCAAGAGATCAACCCACAGTCAAAAACTAGGCGACATAGCTCAGGAAGTTCTTGATCTTCGAGTACAAGGCCAAACATCTGGGCTTCAATGGCACACACTTTTAATTCCAGCATAGGGAAAGCTGGAGTGGTGACCTATGCTGTTAATCCCATAACTCCAGAAAGAGAGAACTTGCTGTGAGTTCAAAGCTGACTACCAAATAGAATAACTCACGCCTTTAATCCTAACCTAGATGGGATACAGCTGGGCGAGAAGGGTATTTAAGGCAGACATAGGAAAACAGCAAAAATTAGAATCGATTGGGAGCGAGGCTGAGGAAGCTGGAAGGTAGCTGGGTGAGATTTGACTGTGGTGTTTCCTCTCTGATATTTCAGCCTTTCCCTGATATCTGGCTCTGAGTCTCTTTCATTACAATCAGAATTTGTGCTTCAGGCTACCAGCAGGAGAGTGGGCTTTGGAACCATCTGATACATGTGGCTGCATGGCATTGAAGTGTGGCCCTGTGGCACACTGCTGTGGCTGAAACTCTGGCTCCTAATGCATCTGGAGGGTGATGTTGTGAGTTTGGCGCTGTGTGTGGGGTCACTTTGTAGCTGTGAAGGCTGCACAAGACTGGAGATGGAAGAAGCTTCCAGGGGCTATTATTCTAACCCTGATGCTCCCTGAGTAGGAGTTGGACACATGACATAGAGGGAAAGCTACTGTGGTTCCCAGTGATGTCTTCGGCAGAAGCCGCAAACACTATGGATGACGACACAGCGACTTGCTCAGGGACTTTTTTTTTTTTTTTTCCATTCTTCTCCATTCCATTGAAACTCAGATGATGATGAAGACCAGATAATACAGAGGAATAGGAGGGAACATTGGTGTGAACATAGTGTGTCTTCTAAGGTTTCTTCTGCCTTCCTTTTTCTTCCTGAGGAAGAGACACCCTATTTCACACATTGCCATCTGTCAGTGAGTGTCTAGTGATCAACACAATGGAGTTCTAGCTCTTATGTGGAGTCATGGAGGTATCCTGCATGCCAGCCAATGTCCCAGCTAGGACTTACTCCATGGCTGGAGCCGTTCTCATCCCTGCGACCAACACCAACTCTGCCCCTGTGTGATGGGCACAAAGAGTTAAGATGTTGCAGATTAGAGCATCCTGTAGCCAACAGGATCCTTTGACAGTTGTTCATGTGGGCATGGCTGGTCCTCTTCAAAGGCAGACAGATCCGCATGGGGAGGTGGGATGTGGCTGCTTTGGTCTAGACTTTGTTGACTCATTTACTCAGTTTCTTAGCCTCTGGGCTGCTGCCCCCTGGCTTAGTGTTGGTGGTGACAGCATTGTACAAGCCTCTTATGAAAGGGGACCCCATCAATCATGGCCTCCCTGACCCTGTTCTCTATGGCCTTGCTAACTTAACTTCAACTCTCCCATTTAGATCTGTCATGCATATATCTATAGATAGATAGATAGATAGATAGATAGATAGATAGATAGATGGATAGATTTGCATGACAGAGATATCTATCTATCTATCTATCTATCTATCTATCTATCTATCTGGAGGGTCTCTGGGCCTCTCACCCTTTCTCTCTTGACACAGCATGTCTCCTTGAACCTCAAGCTAGGCTAACAGTCAGCAGGTCACAGCAGTCCTCCTGTATCCTACTCCAGCACAGGATTTACAGGTGCCACATCCACTATTTTTGGATGTTTAGTGGCCACAGATTTAAACTTCAGTCCTAAGGCTCCACCCGACCCCCACTGCCCATACTTTAGTCTGGTTGACCTTCTGTTACTGAGTTACAGGCGTTCTTTACATGCTCTGAAGCATGTTTCTTATCTGATGATGGACAACGTAGTTACCCTTTTTCGTGTCTTTTTCTTCTCTTGCTGATCTCCTTGGCACAGAACTTTGGTTTCTGTTTTCCTAATCTTGATTTTGCTGATCTCCTTGGCACCGAAGTTTTGGTTCTGTTTTCCTAATCTTGATTTTGGTTTTAGTCTTATCTCAGTGACCTGGTCCAAGGTCATGAAGATATGCACCTTTTTGTTTCTTTTGAGACTTTCAAGGCTTCAACTCTTTAGTCAGGTCTTCCACATATGTTGACTTCTGTATGGAGTGAGGCAGGGTCCAACTTCCTTCTTTCCTCAAGGGAGATCCAGTTGTCCTACACATTTTTAGAACAGTGTTCTTTCTCTGCTGAATACCCTTGACACCTGTGTTAAAAACTCACCAAGCATAAACACGAAGGCTGACTGCTGGGTTTATAGCTTCAAGATTAAGGTGAGCATGGAGTACTTACATGCTGCTGCAGAGAGGCTTCAGTGCCACAACTCAACAAGTGTCATAGATATGACCTGGCCTCTGGGAAGCATACTCATGGTGAGAAAGCAGTGACAGGCCCTGCGTGCATGCACAGTGTGCTGTAGCCATCGTGGAAGGAAGCACTGGAGCACACAGCCACAGCACATGCTTCTCCAGCTCTACCTCATCACCATGCCAACCACAGCCTGGCCCGTGAGCACCAACCTGGCCAGCAGGGATGGAAAAAATGAGTGCCTTTCTGCAAAGATGGATGGTGACCTCAGGTAAGGGGCTGGGACTTGGATAGGATGTCCTTGGTAACAAAGCCTTAGAGAAAATACCCATAAATAGTGGCTTCCTTCCCTAAGAAAATGCCCTGATTCTCCTCCTAGACAGATCTGTAGTTACTTTCTGCTCCCAAGGGGGCTGCATGGGGTTGGTGGTAGGGTGGTTTTTAAAATTTGTGCTTCACAAGATGATTTCAGGTATGTGCCCTGAGCTCATGACTGTCAGTGTGGCCTGTGGATACTTGTCAGTGTTCCCACCAAGGGAGGAAACAGATCCTCACAGTCACTGAAATGACAGCCAACACTCATTTGAGTGAGTCTTTTTGTCCAGGTCAATTCTCTGCCACAGTTTTTCTTGTTGCTGAGGTATCATTTCTTAGGGTCTTCTGGATTCTTGAGGCCTACCTCACACATTAGCTGGGTTTGACACTAAGGTGGGCTTTCTCCAGCTCCTACTAGAATAATTCTGGAAAGTGGTCAGCCTCAGGACAATTAACACCAAGGCATTTAGCATCAGACACTGTAGCAGGAGAATGACCCATGATCTGGCTCCTCACTGAGCTGTACCCAAGCTTGGAGGTGGTACCCTGGCTGCCTGAGTCTTGGGGGCAGTGCCTGCATCCCTGATACCACATGTATCAGCCACAGCTAGAGTGGCTGTGAACATGAAGGCTTGAATGAAAGGCTACGTATTCCAGAGGCTTCCAGTGAAGCTTTCTTCCCAGTGAAGCTGAGTACTTGAGTATGCCTTTCTTCCTGCCTTCACTTTTCAGGATGATGGGCGGCCTCCTGGCTTTCCCCTGTGCTCTGTTCTGAGCTGACTTTGCCACTGACTCTCTTCTTTATACCTGTTGCCCTTGCCATAGTCAGAAGGCTCTCCTTTCTAGCTCTGCCCTGGTTGCAGTAAGCAGCTGGCAGGACTGCCCTGGGTGGCCAGTCTAGAGCCAGGGCACCATAGGATTTGAGGCTACTACCCCTCACTTCTGCGATGCCAGGCTGCAGAAGGACCCCCTCTATTCTCAGTTTTCCTCAAGTGTGGACATGAAGGTACATTGTAGAGGGCTGTGAGTTAAGAATCAGGATCTATCTCCATGTGCACACCATGAGAGTTCTGAGCAGAATTGTCCTTGGTGAGGCTCAGGCTGTCTGCTGCTTTCTTCTTGGGGCTCATGGAGCACAGACCTTGGCTTCACTCATGCCTGCAGCTCTTTCCAGAATACCATGTACATACACAGTGCTTGTGAGCCTCTGGGATAAGAAGGACGAATAAATGGGTGTAGGGAGGCTGGACTGGGTGGGGAGGGGATGAGTATAAATGATTTCTCCCCATATTCTCTGGTCCAGCTTAGTTATGTGGAGAGAAGAGATGGTGGAGCTGCTTTTGAATTTTGCTTTTCCTTGCAAGCAGACATCTCATCCAAACATTAACTATCTCTCCCATCCCACTTCCTGTGATTTAAGATCATTGCTATGTGCTAAGGGATGCTCACTTTCCCTGTTACATAATAGTAGCTTTTGTTTTGCTTTATCTCCACAGACTAGTGGGCCAGTGGTATCAGCACCTCCCTGGCAAGACAAGAGTGTCTCTTTTGCATCTGAATGGGGGCAGTGAAGCTTGATGTGAGCCCCACAGGAGGCATCTCCTCTGTCTTACCTGGCAATCTGTCTGATGGTAGAAGATCTCCTGCCATTTAGCACTCTGGCTTCTAGTGGCTCTGACTCTCTGGTGTAGGACATCATGACTACTACCAAGCAACCTTGGATACCAACTTGATACTGTTATGGTGGCTTGGTGACCTGGGGGCAAACTGTTTTTTTCTGTGTCTGTCTTGAGTTTCATCAGGTGTGAACTGCAGTGGTGTCTCTGTGTGTCATACAGAGGGACTCACCCATGTGCCACTTCTGTCCAAGTCCTCAAACCTTGTTGGTGACTATCAGGGAGGCATAACCTCCATCCTGATACCTATAAACAGGTGCATCTAGACCAGATACTCTGGTGGCTGACATGTGAACTGATGCAGTGCACACCATGAGAGTTCTGAGCAGAATTGTCCTTGGTGAGGCTCAGGCTGTCTGCTGCATCTAGACCAGATACTCTGGTGGCTGACAAAATCTGAGCAGAATTAAGTGATTTTAAAATGCATTTATTTTAAGGTTTCCTCCCATTTACAAAGCATTCCTTTTGAGCTTTGGCATTTATCCTAGATTTTAAAAAAATTAATTATTATTATTATTATTTTACTTTACAGCAATGTCTGGCTACTTGTTCTCCACTTCAAAGGCTGTTGGGAGTGGCTTGCTAACACATATTTTGCCTTTCTAATTTTATTGTAGTCTTTATTGAATTTGAGAGATTGTAGGTAATGTAGAGCTTCAGACAACTGGTCAACCTTTTTCTTTTTCTTTCTACTCTTCCATGACTAACTCATATGAAATGTTATGTTCAGAATGTTAGGATACAGGGATGCCCAGACTAGGGCTAGGGGAACAGCTCTGCCTCTCTGGTGCAGGGGGGACAGCATAGAGCCTGCTGCCTCCCAGTCTTGGATACCAATATGGAATTGTTTCCTGCTAGTGGTTGCTTAGGCTAATGGAGCCTCCCGGATAGTAGCAGGTAGAGCCAGTGAGAAGCACAGAAACTATGGGGGCTTTTGTTAATTCTACCTTCAACTTCTGTGTTCGTGCTGGGGAAATGGCTCATCTAACAAAATGATGGCTGTGTAAACTCAGGGCTCTGAGTTCTCCTGTAGAACCCACACAGACAAAAGCCGGGATGGCGTTACATGCTTATTATCCAGAGACAGAGAAGTGGAGGCAGTTCTCCCTGAGGCTCACCGGTCAGACTAGTTGCAGACCAGTCCGAGACCATGTTTCAAACAAAAAAAGTTAGTAGATATAATACCTAGCTAACAACACCCAAGATCAGTTATACATGCACAGATGTGCATGCACACACACATAGCAATTTTTATGGTGATGATACACACACAAACTCTAGTGGCACAAGCCTGGTGTTGGTGGTACACTCTTTAGATGGGGGCAGGGACTGTGTTTAGAGCTCTCCACAAGCAGTAATTGCATCAGAAGAGTCTCCATCCAATGAGAAGATTAGGTTGTCAGAGTGCCATATTACAGAGAAGAGGCAGTGGACCGAAAGCTGTGTGATGAAGCAAACATTGGAAGACAAAAGAAAACGATCAAATTTAAGCCCTGTAAGAGGCTTACACTGCATTCTCCTGGTTTGTCCACAGCGTTGGGCCATCCCATACATGAGCTCCCAAAATATTGATTGTATTTCGTTCAAGATCTGCTACAAGAGATTGGAGAGATAGCACATCAGTTAAGAGCACTGGCTGCTTTTGCAGAGAACCTGAGTTCGGTTCCCAGCACCTTCATGGTACCTTACAACTGCTTGTAACTCCAGTCCCAGGGGATCAGAGGTACCCTGTTCTGGCCTCTGCAGGCACTGCACTCATATGCACACACACACACACACACACACACACACACACACACACACACGCATAAAAGATACAAATTTTCAATTATTCTATGAAGGTTGTATCAGACAATACAAAAGCTTCCTTCCAGTGACATGCTGTACCATGGAAAAAGTTCCCAGAGCAAGGTACTCTGTGCAGTTCACCAGACCTGGGGTGGGCGGAAGGATGGATGGCAAATGCACGACCTTGCCTGGTCTGTGGGCTGGAGGGCTTGACAGGCAATGTTATGATTCTGCTCTGGAATGTTCTGGACATGTGGGATACTCTCCTGATGAAGTCCATATTTTTAATTGGATGTATTTATGTTTTTTACTGGAATGGAATGTCATTGAGACAGCCTGAAATTTTTGAAGCATTCAGATTTGGTCAAAATACTAAAAACAATGAGAGACAATTTATTGGATGACTTTTGGCCTGTAAAACATTAGTGGATGGAAAGTTCTCACAAGTCCCGCATCTTTATAAATAGCCAGGCTTCCTCAAAGCCAGCATCTTCTTCAAAGAGCCACATGGTTCTACATCAGAAACCAGTTCCCCAGACAAGAAATGTGTTTTCTCAATAGAATCTAGTATTCTGTCTATCACAGGGCCAGGAATTTTGAGTTGCCAATCATAAAGCATAACACTGTTGAAGATTGGGGACATTTTAAAGAAAGAAATGATAGATGAAGAAAAGAGACATTCCTGTCATGTCAGTGGCATGGCGTCAGTCACACTTGGGGAAAAATTAAAATGTGAGAACATGAAGCAGAATTCATCATTACATTTTCAATGTCTAGGCTAAAACCTTTAAATTTTTTGCTTTAATATATAGATAGTCTTTTTTGATTTTTGATAATAGATCTTAGTAGCCAAAAGTTTCTGGCCTGCCCTAGCCTCAAGGTCCAGACCCACTCGCAGCCACTTTGCCTCAAATAATCATACAAAGGCTTATGTTAATTCCAAACTGTTTGGCCTGTGCTTAGGCTCATTACCAACTAGCTCTTACAACTTGACTTAACCCATTTCTATTAATCTATGTATTGCCATGTGGCTTGTGGATTCTCTGTATTTTCACATCTTACTTCTTGGGTGGCTGGATTACATCTCCTTGACTCTGTCCTCCTTTATCTCTGCTTGGATTTTCTACCTGCCACCAAGCTGCTTTGCTATAGGCCAAAACAGCCTCTTTATTAACAAATGGCAATAAAGCACATTCACAGGGTACAGAAAGACATCCACATGAAGATCTTCAACAGAATGATTTTATAAACCCACCAATGAAGAGCATATCATTTTAGTCAATAAGTTGGCATTTCAGCCAAACATAGTGGCTTATGCCTATATTCACAGCATTCTGGAAACGAAAGTGGGAGACCCAAAGAGAGGTCAAGACCAGCCAAACTGAATGAATAGTAAGACCCTATCTCAAGAAAGCAAAAAATTAAAAAGTTTATGTTGCAGAAAAGGTACCTGTGTTGATAGTGGCTTAGGTGCTCTTTTCTCACACGGTCTTGGTCTGATCGGCAAGCTGCACTGTTCCCTTGATGCCCCTCCATCCTACTTGTGACAAAATTACTTCATTTACTTTTGTTGTCCTTGCTACTGAGAACCAATGATTCACATTGTTAATTGGTTCCTGTTCTATGCTAGGCATGGATTTCGTAAACCCAGCATGCAGCAAGTGCATGGGGTGGTCAGGTAGGTGGATGAATAGTGGGTGAGTGGATGGATGGATGGATGCAGGATGGATGGCAGTTTAAGAGATGATTATATGAGTAGATAAATAGGTAGACAGATAATGGATAAATGGAGAGATGGAGGGATAGATGGCATATATAAATGGATGGGTGGATAGATGGTTGGATGGCTAGATGGGTGGATATATAGATGACAGATAAGTGTTTAGATAGATGGATGCATGATGGATACATGTGTAGTAGGTAGGAGATAGATGGATAATAAATGGATAATAGGAGGATGAATGGATGGATACTGAATGGATAGATAGATGGGTGGGTACATGGAAGGATGATAAGTATACTAATGGGTAGATAGATGAATGAATGATAGATGGGAGAATGAACAAAGGATGGGTGGATAGGTAGGTAGTTAGGAGGACATTGAATAGATGGACGATGGATGGATAGATGGGTAGATGGATGGCGTATGTCTGGAAGTATAGATAGGATGGAGGGGTGAATAGTGGGTAAGTGGATAGTGGATGGGTAGATAGGATAAGCAGATGGATATGTAATCAGAGAGGTGGCCAGAGAAGTACATGGGCTTATAGACTAAACTTAGCCATTAGAGAGTGCCTCGGTGATACGTCAGCATGAATTTTCCTTTCTTTTTGAGCAGGTTCTAGTCTGTTATGGCACATTCATTAAACTGACATATGGCTTCATAGGGTTTTATAGTTCCATGATGAGGATCACAGAGGAAATGGATTAGGGGGACTGGTCAGAATAAGCCCCACAAACCCTTGTAAGGAAGCATCTGGGTATTCCTTCCAAGTTGAGGGTCCTTTTGAGTGGAACAATGGGTCTAGAAGGAAGCTAGGGCTAGCCAAGACACTAGGGTAAGTACTGTCACACCCATGGTACAAGCTTCTTCCCAGTGAGAGGTCTCTTGAAACAGCTTTGACTTTAAAGGGTCTGAGACTTCTGGGGTGAGCTCCACACATACGGCCCAGAACAGCCTGGCTACTGAGAAGCTATTCCTGATAACCATGCTCACCACACACCTTCACATCAGCCATGTCAGCCAGTGTTAAGGCTTCTGAGCCGAGCACTCCAACCTGATACTGGGGAGACTGTGGGCAAATGGCTTGCAGGGATGGGAAGTAGAAATAAGCTTGTTGGACCGCAGTGGGTGGGGGTCGGCGGGTGTCATGACCTGCCTCCTCTATGGAGCCCTGTGAGCAGCTGCATGTAGCAGAGGGAGTTTGCTCTTGCTCTCCAGGATGGCTGGCCCTCTCCAGGATGATCTGATTTTGTTTTAATGAGAATAATATTCGTTCTGAAGAGGGAGGAACCCAGCAGGGCTCCCATGTCAGCCAGACGTCTTAAATTATCTGTTTGGAATGGGGCGAATCCTGAAACTTGTGGGCTGCTCAGATCACCCCCACCCCAGCCACTCTGTAACTTCCAAGCCCTGTGTGATTTTAGGGAAATTTAAGCCATGTGTTGCTGATTCATTTACACGTTACTGATCAAAATACCATTTTGTAAGAGCTGATCGGCGCCGGGACAGCCTTTCAAGCCCATTTATAAGCATTTTCCCAGTCCTCTTGTTGTGAGCCAGACACTAAAAGGACCCATGTTCACTCAGCACAGCAACCCAGTACATCCAGGCGCCTGGGGACAATGGTGCCATCTAAACTGTTAGCAGCTTCCCCCTTGCAGCAATAGGCTAATGCAGGCTTTGAACTGAAACTGTGGGAGCCTTCACTGTGGTGGGCAACATTCACATCTTTCCCTCCCTTGGGGCTTGAGATGGTTTTGTGTGGGACCACATTGACTGGCATGAGATCTTGAGGCTCTAGGTATTTTTTTGTCTTTGTAATAGCCGATTTTTATTTTGCAGAGGAATGTGGCTTCGAGAAGTGGTCTCCTTCTTCTCTCTCCAGAACTTGTGTTTGTTCGTCTTCCATTCACTCGCTTTTTATTGAACAGCTGCCATTTGAGGGGCGTGGTTGAGCTATGGTGACTAGACGTCAGGGGTCAATGGAAGGCACTGAACATACTTTCTGATGAGCAGACAGATTCCTGCTCATGTAAAGCACTAAAACATTAAATGCTGAACAGACAGATGTGCTGCTCATGGGGAAAGGAGCTGATGGACAGGACAAGAAGGAAGTTCCCTTGCTGCGGCCCACTAGGCTGAGCCCTGAAAATCTGAGTGATGAGAAGACAGACAGACAGAAGTGACAGAACAATCCGGGGCTGTGTACTCAGATAGAGACATGCCAACATTTGTCATACACAGCATGAACTCGGAAGTGGGTTAGCTAATCTTAGTGGGGAGTCTCTGTAGGGAAGCAGTCTCGGGGTATGATTATGCAACCATCAGTGTGAAGAAGCTTGGAGTTGGTAGTTTTTAATGTACTGTTTTAAACTAAAGAAAGGCCAGTGGTTCTTCAACATCTATACTTGGGCCAGGGAAGGCCTTGCCATTCCCATGAGTCTGAGGCATTGGCATCCATGGCCATGCTTATGTCATGAATGCTCATTCACTTGGGTATACTTGTTCTCCTACCCCGCCAGCATACAGCCAGAGAGCCTGGCCTGGGAGTATGTGGGGAAAGGTAGAGGGAAGAACATCTAGAATGGGAACAAATATCCAGAACTCTAAGATACCATCAGACCCACAAGAAGTACACGCAGCTGTTGTCTTACCCTCTGGGAAGTGAGGATGAGGGCAGGTGACCAAGAAATGTCAGATGCTGTAAAGAAGTTGTATTTCACTGAGCATTGCCCAAAAGGTAGCTTTCATGGGCAGGGGGACGATGTGGCCTTTTTGCTTCTGAAATTAGGTTTATTGGGATATAGCCCACATCAGTGAGTTACCCTGTGATGGCACTATTCTGTGAGTCTCAGAGAATATACCTCGTGTACAGCCAGTGTCATCAACCTTGGGATTCCTTGAAGTGGAGTCTGCTTGTTTGCAGCTCCAGAAGCTATGTCTCCCACATTCATTACATGGCCTCAGTCTTTCTCTTTTAAGATTGTCATGGAAACAGGATTATCCATCTGTGGTCCTCTGATCTGTCTCTTTCCCCAACTGTCATGGACATATCCTGTGTACCAGTACCCTGTCCCTTCTCATCACCCAGCAGAATTCTGTAGCCATGATGCCCAGTCTTGCTGTGCTCTCTTGCCCAGGGCTATTCATACTGGTTTCCATACCTGTCACCAGAGCTTCTGTGAGCCCTGCATTGCTTGCTTGGTTCTGCTCCCTGTGTCTGCCCCGCACCTTCTTATGTTCCTGAACATAGGTAGAGATTTCTGGAAGTACATAAGCCACTTTCTAAGAATCTCTAGACCATACTCCAAAGTGGTATTCCCTGTTCCCATGGGAAAGCACAGGGCTTTGGTCTGTTCACACATGTCCTCCATGTCGTGCCTCCCTACCCTGTCTTCAGTGGGCCTGATGCTATGCAGGAGACTCAGGTGTACGTCTCTAGTGACTCACTGAGTTTATAGTGTCAGCACTGAGTGTAGTGGAGACAGTTAACTGGTAGCCAGAGACCTTTTTCCTGGACCTTCTGAGACCTATGAGGTCTTAACTGAGCAGGTCTCTCTTCCTGCTCATTTTGCTTTTCCAGCTTTATGTAGAGAAATATAATAGACAATGCTTTTATGTATTGAAGGCACATTTGACTTAAACTTTATAAAATTACCACCACAATCAAGGTAACTGACTCCTGAGCCACTTCACACCAATCCATGTGCATGCATGCATGTTATATATGTAACTCTTTACTAGACTCTGAGTGTGAAATGCAGTATCATTAATTAGGGTCACTACACTGTGTCAGACCCCAGAATATAGTATCTTGTAGCTGAATCTTTGCACCCATGACCAGCCTCTTACCACTCTGGGTTTCTGGAAATTGCCATCCCATTTTGTTTCAATGAGTTGGACTTTTATATTCTACCCCGTTTGTCTTTTGGCATCAGGCTTGTTTCACTTAGCATTACGCTTATGAGTTCAACAGAGTTGCTAATAATGACAGGATCTCTCAGTTAACTTCTGCTCATGTGTACACTCATGCATGGGCATGCTACCTGGGTCAAGCAGACCACCATAAGGCGCCTTTGCTCCTTCTCAGTCTGTGCTCAGAAGCGCCCAGGCACTCATCAGCATCTGTCACATAGTTTGGTTATTTTTTCCTGCCTATTGTTGAACTCCAAATAAATGAATCATTATGCATGTATTCTGCTGTACATATTGTGTTTGTAATTCATCTACAACTGTATGAATTGGTTGCTTTTTTTTCTTTACTGTGCTTAATATTGCATTTTTTAGTTTTCTGTTGAGTTATAAGTTTTAAGGTGCTTACAGTTTTCAGGTACTGTGTTTAAGGGTGATATTATAATTCTTGCATGTGTCTCTCTGGAGATGCATTCCCTCTCTGTGTATCTAGGGGTGGGTATGTTGGCTTTTCTCAAGTGGCTATAGCACTGTGCTCTGCCACTACTGATAAGCCCTGAAGTGGATCCTCTGCTGTAGCAACACATGGTGTGGACAGTCTTGTAGTTTCAGGTTATTTGGGTGGGTGTGTAACATGGTTCAAATTTGTATTTTTCTGCAAGAGAGTGATGTCAAACATCTATTCAT
This sequence comes from Sigmodon hispidus, assembly GCA_004025045.1. NCBI lineage: Eukaryota > Metazoa > Chordata > Mammalia > Rodentia > Cricetidae > Sigmodon > Sigmodon hispidus. The sequence continues at coordinate 214,744 of PVIH01000779.1, forward strand.
TCATGGATCATTTAGATATCTTTTACAAAGTGTCTCTTTCAATGTTTCATGGATTTGAAAAATTAGATTTTCTTTTTCATTAATTATTTTACTTTTTAGATGATTAATGACTAAATGTAGTGGCTGGTCATTATCAAGTGTTTATTAAAATAAATGTAGTAAACAAAAAGAATGACAAGCTCTTCCCTCCTTTTAAAGGCTGAATAGTATACATAGGGTGTGTATATTTTTCTTTCCTTTTCATCTGCTCATTTTTTGTTCTTGTGAACAATGCTGAATATGGATGCACATCTCTTCCACAGACTGGTCAAATTGACTCCTGGGATTCCTAACCCATTGGTTTGGATCTTGAACACAATAGGGGAAATCACTGGTTATATGTAGTTCTTATTTCAGTTCTCTGTACTATTTTCCAGAGTGGCCAACCTGACTGACATCACAGGGACAGTGTTTCAGACTTCCCTTTTCCCCACAGTGTTAACAGGGTTTCTCACAACTGCCATGAAGATGGAGCTCGCTATGAAATGGAAGGATCTCTCTGTACTTAAATGGTCATTGTGTGGTCATGTGATAGCTGCACTTTTGGTCACATGGCTTTCCATGGGGATGTCAGGTGTGGGGTGGAAGGTTGTCATGTCTCCATGTCCTGGTAGAACTTCCTCAGCTGGACTTAGTGCCTCCTCATCCTCAGGGGTTATTAAGGAGGAAGCAAGCTCAGAGGTGCTACTGAGGGATTGTCAATGTGAGGGTAGAGTCATCCCAGAGCATTGAGGCTTCTCACCCTGTTTTGATACTAAAGTGCTGTGTGTCAGTGGATACATTGTTTGCTCTCTGGGTGTTTGAATCATTGTTCTGTGATAAACACCATGACCAAAAACAAGAAGAGAGGAAAGAGTTAATTTGGCTACACTACTGGGTCATGGTTCATCACTGAGGGAAGTCAGGGCAGGAACTACAGAAGAACACTGTTTGCTGGCTCACACACACTCATCTAGCTTTCTTTTTTCCCCCAAAGATTTATTTATTTATTATGTATACAGTATACAGTATACAGAAGAGGGTACCAGATGTCATCATAGATGGCTGTGAGCCACCATGTGGTTACTAGGAATTGAACTCAGGACCTCTGGGAGAGCAGCCAGTGCTCTTAACCTCTGAGCCATCTCTCCAGCCCCAAATGTTTTTATTTTTATATGTATTGGTGTTTTGCTTGCTTGCTTTGGATCTTCTGGAGATACAATTGTCACATGGGTCCTGGGAATTGAACTCAGGACCTCTAGAAGAGCAGCCAGTGCTCTCAGCCTCTGAACCATCTCTCCAGCCCCTCTAGCTTTCTCATATAGCCCCAAGCCATCTTAGATACTGAAGATCCTGAGGCCAAATTAGAATTACAGTTTAAGAGTTCTGGAGAGGAATAGCAGCCAGCTCTAGGGATCTGCATAGAAGCAGAACATGCTGAGGATTGGTCACCCCTATGTGATAAAGCACCTGGGCTGGGAAGAGCAGTCTAGGTGGGCTAGGGTGGCTTATTCCTACCACCCAAGGTGGAAAGACCTTGGAATACACAGATATGGGGCTGAATCTTCAGAGAATATTGTCTCAGTATTGACAGCAAATTAGTTTTTAGCCAGAGCTGCTCTGTCCCCTCCATGATAGCATTCACAAGGCCCAGAAGAGTCTGATACCAAGCAACAACATAGGATAAGACCCAGAACTGTGCCAGCGGACAACAGGAGCAGCAGAGCCATGATGGACATTCAAGTGGCTGGTGTTCCATCAAAAATAACTAGACGTGCAGAAAACGAAGAGTCGCAATGGGAGACCAACAAATTAGAACCCCATCAAGTGACAGTTTCACAGACAAAGATGCCCGAATAGCCTCAGAAGCGCACTGTGGCTGTTTGGCAAGGAGAAGGAGACCGAGATTATGTGTAGAAAGAAATGAAACATGCAGAAAACCTTGAACATTTGGAGATGAAAAATATATGGAAAAACTATACTAGATGGAATTCACTGGAAAATAAAGTAGAAGGCCAGAATGTGAAGCTTCTGAGAATTCTTCAGAAATTTCAGCTTCAAATCAAAAGGGAGAGAATGAAGCTAAGGCATGAAAGGGCATTGTCTTTCCAGGGCTAGAGCAAGTCCTCTGGTTGCTGTGTAATAAGCATTCTAGAAAGAGATGGAAGGCAGGAAGAGGAACTTGTATTAATTCTCTTGTTTATTGACCATTTGTCATTTATTAATGACCGAAATTTATCTGAACTTGATGAAACTTAAAACTCTTCAATGCACACAGCTTAGCAAGCTCTGTGTATGGCAAGCACGGCAGGAGCCTTGTGATGACACACTGAGAACCATGACAGAGACAGAACCTAGAAGTAGCCAGAATTTTTAAAAGGAAACATGTGCACACATGCACATATACATAGACAAACACACTAAGATGCACATACCCAAGATATGCATATACATGGATGTGCACACATGCTCCAGACATATATACATGTGCATGTACACACATGCCCCATATAAAGGGACCAGAATGAGACACGACAAACATGTGCCTAGAAACCATGTAAGTGAGAAGACAATGTGTTGAAGTCCTAATGCACTGGGAAAGGGTCTATCAAGAGTGATTTTCTTTCACTCAATAAAAATATTATGCAAAACTGGAAAAAAAACCTAAAGGCTATTTTGGACAAATAAAAACCCATAGAACTTCTTGTCAACGCATCAGCCACACTGGAAATGTTAAAGGGAACCCTTCCCGGAGAAGAAAAATGTTTCCAGATGGAAATCTCCATCTATGCAAAGTCGCAGAAGGCCTGGGGAGAGTGATGCTACAGGGCAGAGAAGGTGGAATTCAAGGTGACCTCTTTATCTCTTTTGTTTAAAACAAAGCAAAAGATTCCAACCAATCACTGAACCAAAGTAACAGTAGCAATGTGTTACTTAGCTTCTACCTTCCATGAAATGAAGTCTGTAAAAGTAGCTCAGAGGGTGGATGGGTGGAGGAAGTGTGTTGTTGAGTGCTCCTGATGCTGCAAATTGGGATAACAGTGTGTGGAGGTCTGGCTGACTCACTGGGACACTGTCTCAAAGAAAAGTCCAAAGAGGGCTGGGATGTAGCTCAGTGGTAGATAACTGCCTGGCATGTGTGAGGCCCTAAAAAAAGATCTCCAGTTGGGAGAAAAATGAATATAATTTAAATGTAAGTCACAAGCAGGCTAAAAGAAGGTAGGAAAAAGATTTCCTCTAAGATTCAAACCAGCAGAAGCCTGGGTGGGCCTGTTGGTAGCAGATGAAGTGGATTCCAGATGGAGACTGGCACAGGGGTAAAAAGTCACATCACAGTGACAGTTGGATCACTGTGTGTGTCGGGGCTCTCGGCTTATGCCCACTTTCCAAGTCCTTTTACCAGGCCAGCATTACCCTGACATCCAAACTAGTCAAAAAATAATCTCAGATAAAGACTGCAAATGTCTATCTGTTGTGAATACAGAAGTACAGCATTCCTAGCAAAGTATGAATGTGTCAAATCCAGCAACACATAATAAGAATATGGTGTTTGTGACCATGATTACATCAGGAATGGAAATATTGCCTAAACATTTGAAAACAAGTAGATCTTATTCACCACACAAAGTAACTAAAGGAAATCACATGATCATTGTGGTCATTCTTCATCTGTGTGGTGGGTGTGGATTCTAAGACCCCCAGAGAGTACCAAACCCCATCCATATCTCATGGTCTTCTGTGTACCTGCAGTACTACTATAGAGCACTAGAGTTAACCTGTCACTCTGTGTCTCTCTTTGGCAACACAACACTTGTGCTTAGGGAGTATTATTAAGCAAAATCAAGGAGACTCCAACATAGGCACTGCAATACCAGAGCAGCCCATTTAACAATAACCGAGGCAGCTGCTAAAGGCCAAGGGTTGAACAACATATGCAGGGTAGATATACTGGACAGAGGATGGATTTGCATTCCAAGCATTACTAAGAATGATGAAAATTTTAAACCATACAGAATGTTTACTTCTAGCATTTTCCATTATTTTCAGACTGTGATTGACTGTGGGTAACTGAAACCATAACATGCAAAAATGTAGATGGGGTTCTGTGTACAGAAAACATATTGACCCAAATTCATTAATCCATTAATGACTGAAGATGAAAAGAGTTGTCCTAGTTATACATGAACAAACACTCAGTGTAGCTATGGGCACCTGCAGACCTGACATTTCCCTCTGTGGTGGAGACGAGTCCTCTCTAAGGTTGAATATGTACTCCTATGTACGCTCTGTAAATCCAAGCTCTGGGAAGCTAGAAACAGGCAGATCTCTGGAACTCACTGGCTAGGCTGCCTGGCTTAATCAGTGACCCAGGCCAATGAGAGACCCTAATCCACAAAAACGTGGATGACTGCTGAGAAACCATACCCAAGACTGACCTCGGGCTCCATCCATGCAAGCAACATGCACACGTACACACCACTGGGCACACACAAACACACACTTTGGAAAGAGGGGTCAGGTCTAAGCAGTCTTTCCTCCCCTCAGACATGCAGCCAGCAAGAGAATGGAAAGAAAAATGTGAGTTTTCTTGGCCACGTCGGCTCAGTTTCCTTGGCTTTTGGCTTGGAGCTTGTTTTTCTCCTCACACTCCTGAGAGGCGGGAGAACCCGGCCTGAAGCACAAAGGCAACCCTCACATGTCACCCTGCCTCTGGGGACCTGGCAGGGCTTGGTGCTCTGCTTCTGCTGAGCAGTGTGCCTCCAGGGTTGGAAGAGGATGCCCTGGTCACAGTAGATCCTAAGACAATATCAAAGTCCCAGGGGCACAGGGGTCCTGTCCTGGGATGGAGTCAATGCTGTCACCAACTAGTCTGAAGCCTTTGCCTCATTCATTTTGCTGCAGTGGACTCCAGGAATGGGCTCTCTGCCTCAGGGAGACCTGGCATCTTCTCCAAACATGGCAGGGTTGCTTAGCTTAGGGGTACCAGGCCTGTGCCCTGGGAGGAAGGGGTCTCTGTTGAAATCAAGTATGTTAAGAGTTATAGGATCAGGGCCGGAGAGTTGGCTCAGAAGTTAAGAGTACTGGCTGCTTTTCCAGAGGTTCTGAGTTCAATTCCCAGCAATCACATGGTGGCTCACAACCATCTGTAATGAGATCTGGTGCCTTCCGGTGTGGTGTGCATGAGGGCAAAATACTGTACACATAATAAATATTTTTTTTAAGAAAAAAGAGTTGTAAGACCATCATGGCAGGCCTGATCCAACTTGCCCAAAGGGAGGTACATATACACACACACCAATGTGCTCAGTACTCATACATGTATCACTCATGTACACACAGACCCTCGTACACCTTTATTCCTGTACAATCAGTCTCATGTGCACACTACTCACAT
>PVIH01000779.1:220256-297712 GCA_004025045.1 Sigmodon hispidus
CTCACATAACTTACATGCACTTACACACACAGTACTTACATACCCATCACTCATGCACACGGACTCACATAACTTACATGCACTTACACACACAGTACTTACATACCCATCACTCATGCACACGGACTCACATAACTTACATGCACTTACACACACAGTACTTACATACCCATCACTCATGCACATGGAGTCATGCCATTGCTTGTGTGCACATACCCACATCACTCACACACAGTTTACTCACCTATACTATCACTCATGCACATACATGCACACACACAAATATGCAGACTCATTCGTGTAAATCATGCGTAAGACACACATTCACACAGGTATCCTTGAACACATAACTTTCTCACATGACAATCTACTCATTGTCCACTCTTTTACATCTGTGATGCAGCCCTCATCCTCATCCTCATCCTCTTCTGTACACACTGCAGACTCTCACTACCTCAGAGCCTTCTCTTTCTTCTGCTCGGCTGCAATGGCCGTGATGTCCCTCAGGGCCATTGTGACTAATGTTTTAAATCCTCAGTGCTCAGAGGGGGCTGCACATTCCATAGGGGTGTGGGGTGGGCCTGAGTCTTCCCTCCAGGACTCTACCATCCTGTCTTCAATCAAGAGCAATTCTCTGTATTCCATGAGGTCTCGTCAGGTTTTGCCAGTAGTATCACATCTTAGCCTTTCCTAATCAGCCATTAGTAAGTAGGAGCTGGTGAACCATGGATGAAGAGAAGGGTGCCTCCCCAGCTAAGACTAGCGGGCTTGATGTGTTGAGGTGCTGGCTCCCAGCCCAGCTCCAGCAGTGCAGTTCCTGTTGTCTGCACCTGAGAGGGTGAGATAAAACTTCAGCATCTGGAATGCTAGTTTCTGCAGGGCTAATATTTGGGGTTTGGGGGCTACTGTTCTTCTAGAGGGGAACAGGTGAGGTTGGAAGGTAGAAGATGGCTCCGCATCTCAGTGCCAGCTTGGTGCCTCAAACATCACAGTGCAGAGCACATAGCATTTACTTCTGGGAGGTACAGACTGCTATGCGTATACCTCACCATGTGTATGGGTAAGATCCTCAGCACTGGAGAAATATGTGCCAAGTAAAAGCGATACTGCTCTGGCTGGGGAGAGCTTCCTGTTCCCCATTCTTGTTCGAAGTGGGAATTTGGCCACAGGATCCAAGGAAGCTGCTGTGATTCAGGCATGTCCTAAGAGACCAGGGATACTAAACTCAGGAGATGGGCTCCTAGAAGATGCAGAAGCAATGTTTGTGATGTCGGAAGCTTCCAGCAGCTCAGCAATTAGAGGTGGGGTGAGGTCCCAAGGGTTGAGAGCCTGTGGGAGGTACAGTCTGTCTCAAGAGCCAGCAGAGCTCTATCTTCAGGTACCTGGTCTAGGTGTGCAGTGAGGCTGGTATGATCTTGAGTCTAGTGGAGGTCCCTGCTTAAGGCTGCCTGGGCCGCAGCTCACCTGGTAGATGAGGCCTTGGCATGTGAGTTGGATGTGGATATCCAGCTACTTCAAAACAGACTCTAGTGACTTGCCTGGCCTAGGGACTCAGCACTCAGTTTATCTGGGTTCCCTGAACAGCTGGCATCTGGCCAGGGTGTCTTTGTGGTTTCTTGAGAATGGACACTTGCTTTGTGATGAGACTATAAACCACAGATGATGCAAGAGAGAAAGTGACCGCCCCCACTGTGACATCATGCTGCGTAGTGTAGGTGATGAGGACTGCTTGGGAGTGCCTCAGGCAAACAGTGCTGGGCGCCTGTTAAGCAGCAAGTTGCCAGCCATGCACCCCATATTCCTGCTGCTGCAAGCTCATTTGGGGGTCTTTCTTCTTTCCTTTTCTTTGGCTTGAAGAAATGTCTGTAAATTGAATCTTAGCAATACCAAGAGACTCCCAAATGTGGTTTATAAAAACAGACTGAAGTCCAGCTTAATTCCAGATTGCCTGTGTTTCTTTCTTTCTTTCTTTTTTTTTTTACATCTGTGAAATCAAAACCAGACTATGTGCTTTATTAAAATGCGCTGGCTAATGCTAATTTTTTTTCCCATGGCTGGTGGACTAGGGCTCAGCCTGTCATGTTTATCTTGGAGCGTCTCGAATCCTTTTGCTCTCCTCCTCTGTGCTGCCCTGTCTCCCCGCAGCAGGGTCTGGGGATAGTGGTCTGGAAAGACAGACAGGGTGGGCAGGGGGGCAGCCTGGGTGGGTGGGGCAGTGCCTGGGCCCCACTGGGGGCTCTGCATACTCCTCCTGCCGGTCACAGGAAGCTGTGACTCTTCCTCCTTTTATAACCCCATTTCCACTTTGGAGCTCAGGTCTTGGCTCCAGCTGCTCCTATGCACAGCTTCCAGACAAAGCCAAGCATTCCCACCTCCACAGTTCTGCCCTTGCAGTGACCCCTCCCTAGAGTGCATCTCATCCTTGTCAACTCCACACCCTTCCAGTGCCCAGTCCTTGTCCTACATCCTTCATGACACCTCCAAATGCCTCCTTGAACCCCACACCTTTCCCTCAGCTCCCTAACCTGTGCAGTCACAGCGTTTCCAAGTGCTGGGGTGAGCTCCCAGAGCAGTGGAATTCATGTCCTCATCCACTTGGGTTGTTACGGTGGTCCCCCCGAGTTCTAGGTTGCTGGATCGAAAAAGATTGAGAGGCCATGCCTAGGTCCAAGGACAGCATGCTAGTGGTCAGTGACATCTTGACAGATATCTCTTGGTCTTCTAGTGCTCAGCTAGAAGTGTGTCTGTTTGACATGGCAACATGACCTTGTCACTGACAGCTTATGTTGAGAAATTTATGTACAATAAAATTACAAAAACATAAGAAAAATCACAAGAAGCTCAATATTTTAAGTAAGTTTATAATTGTGTGTTGGACCACATTCAGAGCTGTTGTGGGCCATGTGGGTATATGCATCTTTGGACTGCAAGTTGGACATGCCTTTGAGTATTTTAGGGGTTGCTGGGTCCCAGTAGGCAGTCCCAAGGACTCAAGCCTGAGAGGGCTGAAATTTGCATTTCTAACAAGCTTGAGGCTGCTTTTGTGGGGATATTTTATCATAGCAACAGGAAAAGTAACCATTACAGACCCTTTGGCTGCAGTTGGGGGAATCCAGCCTGGACAGCCTCCAGCAGCAGTGGAAACTGTGATACTGGGGGTAGGTCAGAACTCAGAGGAGCATCTGATGGGCAGCTCAGCCCAAGGCAGCTCCTGGACATTGGCTTTGCATGTGTGACTCAGGTCACTGCCCACCCGGGCTCCTAGGACAGGCGATAGATAAGTGAATGACTGGATTGCACAGTTATTCTCGGAGCCCAGCCTAGACCATATGTGCTGAAGAAAAGATATCAAGGTATGGTGATTAGAAGTGTACAGTAGATGCTGGATAGACCCAGTTACCTGTGTATGGATGGGAAGTTTGGCCTTTGTGATGTCGACAAGCAGAGCACATTTAGAGCTGGACCTTCTGAGCACGCCGGAAGTGGAGTCTCCTCAGACTGCAGAGTTCAGGAAGGAGCTGCAAACAGACTGCTTCTGCTCCTTGGAGCTGAAGGAAAGAAACATGTAAAACCAGGTCACATGACTCCACTGACTATATGCAGTGTGTTCTGGGGAAGAAGGGAAGGAACTTTGTCATGGACACAGTTTCACGTGCCAGCAGCCAGTCAGCTTTCCTGCTAGTACCAATGCTGTTCTCAGGTTTACAGAAAGGCTAGCTGTGTCTGAGAACCCCCAAAGCACTATCACTAACCCAGTCACTAGGCTATACATAAATGACACCTCATGGATTGTCAGCTGCCTTGAAAAGGGGCAGAGTTGTTCTTAGGACCCAGTGAGGACACTCAGGAGCCAATGCTGTGTGATGTCACTCTCGGACATATTCCATCTCTGGCAAAGGAATGGAGTGTGGGACCCAGAGCTGTGGGGACCCCTAAATGGTTCAGAATGGTGTGTGGCAAGAGGCTGTAGTTGAAAGACAGGCACACCCCAGTGCCCCTGTCTCTCTGAGGCAGACATGAGCATCTGTGGCCAGCAGTGGTCACGTGTTTTGCCTTCTGTGTCCGTGTCTTTTCAGTGTGATCTCATTTCTCAGAGGGGGGATGCACTCAGCCAGGCCTGTAGTCTGGCCACCTATGTGTTTGAAGCAGGTTAGGCCTCCCGGGCTCTGCTTCCTTTGGGTCCTTGGGTGACCATGCTGTGAGGAAGAGTGGCCTGACCATGTACACACGCCATTGCTGTTTGTAGCCTGGTGGCAGGGAGTTAGCCCATTCTATAGAATCAAGTGGATTTTAGGAGCACTTGCAGCAACCGTGGCTTTACCTCATGTCAGGGAATCACTTGGTCCCCATACTGCTCAGCAGGGACTCAGTCTATGGCCTCAGAAGGTATTGCTGTGCCACCAGCCCGCCCATCCTCTAAGGAAGGTGAGTGTCCCATTAGGATTTCCTTGGTCACCAGCACTTGGATGGGGGATTTCTGTATATTGACCCCCCCATCTTGAGTCTGCCAAGCCATCCCACAATCTGTTTACCAGTCAGACCACAGGCCCTGCTATGGAGACTTGTCTTCACTTTACATATGGGTCAATAAGACCCATCTAAATGACTGTCCACACCTCAACCACGTACACTCTCAGATCCTAAAGTCATGTGGTTTTCAGAAATCAGTGTTGGGACAGGTAGTAACAGGTGCCCATATAGGGTAGTGGTATTGGGTGTCACTGTTTATAACAAGAAGGACTTGTCTAGGGTTGTTCTGGGCTTTGAGACCACAGAGTAACTTAGTACCATATTGGGGAACTCTATAGTTTCTTCCCTCTATGGAAATTGTTGGCTGTCCTTTTCTAGGAGGTTGATGGTAAATTCAACCTACTCCTAACCCTGGGTGACATCTCCATGGCCCAGTATAGCAGGTACTGGAGTTCATTTCTTCTCATGGATATTCAGTGGTCTCATTTTTTTTCAAAGAGCAACCCTTTACAGATGGGGAAACTGAGGCATAGGACAGGATTATGGCTAGACATGGCAGGGCATCGTAGCCAAGTGACCCAGCTCCTGTTACTCTGGGTGACTCTTCGGATGCCAGAAGATAGAGTGGAGGAAAGAGTAGGCACTGTGGGGGAGGAAGCTCCTGGGTGCTAAAGTTCTGTGAGAGTCCTGGGTCCTTGCAGAGGAAGGGTGGCAGGGTGTTCTCCTCAAATGGGTGGGGTACTCTGGCAGGCTGCTCTCCTGATTGTGAAATCAGCTAGCCTGGCACAAGGACTCACGTGGCTGTCCAACCCATCCCTCATCATGTCAGCCTCATATGCCAAACAAAATAGTCAGCTTTTCTGGCTGTCTTGCCGTGCATGAGACCCACCTCAGATGGCCACAGGATAAGGGTCCTCCATGGTGTGGGTGGCTTTGGTTGGAAAGAAAATCTCTTGACTTCATCCACTTAAGGGTGACACTGGCTTTCAGTTTGTGAACAAATATCCCCAATTGCTTCCCTGAGGGTCTCTGATTGTCCCCCACCCTCCCACTCTATGGCTGGGTGTCCTAATAAAGGCAAGACTAGGGCAGCATCTGTGGAGAATGAGAGACAAAGTGACCAGTAAGGCAAGGCACTATAGGGCGTCAGCTCCTGCCAGGTCCTAGTGGAGTGTTGTTACAAGGGACCTGGGTGAAAGAATTGATTTGGCTCGTTGCAGGGAATGGGTTTGGGGATTAGACTGGAGAGAATAGTCGTATGATCACAGGAAGGTGGGGATCAAGTACAGAGAGATCAGAAGGGAGCAGACGCTCAGGGAATTTGGGTGTGGGAAATGAGTTATGTCTTGGGTTTTACTGGTTTGTGCAACTGGGGTTCTGGAGACCCTTGGCTAAGCCAGGGTGAAATTACATGAACTATGGGGGATGGCGCAGGGACATGAAGAGCCCACTGAACCACACATTTCTTTACCCTGGAGGCTGAGGGCAAAAATGAGGGTCAGACAATTGTCTCACGTAGTCCGAGAGGCAAGGAGCATCTTTATCTGAGCCCCCAAGGAAGTTAAGTGATTTTTCTCAAAGTCATGAAGAACTTTAGCTCAGCATCCAGCCACAGACATACGGCTTGGTTCTGAGATGCCTGTGGTTCTCAGACACAGTAGGTGACTAGAAACAGTTGAGAGGCAGGCGGCCACTGGAGACAATGTGGGTCACCTCTGGAACTCATCTTTGAAGGTGATGGATGGAGCCATGGACAGGAAGACAGGAGTCGGGGGGGGGGGGATAGCAGCAAATTGAATCTCACAGATAACAGCTTTCCCTCAGCAGCAGGCTGGGCCCAGGAGCAGAGTGTCAGCGATGTGGCGGCTGAGTTTGGTGACCACTCAGGACTGACGGAGGTAGGCAGGGCAGAGGCCAAGTCTCTAACTTAGATGCCACATGGTAGGATCTGTCACCTGCTACTTCTGGAACATGAAGCTACTTGCTTCTGTCCTTTGTGGTCTGAAGACTTGGTTCTCAGTGGGAACTCCAGAAGAGACACACAGGAAATGAAATCACGGGAGAAGGAGGCAAATGTTTTCCTCTTGTGTGGTGGCACCGTGGGTGGGCTTCAGTTTCCTCTCCTGAAGGTGGAAGAGGTCTTTCTTCTTAGTCCATTTGTCTCTGTTCATTCTTCCTGGTATGTCACCTCTTCTGAACGCCCTATTAATACTGTCACCCCAAAGAAAAAGCACTGTGCGGACAGAGTGACAGCCTCTCCCCAAATGCCCTGTCCCAATCAGAACTTGAGAAAGTTCTGTCTTCTTGTTGGCACATTGGAGCAATGTCCTGCTACAGATTCAGGATCTAGTGAAGGGAGGCAGGGAGATTCCCTGGGGTAACCTGAGATAGTACAACAGCATCACAACATCCTTTCAAAAGTCAGAGTCAGTGACCGCCTGCCTCTGACCTGTTTCTAGTCACCTTCTGAGTCTGAGAACCACAGGCATCTCAGAACTGAGCCAGTAGTATGGGGAGTGGTGAGGCAGATGGGAGAGACTACAGAGTTGGGGGTGAGGATGGAAGGGACCAGGAGCCAGGAATTGTGGATACTGCCAGACACTGGCTCAGATGCAGATACAGCCTCCCTGGGGGGAGAGGGACTTCCAATGACACTCAGTGTGTGCTCACCTGTTCTGTGGGTCTGCTGACCTCCAGGCTGGGTTGAACCTGCCAAGGCTGTGTCCATTTCTTACAGTACACATGACACTCTCTCAAGACTAAGATGGACAAAGTTTAAACAGCCACTTCAATCTGTTGGAAGAATGGAAGGGGGTCAGCGGGAGGTTGAAGGCTTGGTGGGCTGAGGCAAGGCTTGCACCCATTGGTAGATTGTGTTTGAATGGGGCATTCCTCCCATGGGTTTCAGGTGATGTGACCAGATGGAGTGTGTTGCTCTCTTCTCTTTTATCATTGAGCCTTTTACAGAAGAGCAGCCAGAGCATACAGCTAGAGCATACAGCAGGTTGTGGCTGCAGGATCTGGGGCCCAAACATCTAAATTAAATCCACTGATTGGTGGCAAATAGGGCACTTAATGGTACCTATCACCTACCCCACTGGGCCACCAGCAGCCAAACTGACAAGCTACATTAAAAAGTACTTGGAACACATTCAGTGAAGCATTCTCTAAATTACAGAGGAAAAGCCAAGGGTGACATGGGAATGACAGCCAAAGAATGGTGCATACTTCAGCAGAGGTACTACACCTTGGCAGAATTTTTGGTTAGTTGGTTGGTTCATCCATTCATTCAGTATTTATTCTTCAACCATCAAGATGTAGTAACAAAAATCAAAAGGTGCACACATTTAATCCCAGCATTTGGGAGGCAGAGTCAGGCATATCTCTGTGAGTTCAAGGCCATTCTGATCTACAGAGAGTTCCAGGATAGCCAGGGCTACACAGAGAAACCTTGTCTCAACTTTTCTCTCCCCCAGAAAAGACAAAGACATGGTAACAGGTCATTCAGAGATCCTGAAACCAAAAAATAAGCATCTCCACTTTCTCTAAGCCCTGTGTAGGCAAGTAAGAGCAGCTACCTGTGCTGGGCTATGGTACTAGCTCTAAGAGTACTAGCTGCATGCAAGGGTTACCTAGCAAGACATGGAGTTCTAAATAAGGCCCCCACCAGCAACTAAACTCATATCATCAGAGCCCTGATGCTCCTTAGACTGGCCTTGGAGGTAAGCATGATTAGAGGTCATGTGAGCAAAGTCCTATGATGGCATCAGCATCCTTGTAAGAAGGCAAGACCCGAACTCAGACTGTGTGTCCTCTGAGGACACAGTGACAAGATAAGTCCAGGAGCCCCATAAAGATCTAACTCTGCTCCACCTTGGACTTCAGCTCCAGAGCTAAGAAGAACTTGTTCATGCAGCCTTGGGTTTTTATTTAGTCAGTGAAGATGCTGCTACACCTGGAGAGTTTCCAGGGCACATGGACCCAGAAGACAGTGGTACAGAGTGTCAGGCTGCAGGGAGAGCTGGACTCTTTCCTGGGCACTCACCAAGGCGTAACAGAAGTAAGACCAGGCATCTCTGAGTGTCCTTAGGAACTTTTAGCACAAGGGTTTGTTCACTTTGTTTAGAAACACAGCACACTGCCAAAAGAAGAGAAAACTGTGACATGCAGGTCAGAATCTATCCCAGGGGCTCTCTAGGCCATCTTACTAGAGCTCTGCTTCCTATTCTTTAGGAGCCAAGGCCCAGGAATTTTGATCAGTGGAGAAGGACAAGAGAACTGAGTTATCCATGTGACCGTGGTGACTGTGATGCTGATGGTACTGATGTGATAATGATGATGGTGTTAATGTGAAGGTGATGGTGATGGTCATCATGGGGATGGTGGTGACGGTCATAGGGATAGTGCTGATGGTAACAATAGTGACGATAGACGATGATGATGATGATGATGATGGAAGTGGAGGGGAGAGCAGTATTGATAGAAGTGAAGAGGACGAAGGGTCATTTTAGTCCCTTTGGGCCCACATAACAAAATGCCATGTATTGAGGGTTGATAAAAACAAAAGTTGGTCTCTTCTCAATTCTGGAGATCTGGAGTATGAGAAGTCCAAGATTTGAAAGTGCTAATCTATGTCTTTGTAGCTGACTACCTTTTCACTGTGCCTCCATGTGGCAGAAGCAGGGCGGGAACTTTCCAAGTCCCCTTTCATAGGACACTAACCCATTCATGAGGCCCCACCCACATCACCTATCATCCCTCACAGGCTTCACCTCCTGATATTATCACTTTGAAAGGTGGTTTTTAACACATAAATTGGAGGAAACCACAAACATGAGACCATAGCAAGAGCCTCACTCCATAAGTACTTGACCATAGCTCCATGGCATATCCTGCATCTCTGTGGCTTGGTTATTGATTACCCTCATGTTTTTACTAAGAACCTAGAGACCTAGGCCACACAGCCAGCACTGTGCACTGTGGTAGCCATGAGAGTCCCATGGCCTCAGTGTCCTGTGAGATCAGCCCATTGAGAAAGGAAGGGGTACGGTTGGTTTCAGACAAGGGAGTTGTTTCTTGGAGCAGGCCAGGCACAGATCTGATGGGAGAAATAGCCTTTATTAATGGTGCCATCTGCCTGGCGGGACTCTCTCAGATAATAGGCCTGTGGCTTTGGGCACCAGGTGCTGGGGCAGCATCTGGAAGTGATTCATTGCCATGTAGAGAGCAGCAGCATGGCCATAGCATGCTTTCGCCATCTCTGCATGGGACAGAGGCAGCCTGGGTCTGGTACTCCTCACTACTGGATCTCCATCCCCTGACCGTGTTACTTGCTCCAGGGTAGACTGATGCTTTTATTTTTCTGTCCAGCAGTTTGTCAACATGTCCATTGACTTGTATAAATCAGCCCCTCCCCATGCCAGCACAGTACGGGCTGAGAGGAAAATGTGTATGTTCTGTCTTTAGGAGGCAATGAGGAAAGAACCGGGCTGGGTTCCATGGTGCTGGCGAGTGCCAAGTACACGGCGTGAGATGAGTTCCTCAGGAGGTAAGGGGCTCACAGACATTTATAGGACATTTCGACTGGAGACACTCCTCATTGCTCTCTGAGAAGACTGTTTCTCCATGACTTCACTTCAGCCTTAGAGGGGATTGTGAGGTAATGAATATTGGACAAGCTTGGAGAACTCCAGGTTTTGGAAGCCCCAGAGGTGTGGGCTGACAGATCGGCTGGTCTTTCTTCACGTGCTATCTTTCAGATCTAATGAGGAACACACTTGGGCGAGGATGCAATGGGTTTCAAGGCGTGGCTAGTGGCTTCGCAAACTGCCTGCTGTCGGAACACAGCTGGGCTGTGTTGTAATCACACGGATCTCAGCAATAAATAACATGTGCATAGGACATGCCGTCAGATGAGCATGAGTTTTTGCAGTGTGGACAAATGAACCTCTAGCCTTGAGAGCTGTGAAGAGGAGGAGGCTGACAGAGGGCATCAGGGCCTGGCTTTGTGGCTGGAATGGTTTATAGCCAATGAACCAGGGTTGTGGAACTATCGATAGCCATTTTCTCGAGCAGCAGAGAGGGGCAGTCGGGAAATCCATGATTTATTAATGTGCACTCTGATCTGTTGAGGCTGTATGGATAAGTGAGAGCTTTCTGAGAAGACTGAGGTGACCTGACAGGCTTTCAGGGACTGGATTTGTAGGGCATGCCTTCTGCCATCTCTGGTCCAGGTAGGAGGTTACGAAATTCTTGGGATGTATTTCTAGCACATAGACCAGCTTGGTAGGGAAGATGGGGGACCATCCTCACTGGAAGAATGACTAAACAATGGCTTGTGTCACTTTTGAAAAGATTGCAGAAGTCAGATGTGACTCTGAGGCCTCAGTGTCCCAGAAACAGAAGAACGGCCAGACATGTTGGGAACAGCTCCAGTGACTCTTTCTTGTTTCTTTATGCCCAGCTATCGAAACAGAAATCTTTCCCAGTGTAATTGATGGTCTGTAAATTGAGGTGGTCCCTCTGGGTTTGGGAAGGCAGGATGGAGCTGAGAGGAGGGTAGGCTGGATGGTCTGATGGCCAGATAATCGCTCCCATGGTGATTAACTTGGGAAGCTGGAATTGTTCTGCGGGAGGAGACTGTGTTATGCTCTCGTGAAATCAGTGACGTTCTCTTTTCACGTGAGACCACAGCTCTGAGCTCTGACTCACCCCATCATCCATCTGTGTCTGGAACCTCAGAGTCTCAGAGGCCAGTCCCACCCTTTCCTTTGGCAGCTAGGGAAACTGAGGTCCAGAGCAGGGTGTGGATGGCTTAGAATGATATAGACAATGTGATGTCAGCTTAGAGGGCAAATACCCTGACTCCCAGCCTCATTTTGTCTGGGGG
Source organism: Sigmodon hispidus (assembly GCA_004025045.1). NCBI lineage: Eukaryota > Metazoa > Chordata > Mammalia > Rodentia > Cricetidae > Sigmodon > Sigmodon hispidus. The sequence goes on from PVIH01000779.1 coordinate 231,616, forward strand.
GCACCTGCCCCTGTGTGCCACTATCTTGGGGGACAGACTGGGGTAGTCTACAGGTTGTGGCTATCCTGTATTAGCTATACCAGAAGCCAGACTATCTCCCAGGAAGAGGATACTGGGATTGTTTAGGCGGTGGAGGGATCCACTCAAGTATGCTGGAGAAGGGGAGCATATGGTTTCAGCAGTGATGGAGGAAAGCTTGGTAGGGGTGGGGGGGTGGGGACTGAAGTGGACACAGGAATAATAAAGTGAATGTATGTCCTCACCTGATGAACAAGGTGATAGCAAGTGGGGTTTGAGGGCCATCCTTTCTCCCTCGCTTTCTTCTGTCTGAATCCAGTGTATAGCCTCTGACCCTGTGACGTCACCTCATTGCTGGGGCTGGACTGTTTGTGGTGGGGAAGGTGTGAGCTGTTACTGGAGCCCACTTCTACTGGATCCAAACACAGGCCAAAAGCTCATGTAGCCTCAGCATCCCTGGCTTCTACTGCCTTTGGGATGAGTGACAAGTACAGTCTGTGCCTCTGGGGAGGGTTCGGGAAGGACAGTGTACTCTGGAAACCCACTTCCTTCTCATTTGGGTTGCGTCCCACCTGGGCTCCCTGAAGCTGGGACATCCTGTTCACTGGTCATAATGTGTCTGTTGGGTTTGCTACTGGCCCTTTTCAGGGAGCCTCATGGTTGGAGCCTGCCTATTAGCAATTTCCTAGGTTCAGGCTTGGCCGCGTAGGAGAAGCTGGTGGTCATGGCCCTGAGAATGTGCTTGGAGGGAGCTGCCATTTGGTCTCTGCCTCTGGGCAGAGTCTGAAAGCACACAGCAATGTGTGGAATATTCTTCCAGGTCTTATCTCCTGATGAGGAGGTGGGTCACTACTTGCCAGAGGCTTAGAACACTTCTAAACAGTTACCTCAGACTCTTGAATTCCACACAAGTCCCACTGATCAGATTTTTAATGTGTTCTCAGTGCTGGGTACAGAGTGGGTGCTTAACAGTGTTTATTCTATGCGATTCAGGCTCAAAGGTAGGAAATGTCCTTTCCAAGGAACACAATGAGATTTGGGTTTAGAGAAAGCCTCATCTGCCATGCCACTCATCCACCACAGGAAAACAAGCCACCTCTCACCTGCTATACTAGTCCATGTATGCATCACAAGCCAAATATGCCCACCAGGCTAGCTCTCTGAAGCTGTATAACCAGTCAGTCCTATGCATTATACCAGATATCCACAGATGCATAGCTAGTCACTCTTAGCTGCTGTACCAGTCATCTGTAGATGTGTAACCATCATTACCCATGGATGTCTAACCATCCACATGTAAGTTATACTAGTTACCTTGCTCTTTAACTATCTGCTCCCTACCCACTGTAGTTATCCCAGCTGTGTAAGTCCTTAGCCACTGTAGATGTTTTCATTGACAGCCCCTAAGGTCTAAATGCTGTTAGTATCTGTGGCCTTGAGAAAATCCCCAGTTCAGCTTATTACCAGGACAATGACTGTGCTGGCTTTTTCTCAAGACACCAAGATACAAGGGCTGATGAGACAGAGTGTAGCTCCCATTCATAAGTCTAGACTCAGGGTGGCCCAGCTGGTGGCCAGAGATGAGATGAGAGCCACGGAAGTCAAGGTATTTTTGCTCAGCAGTCAATATTGCTGCTGCCCTACGCAGTCCCTGTAATCTATGTGGTCAAGTTCTGCTTGGGATCCTTCTGGTGAGTTTTGGGCTAAACCAACCAGTGCTGAGCCCCAAGTCTGACCTTTGTCTCCCTCTAATACATTTCCTGGGGTCCCTTTCCCCTTCTCTATGTACACTGGAGGGTTTCTGAGGAAACGATAGATACTTTCTGGGGCAGTTGTCCAGTCCTGAGGTCAGGCACCGATGGTCATTCAGACAGGCAACCAATGGGTTTGGAAGTACACAGCCTCCAGGCTTTGGTGGTACCTTAAATGCTACGGCTCCTGGGTCTGGGATCTGGAGATAGACATGAACTTTCTGGGGACCCTTGTACCTTTGACTGGCTTCTCAAGGCCTTCTCTGGACTGCTGGCACCAAGCACCTCAGGATGCAAGAGCTATGGAAAGATAACACCTTTCATTGTCAAAGAGGTGTTTGCAGAGAAGATTCCTGCTAGGACCCAGGCACGTATCAGGGAGAATGGCGGCCATGAGCAGAATTTCCCAACCCTAGTGTGCCTGTCTTCTATAGGGAGGGCCTCAGAGGACCCTAGAAGGATGTGGACCCAGCCAATCCTGCTGCCCTCTCTGCTCCCCTTACACATTCTTTGGTCAATGTCCCAAGTCTCTGTCCAGACATAGCCAGCCCAGACCACCCATGTATTTCTCAGCAAAGCCATGTCTGACTCCAGGCCCCTGCATCTGCACTGGAAACCTATGGGGCTGAGGAAAATGAGGACCAGGCTGGGCCTTGGGAAGCTTCAGCACAGGCTGTGTCTAGACTAGCCTTCAGACATGCCTCGGCTCCATGCCTGCCATTCACAGCCAAGTCTTCATATAGTGTTCATGTGGCATCTCTAGGCATTGGGGACAGTCAGAGTACTGAGAACCAGGGTATCTCTGTGGAGAAGACAACAGATGGAATGAAGGGAATGGAGAGCATGGTGCTGAAGTAGGCAGACAGCTGTGTACTTTAAACCCTGCTGGGCTTTGTGCAGGGCAGCATCTGAGAAGAGACTGAGATAGACCCTAGGGACTTGGACACAGAAAAGATAGCCTTCAGCTGAGTCTGAGCAGAAAGCTCAAAGTCTGTCATTACTGACTGCTGGTCTATATGTGGCAGGTGTCAGCCTGCTTTGGTTTATGCCACATCTGATGTCGCCACAGCACAACTGAGCGGGAAGCCATAGCTAGGCTAGGAGGTAGGACAGGAGGCCACCCCAGGCTTGGATGGAGACATTAGCTTTGCCTGCTGTGAGCATTGTGCTGTGAATGGGCAGATGGCTGTACATGACGCTGCCCCACTGGCTGGAGCTGCAGACAGAAGTAAGAGCATGTTGGACCCACATTTTTTTTCCATGCAACACTAGGCCATAGAGGCTTCTCTTAGCCCAACAACCTGCAGCCAACCCAGTGCATCACTCTTTGCCTCAGTTTCCCCTTCAAAGCAAGAGGTAGCAATCTCTTATCTGTATAGTCAGGTGGTAAATATATTCACATGGCTCATTCTTTGTGTCTTCTTTACACACCCACTCTTCACCCTGGGCCACACATAGAGGCTGGAGTCACTTGGCTGAGTCCCTGGCAGGTGCCTATGTCAGATACCATTTTTATCACACATAGGTCCAGGTAGAACACACCTGAGGCTGAGGCTTTTGACTGTATCAGGGGCTGCCTATTTTGATGACTACAAACACCTCATCTCCTTCTCCCACAAGAACTTCTGCCTGAATCTGTCAGGATAAGCTCTTTGGGTGGCAGAGGTGAACGAGTGGAAATATTTGAGGATTGGAGGGTGTTGTGAGGACAGTAATGGTCAGGTCCAGCCCCTGTGACCAGTGTGGTCCCTTTCTAGAGCATTGTCCCCAGCAAGGGTCCTACTACCTTCACTGCGAAGAGACTGTTGTCAGGCCAGGCTGCCCCACCCAGTGACAAATAAGGTAGCATCAGGTACAGGTGTAGTGAGGGGCTAGGACCAGAAAGAACTGGGGTGAGGGCGTGCCCAGGATATTGCAGCCTGCCCAGGAGCTTGAGGCCAGCTCGGCTACTACTCCATCCCATGTACTTGTACCTCAGCCACCTGCCTGCCCTCTGGAGTGGGAGAGGACTGGGCCCTCAGAGCTCAGCACAGGTTCTTACCCCGACCTTCTGTACCCTAGGACCTTCCCCTCACTGCCAGCACATCACTGCCACATTGTGTCCTGTGTCTAATCTTCACAGGAGCCTGGGGTGGGCATCTTGAACAGCTAAGACAAGACACCCTGAGGGCTTGACATAACAGTCTACAGGCAACAAGTCTGAGGTCTAAGAAGACCAGTGATATGTGTCCTCCAGGGAGGCTCCTTCCGCTTCTTCTGAGATCTCGGCATCTCCAGGTGTCCCTTGACTTACAGCCACAACACTAACCTCTCATCCATCTTTTCATCTTTTCTTTCTTCATTAGTTAATTTTGCAGGTATGTGAGAGTGTGTTCTGTGTGTGATGTTTCACACATGTGTGTGCAGTGGGCACATACAGAGACTAGAGAATGATGTTTGGGTGACCTTCTGTATTAATTTCCACACGATTATCTTGAGACTGAAGTTCTTGGTGATCCTGGATATAGTTAGCTGGCTACAAGTCTCCTGTGCTCTGTGCTGCTGGGACAGGCATGCTAAACCATATCCTGCTATTCATGTGGGTTCTAGGGATTTGAACCCAGCTCCTTTGATAGAACAGCAAACAATCTTGTCTGCTGAACCGTCTCTCCAGCTCCTCAGCCTCCATCTTCTGGGTTTTGCTGAGTGTCTGTCTGTCTCTTTCCTCCCGTTACAAGGACAGCCTCATCAATCAAGGCCATCTTACTATGGCTTCATCATGAATCCTATCTAAAAATGCCAGGCTCAAACAAGGCCACGCAGGAGCCAGGCTTGGGACCTCAACCTATTTTTAAGGGAGGAGGCACTATTTTACCTTAAAAATCATGCATGAATTTTGAAATAAGAAGTGGTTTTGATAGTTTTTTATCTTTGTTTTTTTAATAGAAGCCTGACTAGAAATGGCTGAAGCTCTGGTTCTGAGTTTCTGAACAGGGAGGACCCATGTACTTGCCAGCCACACACCTGGTAAAGTAGGGTATTTCAGCCTCTGATGCCACTTTAAGATGCAAAAGCTGAGGCCTTCCCAGCAAACTTGCCTCCTTACTGTCTCTAGAAAAATCCTCCAGAAAGAGATTCAGTCACCAATCTGAGAGACTTTCTCTCCTGCTAGGAGGAAGTTTCACCTTGGCTGATACAGGTTCCCTACCACTGTAGAAGGGACCCAGGTGAGGCCAGGGGCACACATCCGGTGAAGGCCATTCTAAGACATTTAGCTTCCCCAAGGCCTAAGTGGCCTACTGGAAACAGGGTGTGGCAGGCATTGGCTGGTTCCTGGAGAAGCCTGTGACAGTTCAGAGCCACCCCTTAGGACCTGCTCTCCTTTCCCCTCTATATGGAAAACCGCCTCTGAGCTCTCCAGTCTGGGTGCTGGCAGCCGGGCTCCCAGCGTCTAGGAAGCTGGAGAGCAAAATGCTATATGACTCCAACAGAAACCTGAATCCCGCCAGCTCTTGTGTTTATAATGTAAAAATCAGCAGAGGACGGTAGAACCGCCTCAGAGTGGAGGTCTGCCTCCTGTGCTTTGATGTGTCAAGTCTTCCTGCTAGAGGTGACCTGGCCTAAACCACGCAGTTGGAATCTGGACACCCCACCACCGCCCAGACATTACTGGAAGCTCTTTGCCACAAGAATCCGCAGGAGCTGATTATTTTAAGAAAATAAGCGGAGAATTAGGAAAATAATATCCAAATACATGACCTCAAACCATGGTGGAGAGATTTTTGGACAGAGAGTTGGTGTCTTACGACTCATTACCTTCCTGCCTACATAAGGATTGGAGAGGCCCAAGGGGTTCCCATGGGGGCTCAGAGACCTGCCCCAGGCTCAGACAGAGTTTCCCATTTTGACTGGATTTCAGAGTTCTAATCCTCTACCCAACACTGAGAAGTCCAGTGTGGATCTCATTGTTGTTCTGAGCTTGTGATTGAATGGGCTAAGCTTTCCTGAGGCAAACCTTCAGGCAAGATAAAAGATCTTGAAGTGACCTTGAAATTTGCAATGAAAATACTCTCCAGAGAAGAAAACTCCCAGAGCAGGCCCCACAAATAGCACCACATAGCTGGGGGACACAACAGCCACCTCCCAACACTCAGCAATGAAGTGTCAGGGACACACTGTCTCCTCAGACAGTTCTGCAAGGCTGAACTGGGTTCTTGGAGCCACTGTGGAGTGGGGTGGGAGGAAAGGATGCACCCGGGCCAGGAAAATGATGAATTTAACATGGATGTGGAACACAATCCTGAAATGACGGGAGAGTCGGCAGTGAAGCCAGTCCAGGGCTCATTCCGAGAGCAGAGGACTGGGGAGCCATGGAAGGTCTCAGAGGGAAGCTGGGCCCAGGGTAGAGGCAAGTGTGGAGCAGATCTGAATCCTCTTCCTTGGTGGGAGAAAATGCCCGGCTGTCTTCAGAGCAGGGAGTGTTGTGTTGGTCCAGGGTTTTCATGCTCTTGACACCATCCTGGGCAGTTATATTAGGAAAAGCTGAGAGGTCCCCAGTGCTGATTCTTGGCAATGGTGCCCCTGATTTATTCAGGTGACCGTTGAGATTTGAGCAAAGGTATCAATGTTGCCTGAGCAGAAGGCAGAGCCTACTTCCTTGACAGTGGTTCTTTAGAGGGTAGCTGGGGCTAAAGATGTCTGGGCTGAGGATACCTGGGCTGTGCATTGGGTTTCAGGCTCAGTACCTGCTTTGGATGGGGTTTTGCTCACTTTTTCTTCTGGCCTTTACATGCTTAATAAATTCCCCAGTACATGGGCAGCTCTTTAAAGACAGTGAGTTGACCTTTCTCAAACTCTGGCTGTGGCCTTGGGCTTATCCTTTAAGGCAAAGCTGGTGTGTCTGTCCAATCAGGAGCCATGTTCTAGCCCAACTCATAAGAGTGGTCATGTCACAAGTGACTTTCTTTCCCTTAAGTCTTAAGTATTCCTGATGTCACAGGCCAGTGACTTTACTGGAGGCTCTTGGTTAGAGACTGCCTGGTGCTTTCTGGTGACGGAGCATCCATGGGCCCTCCTGCATAGAACAGCAAGAACACAGAGTCTGGGCCAGATCAGAGGTACCAGGTGGCATGAGATCCTGAAAGATCACAGTGTCATTTGGTTCCACAGTATCACATCAGCAGGTCTATTCCTGAGCAGCCAGATGAGGTGGTCATCAATTCTTTCCACTCTAAAGTCATCCGGAAGTCCTAGAACTGCCCTTACAAAGAACCACAGATGGAGGGCGGACAATGGGACTTAGCCCAACATGGTTCTGTAGTGTGGGTGTTCAGAGCCATCTCACAGGGATAGAAGCATAGTGCTGTCAGGCTGAGCATCACTGTGGGAATCGAAGGGACATGGACACCAGCTGGAAGGGGGTCATAGCGTATAGCTTCTCTAGACTTTGGTGGTGGCCATCTTCCATGGCATATGGCACATTCCTTTGATCTTTAACTCAAGGACTCTGCCCCTCCTCTGTGTAGTTGGTGACTGACTGCATGACTCCCAGAACAGACCCAGAGACCCTTACAATCTCATTTTAAGATGCTTTTGCAGGTCTTGGGGAAATGACTCAGTTGGTAAAGTAAGGACTGGAGTTCAAGTCCTAGAAGCACATAAAAGGCTGCGTGTGGTGGGATATACTCCGTATCCTAGTGCTGGAGATGGAGGGGGATCCTGGGGCCCCCTGGCAGCCAGTGTAGCTGAATCAGTGAATTCCAAGCCAGTGAGAGACCCCGACCCAGAAAATAAGGTGGATGGCATCTGAGGAAGGGCACTGAGTCTGACCTCTGTATACACATGTACTCCACCACACAAACATGCACAAAATAAAGGAAGTCCTTTTGCAAAAATAGTCTTTAGAGACTATTATTTAGTTTGCCATGGTAATTACTTTAAAGGCTTGTCAGCAAATTTTACTTTGTTAATTCCAGGGCTGGTGAGTTATAAACTGTGTGTCTCTTGGTTCCTCTCTCTGCGTTCATGGACATCTGTGACGGCAGAATTCTACCCTTATTTCTTTGTTTTCACTGACATATCTGTGTCACATGGATGTGTGTGGAGATTTCCGGTTTACTTCATGGGCAGTGACGTGGTACCACCGTTATGTCTTCTGGTGTCCAAATTGTTGCAGACTCAAAGATGCTGCCCAGAGACTCTCTTCAAGCTGACACCTATCCTCTGAGAAGAACATTCTCATTTGAGGTGAGAGGAGACCCTTCAGGGCCCCTGCAGCCTGCCTTGGCTTTGTTTGTGTTTGGTTTCTGAGACCAACTCTCCCATCCCCAGCTGGCCTGAAACTCACTCACTATGTAGCCTAAACCACCCACAAGTTCTGATCCTCTTGCCTCTACCCACCCAGTGCTGGGATGATTGGTGTGAGCCCGGTTCATGCCCCCTCTCCCACCCCGGAGTTTCCTTATCATGGTGAAGATTGTCTAGAAGCAACATTAGCATTATATACTGAGGTACATATTGCTGCCAGAAGTGAGAGCACACTCCAGGGGACCACACTTTCACAGGTACACTCTTTGGGCCTTTCTAGGTCTTCAGTAAGGAGAGATGTGAGGAGAAGGAAGAGGGAGAGAAAAAAAATATAAGACAAGAAGACAGAAGCAAGAAAAGACACACACCTGTAGTGCTGACTCACACTTGATACACACATGTGCATACACACTGAGAGCCATGAACTTGTACCGACACCTCAACCCAACTCCATAGTTACCGTTTCTCTTGTGCCCTCTTTTTCCTTCTCAAGGCTCCCTCCTCCTCCTGTGAGAAGCCTGGCTTTCATTATCCTGATTTATTTACTTATTTTCTTTGTCCTAGAATAAACAGAAAGCAGTTTTGGGGTTGCCGACCCACACCATGGTGAAAAACAAATCCATTAAGCAGTGCTCAGTGCTTTTTCACATCCCGCTTGGTCCCCAGCCCCTCCCCACGTGCTGTTCGTTAGGAATATGGTGAAGTCCTGCCTCTATCTGTGATCCATTTGGAACCCCTTCTGCCTCTTTGCTTGAGTATGTAAAACATTAGCGGACCTTCACACACGAGGGCATTTCGGGAAACAACCCTTGTCTCTCTGCCATGCTTAATCTCTGCTGCGCTCTTCCTATTTTATAAGGAAGAAACAGGTTGCTTTTATATCCTTTCCACACGCTGGTGTATTAGAGATAGCCATTTTCGTAGTTTTCACATCTAACACTTCCTGAAAATTACTTTATGTGAGCTCATAAAGGGCTTCCTCATTCTTAACACAGCTGCATAGTGCTTTGTGACGTGGACATACCCTATTCATCCAGCCTCTCTCCCACCCATAAGCATGTCAGCCATTTCAAATATTTTGCCTTTATAATCATGTTTTCAGTGATTGTGTCTCTGTGTGTGTGTGTGTGTGTGTGTCTGTGTGTATATGTGTGTGTGTCTGTGTGCGTGCATGTGCACACATGCACACAGAGGTCAGAAGACAACTTGAAGTCAATTCTCCTTTCACCGTATGTGCCAGGGATTGAACCCAGGTCCTCAGGCTTGGCAGCAGTTACCTTTACCTAGTGAGCCATCTCTCCAGCCCTCTTTTGGACTTTTATCCCATATCATTTTCTTTTAAATTTTACTTGTGTGGGTGTTTTGCTTCCATGTATGTCTTTGTACTGAATGTATGTCTGGTACTTTCAGAAGTATCAGATCCCCTAGGACTGAAGTCACAGATAGTTGTGAGCTGCCATGTGGGTGCTGGGAATTGAACTCAGGTCCTCTGGAAGAGCTTCTAGGGCTCTTAATCACTAAGTCATCTCTAACGCACACCCCGCCATTTTAATATTACATCTTTATAGTATGGACATCATCCCTTTTATTTGGACATATGTTTCAAGCATATTCTGCAATTTATCATTTGTCTTTGCATTGTCTTACAGTGTTCTTTGGAACTTTGGAAAATTCTATTTTTGTATCTCTGAGTTTGTTAGTCTCTCACAGAGTGGTAGGCAGCACCTTCCAAGTTTTCCCTAGTGTTCTTCCAGAGTCCACAGGGATAGCGATCTGCTGAGATCTCTCCAGTCCATCTGGAGCTGGATTTTGTGTACAGCGTGAGGCGTGGCTCACATTTCTTCTTTCTCTAAGTGGCCAAGCAGGTTGGCCCAGTACCATGTGTTAGAGAGTTCATCCTGCTGGAGCTGAAAAGCTGCTTCCACTGTCTACTATGTCTAATGCCAGGCCTGGTGGCGCACGTCTGTCATCCCAGGCTCAGGAGGTGGAAGACAGCCTTGGCTACATAGTGAGACCCTGTCTCAGCAAAGTTAAACAAAAACCCAAACAAAACAAAACCAAGAGCGTGTGCCTATCTGCTTCTGCTTTTCTGTTCTTCACTGCATGCTCTCCTTCCCAGCCCTTGCCCACTGTAATCTACGCCATGTCTCATCACAATTCCTCCATGTTTATCTTGCATTCAGACTTGCTCATCAATTTGGCAGTGCACAAAAGAGCCCTGGGCCTCTTGTTTGTTTCTCTTTAACCAGATGAATGGACTTGAGGAGAATGTAGTTCCTGGGTTGTGGCCCACAAAGTCAAGAATGGGGCTGTCTTTTCATTTGTTCTGTAATGTTTTGTTTTTCTGGGTTGTTTTAAAGTCTTCCTCAAATACTTTCGTTTCCACATTCCTTACATGTATTTCTAAATGTATCTTGTGTATCGCTCTTGTAAACAAACTCAGATCAGTCTTCGCTTGGGAACAGGCTGCACATTCTATTCCTCTCCTCCTCCTCCTCCTCCTCCTGCCCAGTCAACCTGAAGATACAGATCAGGGGACCTGGGCAGGGTCGTGATTTTATACGATTTGAATGAGTTTCATCTCTGCAAGGTCAATGTCTTCAGGGATGGGGAGTAGGCACTCTGGACAGGATGTGGGCACAATGTGGGGTGCATTCAAGTTTCTTTGCATGTCTAATTTTCCCCTGTGTCCTGAACCCTGCCACAGGTACATTAGATATACTTTGCAGTCAGATTCCCCTGGTAGCCCCTCATTTCCCAAGTCTGTTTCTCCAGACATTTGTGGGGGTGTGTTCTTTTATATTGTGACCCTATCCCATCTCTGTACCACATACCTTTCCTCTCCCTTCCCAAGTGCTGGCTTTCTAGAGACACCTCCTCATCCCAGATTTCCCTGAAGTCCCACCTTATACATGCTCTTCCTCCAAGGTTTTCCCACCTGCTGGGGACACCTCTTTAGACTCATCAACTCCAGGCTTCTGTTTCCTGTGCAACTTCCCACATCCTCTGCCCTTAGAACCCAGGGCTGACTTTACTGCCTCCCGGCCTTTGCAGTCAGAGTGGTCTACCTGCAACTCAGTGAAGACATGGGCTCCGGGTGACTAAATGTCGGTGCTAAGCCCCCCATGATGCTGCTGCCTCCAGAAGTCACCCCAATCCTACAAACACCCCAAATTTTCTCCCTTGGAAATGCCTTGCAGTATAAAATGAAGAGCCTGGGAAACATCCAGGCACACAAATGAAATCTGAAGAAAAAGTGCCCACTCCAGCCCACCATGCTCAAGCTAGGACATGTTCTCACAGAAAAATCTTGGGGCCTGCCTGCTCACCAGAACATACAGGCTTCTGTGTTGTCTAGTCTCGGCACAGTGGCTACGACAGAATCTACTGCTGTTTCAGTAAAAAATTGTGGCTTCATAGTTACTGGCCCTCTTCTCAGACAGCGGACTGGCGTGATCCCATTGGGTCTGCCACCAAATTTAGTTTTAAACTAAATCTCTATCATTCTATTTATCAGTAAGACTTGGGAGTCAGAGGCTGGGCTGTAAACTTCAGCTCAGAGAGACCAAAGAACAACTAGCTGACCTTTCTTTCCCAGCATCCCAGAAAGAGAGCGTCCTTCTGCTCTGCTCCATGACCCTCCCTGTCTATCTCTATGCATCTTCCACATCCCCTCCGACTTTCTATGACTACTTTCTGTCAACTAGTTGCTGGCTCCACCCCCTGCTTAAATGTTGACTTTCATTAATGCAAACGCAAACTACAGTGTGACTGAGTACCCTGCTCCGCCTCTGTCACCACCCACCTCATTCTACAGCCATGATTCCTCAGTGCTTTCCAGGAGCAGCCAGCTGGCCATTTGGGAAGTTTCTGGAAAGGGGCATGTCACTGTCCCCACCCTGAGCAGAGTTGTCACCTCTCCTGCTTTTGCTGGGCTTTTGACAAACAAATACAAACACAGTAATTAACTGTTTTGCTATTAGGGACTGTCCTTTGTCTCTATGGAAAGAAGTCTTGTTTTAAACTTGGTTCTTCTAATATGCGTAGGAATAAATTTCTGGTCTGGACTAGCCCTGAAATCCAGACCAGCAGTCCCAAATAATCACACAAAGGCTTATATTAATTACAGGTTGTTTAGCCTATGGCTCAGGCTTATTGCTCGTTAGCTCTAGCGTCTTAACCCATTTCTATTAATCTATGTCTTGCCACATGGCTTGTGGCTTACCCGAGTTTCTTTAAAGGTGAGCAGAGTAGAGTCCCTAGGAACTGTCCCTCAGCTCCTACTTTACTTCTGTCTGTTCTTTCAAGCAGAGTCTTGTGTAGCCCAGGCTAGCCTCAGATGCTTATCCTCCTGTCAGCTCCTGAGCGCCTGCCTGGGTTATAGGTATGAGCTACCATATCCAGTTTCACTCATTATTTTCCTTTTTCAGACATTCTGCCTTATAATTCAGAAATGTCTCAAAATCAATATATAGATAATTAATTTTTAAGATTTAGTTTATGATCTTTTCATTAAATGACAGTCTATTTGTATTTAACATAACTTCTAAATATTTATATCTAATGTTTCTTCGATTACTCTTTCTTTAAAAGATTTATTTTTATTTCTGTGTGCATGTGTGTGCATGCCTATGTGAGTTTATGTGCACATGTGTGTGCAGTGCCCACAGCGGTCAAAAGAGGGTTCCAGATACCCAGGAGCTGGTGTTAGAGGCAATTGTGAGCTGGCTCTTCTATAAGATCAGCAAGTGATCCTATCCAGTGAACCTTCTCTCCGGCTCTCTGGCTCATCACTTCTATTTCCTTTTCCATTCCTTCTCTTTCCTTGGGTCAGTATGTACACACACGCTCGCGCGCACACACACGCACACACACACACACACACATACACACATACACACATATGCTCACACATGCATGCACATATTTATATTCTTATTGTCTGGTCTGATCTTTACTAATCTTCCAGGGATGGTTTCAGGATGTGGGAAGGGCACTTTCCCTTCTGCAGTCTAAGCCCAGCCTCAGATGGAGACTCATGGTTTGTGGTAACTCAGAGAAACCAGTTTACACCACTACTACTGGCTTCCTTGTGGCCTGAGTTTGGGTTCCAGTCACCCAGCAGTCATGTCTTTGTTGAAATAAGGACATGCCCTCTAGGTTTACCATCTCTGTCCTTTCTGTTGCTTACTCCTACCCCCATAACCCTGTTTTTTCTCTGGGGTCAGTTTGGAATTGTCCAGAGAGGCCCTTTGTAGTATTTGAGTACAAAGATGTTTCTGTTGGTGGTGTTGGTGTAGCCCAGGCTAGCCTCAAACCCATTATAAAGTGGAGAGTAGATGACTTTGAACTTCTGATGCTCCTGCCTCTCCCCCACCCAGTGTCTAGAGTCACATGCACAGTTATGCTGGGTTTATGTGGTGCTGAGGATGGAACCCACAGTCCTATGTATGCTGGGTCACATCACCAGCCCCTGGGGGCAGGCTTTCTGGCAGAATCTTTATCTCATCCCTTTGTTCCTGGGCCTTTCTGCACTTGACAATGAGTCTACCTCTGTATCCCCTAGCTGCCCTGAGGTCGCTGCCAGTCTTGTTTTGCTCCTTTGAAGCTACTATACTTTTCTGTGGAAGCATTTGTGATTTTGTCTGTAGTTTTCTGAGTCTGTAACACTGCCCAGAGGGCCCCTCCCCTTGCCACACTACTGGTTTTGTGGGACTTGAGGGACATGTAATTTCTTTTATTTTCTTTTTAACAGTTGGTTTCTGTCAGTCCCTTTTCTTTGGTGACCTTTGACCCGGGCTCACATTTCTGACATTTCCCTGTTCTTTCCAACACTTTTGCTCTCACATTTGGTGACGGTCTGTGAATGTGAGCTGCCATCTCCTCTCCAGACTGTTCAGCCTCTGTTCCTCTTCCCTCCTTCAGTTCAGAATTGCCTCGGTGGTTTTTGTCTTCTGTTCCCCTGAGTCTGAAGGACGTTGTGACCGAAAGTCCTTCCTGGCTGGTGGCTGGCATTGTGAATGAGGCACAGTGCCAGCCCTTTCATTTACCGATGGGATAATGGCAGATACCTCCTTGATCATCCTATGTCCTTTTTGCCTAAAGCTGGACCAGACGTCACTTCTGACTTGTTGCCAGTCCTGAGAAGTCATTGATGGCAAGTCATGGCATGGTCAGCTCTCCTGGGATGATTCTGAGTACCAGTGGGAGGGAGTCCCCTGCACCTGTCTTACCCTCTAGGAGAATGTCATCCACTCCCTGGCCTATCAGTGTATGTTGGATGCAGATGAGAGAAAGTGACCATTGTCACTCCTGGAGGGACTTGGGCCAACTGGATTCCCACCCCAGATCCCCTGAGGCCCCCAGCTGACCCGCACATCTCTCTCATTTCATTCTAACAATGTCAAGATGAAAAAGGGGACAGAAGAGGCCATGTCACCTGCTGGGGGTACCTCATTTCATTCCCCCAGCCAACAGCCAGCCCCACAATGGCCTGCACCCTACCTGAGCAGGACATTGACCCTTCTGTGGCTAAAGAGGGGAAGATATCAGACAGAACATGGGCAGAGGCATCTCCTCAGCTCTGTCCAAGTCAGTTCAGCTCCACATATGAGGTATTATGGACACACACACACACACACACACACACACTCACACATACACACACATGGTGACTGAATAGGGCTCATGACAGAGCACCGAGGCAGAGGAGGCAAAGATAGGCTTGTGAGGCTGCAGAGCTGTATTTCTTCTTGGCCTCTTCAGCAATGGAGGCCTTCAGCCAGCTTCCCATGGCTGTTAGGGGCTCCAGTAAGATAACCCAGGGAGTGGAGGAAGTGCCTCAGTGCTGTGAGACACTCTCTGGGTGTTATCATGCTCCCTCATCCGGCTCAAGCCTCCCTGGTCACATGCTTATTCTCCCCTAGGAGACCACGGGGCCAAGATACAGGCTTTGTCAAGGAGCAGGAATGTGGTGGTCTCAGGGGTTGGGGAATGGAGGCCTTTGAACGTGTCCTACAGACAGGACAGAGGAGGCCTGACTGGCTCCCTGCCCTGCTGCTCTTGAGCACGTGTCCATCTGATGTCTGTTAGGATTCTGTCACAAAATCCCACAAACTGAGGCTTTTAAAAACAGCAGAAGGGAAGGCTGGGAAGGCGATTCATGCCACAGGATAAAGACCTGACTTTGATTCCTTGAACCTAGGTACAAAAAACCAATGTGGCGGTTTACATGTGGATCCTAGCGCTGGGGAAGCAGAGTCAGATGGGGTCCTGAGGCCATTTGATGGCTGGCATTGCTTACTTGGTGTGCACGAGGTCAGTGAGGGAGTCTGTCATATAAACAAGGTGGGCAGCTCCTGAGGAGAGGGTGAGACAGACTGCTGACCTCATGCATGTGTGTAAACACACATGTGCACCTGTACACCCCAAAACTGCTCACTCACACACCTGCACACTGCAATACCTTACACACCCAACCCCTACATCTGAACACATACCCCCATCCCAACATACTCAGTCTTCACACATGTCACACACACAGCCTCCATACATATGTATGGACATAATACCTCCCTAACTCTAACCTGTACTCCCACATACCTGCACCCCCACACATACTTTACCCATGCATGCTTGTACCTGCACCCTGCATACCCTATTTATCTTGCATCCCCTACACACATGCTTGTAGCCCCAGCATACCTGCATCCTCCACACACATATACCTGTACCCACACACATACCTGCAACCCCCATGCATATATATCCACACCTACCTCCCCCCCACACAAATACCTACAGTTGCCCCTACACACATACCTCCCCCACACACAAATACCTACAGTCACCCCTACACACATACCTGTACTCCCTCTACACACACAAAACAGTAAAGTAAGTCCTTCCCATTTGGATACCACAGTTCTCAACCAGGTGTCTCAGGGCCTTTCCCTCCCCCCCATCCAGCATCCCTTGGCGTGAACATGCCTCACCTCAGGCTCTGCCTCAGTTTTCTGTGCCTTCTCCGCTGGGTCTTTCCTGTCCCTTTCTTCCTGAGGACCATTATCATTGAGGGTAGAGGCTTCCCTGGCCACAAGTACGCCCATCTGGATGTCATCAATTGCATCACAAAGGCCCTTTTCCCTAATAAGGCTACTCACAGTTTCAGAGCACAGACATGTCCTTGGAGGGCATCACTCATCTCCTCTTGGCAGGCTTTCCCACTCTCCTGAGTGATGAGCTCTCAATACATTCTATCTTCATTGTTCAAGTTGTAGCTTCCCAGGAGGGAACACATCTTTTAATATGGGACTCAAAGTTCTTATGTTCTGTTCATCCTCCCTCCCTTCCTCCCTCAACCCCCCCCCAAACATGCACACTCAAACACACAGTTGCAACCTCAGCCTTCCTAAAGCTGGGATTACATCACCATGCCTGGCTTTTTTCTCCTGAGTAAAAATGACAGCTGCATGCTCACTAAATTGATTCCCAGCTTCTGAGCAGCCTGCAGGGGATAGCACAGGCCTTTTGATGAGGGATGAGCCCCTCAATATGTCAATGCTGGGTTCTAGCCCAGAGGGTCTCATGCATTTGAGAAAGAGGGCTGGCTGACAGAGGAGAACCTTCAGCCTAAAGATGTTCAGAGCAGCAGTATTTACAGCAGGAAGTAGGAACAATCTAAGGGCACACTCATTGGGGAATCTGAAAAACTCAAGGACTGCCTTTGTGGTAACAGGAAAGGGTTGCAAACAGGACAAAGGAAGGTGACTGTCATGGGTGTAGAGGAAGCTTTTGTGAGCATTTGTTGAGTGAATAAATGACTGATATCCAGGGAGGGCCAAGAAGAAAGTGTGGCGGTGTGTCCAGAAAGAGGCACCCCCTCCTCTTCCTGTCTCATTCCATCCCTTCACAGGATGTCTCCAGTCTGCCCTTCTGTGGCGTTTTCCTGGTCCTTGTGTCTGTCCATTGTCTCCATATGGAGTATGACTTGAATGCTTGGCACATGTACCATCTTATTGCACCACAGCCAGGAGCTTCTGTCTGTCCATTGTCTCCATATAGAGTATGACTTGAATGCTGGGCACATGGACCATCTTATTGCACCACAGCCAGGAACTTGGCACAGTCTCCATCTGCTCTTGGGGAGCAGCTGTGAATGAATAAATGATTGAATGGGTGATGCCACAATATTTCCATTATTTTTCCTAGCCACCTAGCTTTCTGTAATGAAGACCATTTTCTGTTCATAAAAACTGAAATTATCTTTTCTTTTTTTAAAAAAGAGATTTATTGGGGCTGGAGAGATGGCTCAGCGGTTAAGAGCACCGTCTGCTCTTATAGAGGACCCGGGTTCGATTCCCAGCACCCACATGGCAGCTCACAACTGTCTGTAGTTCCAGTTCCAGGCAAACACCAAGGCAAATAAATAAATAAATAAAGTTTAAAAAAAAGAGATTTATTTGTTTATTATGTATACAGTATACAGAAGAGAGTACCAGATGTCAGCATAGATGGTTGTGAGCCACCATGTGGTTGCTGGGAATCGAACTCAGGACCTCTGGAAGAACAGTCAGTGGTCTTAATCTCTGAGCCATCTCTCCAGCCCAAAATTATCTTTTCTATGTTGGAAGCAACATTAAGCAAAAGGCATCTGTCCTTCTCTGTGTAGGTGTCCGATGGTGACCTTGTGTTGTCTGGGGACGGATGTAAGGAGGAGGCCAGGAGGAAACAGGAGTCACTCACCAGGCTGCATGGCAATGCAGTGACCCGAGGTTGTCACCCTGCACATCAAGGCCAGAGTCACTCACAGTAAGGAGACTGGTGACAGAGCTAGGCAAGACACAGGCACCCGGGGCTCCCCCAAGAGTGGTGAGTTTTCCTTTCCTGGTTTTCGGTGTCGCTAACTGGGTAGATGTAGGGTGAACTGGGGTCTTGTTTACGCCCCTTGCATTTGAGGAAGGTGCAGTAAGAGTGGGTCATAGGCTTTGCCAAGGCCCAGACTCAGTGCTAGAAGTGAACGGGATTGCTGCTTGTTAATGATTCTGAAGCTCCAGGAGGCAGGATGAAGTCATACAGCAGGAAAGTGTCCCAGTCCTGAACGCAGGACTCCAGGCCACCTGCCACCTGCTCTGTGTGCTCCTCCAAGCCCTTCCCTCCAGCTGAGCTTAGGTGAGTCACAATACAAGTGAGTCAGCAGGTGAGCGACACTTGTCCAGTTCTCCTGGCTGGAGAGCAGGCATCATCCCCAGCCACCCACCATTCTGGTGATGCACAGCATACCCTACAGCCTTTGCTCACACCCTCATCAACAAGTGAGCTCTGACCTCAGCACCTGGGCTGGGCTGCCTGAGTGTCAGCCGCCAGTGGTTTAGGAGTTGTGAGGCCTTGTGGGTGGTTGTTGCATCCCCTTCCAGGGACAGGGACAGGCTGGACACACATCAGGAATCACATACAAAGAGGCAGGGTGGGATAGGGAGAGAGTTTGGAGCCCTGGCTGTGCCTGGCCCCAGCCTACATGGCCTTCTTCCTGCAATGTCTGTACACCAGCCTCTGGGACACAAACAGGCCTCTAGTGCTGTCCTCTGTTCCTGCCCAGCCATTGGCATCAGTATTTCATGGCAAATGTGGGGTTGTAGTCACACATTTTTTCAGGCTCTACATCCAGTTCCTAGGCAGGGCCTCTCATCTATCAAGGCCCTGCGGGATATTGAGGTCTCATGGGGCTTCTAGTATCCCAGCTGGTGGCTGTCACTCCCGGATCTACCTTCTTTCTTTTGCCTTCATAGCTCTTTATTTTATTCTAATGGGGACCACAGTCACTAGGTGGAGATCATTCTTAACCCAGGATAACTAACAGCAAAGCTCTGGCTTCTAAATGAGGCCATTCTCAGAGATCCCAGGCAGAGAGTTTTTGGAGGCACACACTATGCACCCTACCACACCAGTGCAGGCTGTGGGACACATGTCATCCCTTGGTTACCATTCCACCTTCAGTGAATTGGAAAGCTCCTGACTCAGGTGGGGGATAGG
The DNA here is from genome assembly GCA_004025045.1 of Sigmodon hispidus. Taxonomy (NCBI): domain Eukaryota; kingdom Metazoa; phylum Chordata; class Mammalia; order Rodentia; family Cricetidae; genus Sigmodon; species Sigmodon hispidus. Next base: position 250,701 of record PVIH01000779.1, read on the forward strand.
CAGACCCATGCATCCACAGCCCCATGCAGAGCAGGCATTTATGTACCTTATTTGAGAACTTCACATTGTGCTTTCTAAAAATAGCAGTGTCTGCATTTTGGGTTTTGCCTTTTGTTTTGGAACCATGTTCTCGTTATGAAAATTTGGGAGACACTTAAAGGCAGATAAAAGAACAAGACACTTAAAGACAGCTGTAACTCATATCTCAATGTGTTTGCTTTGGACCCTTTTTAAATTCTTGTGAACTGTCTCAATAGTTGAGATTGCCCCAGAAAACAATTTCATACAGCATTTGGCCATCTCAACAGGGTCAGATGTCATCGTGGACTTTATTTTTAGTGTGAGATGCAGAGGTCTAACCTAGGATCAGAATGTTCTGAAGTGAACAGTGTTGTGCCATGTAAGACATGGCCACAGGGCCAGTTAGTAGTGTGAGCTAGGAAGAACCAAGGGCAGGGCAGCCATGTTTTAATCTGCCTTCCAGATAAGATGGTGACTGCCCAAAGCCAGCCCAGGAAACACTGGTAGCCATCATTTCTCCTGGAATTTTAGTCTTTGGAACTTCAAACATAAGTAAGCTTATTTTGCCTCTCAAGTAAACCAAACCAGCCAAAAGAAAATAAAGATGTGGTGCCAGGGTAAAGAGATAAAGCTGATGCTAATATGTTCACATGATGGCAGCCTGTCTTCCCAGTCAGATAAATGCTGTGTGGAGAACACCCCCGTCCCACCGTGGCATCTCTGAGAGACTCCTCCTGCACAAAATGGGAACAAGCCTTCCTGACACTGGGGACACTGACAGATCTCTGACTCTGACTCCCACTAAGGCCCAGTGATGGGCAGAGTCTGTGCACTTTACAGGCTGAGACACTGGTTGCAGACTGCTTATTTTCCAATTCTTTCTCCGTTCATAAGTCTGAGGACATGGGTGACAAGCTGCCCTGTGGCATCTCTCTGTGGTCATTTGGGCAGCTGATCAGTTTGAATCATAAGTCATCTCTGACTGAACAGAGGTACTCATGGTTAGGCTCTTGGTTGACCCCAGGAACTCTCCTTGGCAGCCAGGTAGATATTTGGTAAACATGCTGGGATTTGAGCTCACACGTCCTTGAACAAGGTCAATGAGGGTTTTCTCAACAGGGCCCTTCTCAAGGTTGCTGCAGCCAGGGGTGGGGAGCCGGGAAGGCACCTGCTCTGGTGACTGAGTGGGCCTGGATTACTGCCTCCTGCCAAGAGCTACAGTCTAGCCCTTGAACTTGGTCTTCTTCTCTGCCTGAGCAAGAGAGTTCCTAGGAGCTCCTGTCTGCCCTAACAGCCATTCAAGGACAGGCAAAGGCGTTGCACAGGGCTTGACACTGAGGCTACTGTCTAGAAATGTGTGTGCACATGTATACATGTGTTGTAAAAATGGGTGTGATATGTGTGAACATGTGTGTGGAGGTCATAGGGTGACAATCACCTTCTTATTCTTTGAGGCAGAGTCTCTCACTAAACATGAAATTTAGAATTTGTCCCGATTGGATGATCAAAAAATTTCCAGGTTCCTCCTGTCTGCACCTGCTCAGTGCTAGGATTACAGGCGTGTGCCACTGCACCTAGCATTTTACATGGATTCTAGGATCTAAACTCAGGTCCTTAAATACATCTCAGTGTCATCTTAGTTTGCTTCCTGATTCCATGATAAAACACTGGCTAGACACAGCTTAGAGGAAGGGACAGGTTTATTTGGTTACAGGCAACTGTCCACCATCCGGGAATCCAGGGCAGAAGCCTGAGGCAGGAACCTGGAGGTGGGACCCTGGAGGCAGGAACCGAAGCAGAGCATGGAGGAAAGCAGCTGACTGGTTGCTCCGTCTGGCTTTCTCAGCTGCTTTTTTTTATATAGCCCAGGCCTAACAGCATAGGGATTGTAACACCCACAGTGGGCTGGGACCCCTTCCACATCAGTTAGCAATCAAGAAAATGTACCACAAACATGCTCACAGGCCAGTCTGATATCTGATGCCCTCTTAGCCAGTTGTGTCTAGATTTGTGCCATCTTCCAAGTCTGTATGGAATTTATTCATTTATTTATTTTTTAATTTTAATTTTTTATGTGACTTGGTATCTTACCTGGATATATAACTAAATAAGGGTGTCAGATCTTGGAATTACAGACAGTTGTTAGCTGCCATGTGGATGCTGGGAATTGAACTCAGGTCCTCCAGAAGAACAGTCAGTACTCTTAATTGCTGAGCCATCTCCTCAGCCCTGTCTGGAAATTTTTAACATTTGCACAGACTCTGGTATTCTGCACCAGGCTCTTCAGCAGAGGCGTGACCGCTCTGGTAAGGCCCTTGCCCCAGGAGTACTCAGCAGCTGCCTGTTCTCTCTGTATCTGTCCCGCATGGGGTGCCAGCATTGCTGTGTTTCTCCCCTTTAATAGCTTGATCCTTTGCATTTGTCACTGGCCAAGGTGGGTGTGCTTGTCACTTTTACTTTACTGTGATCAAGATGCCCAATGGATACAACCAAGGAAGGCATGACAGAGCAGTTCAGACCGCAGTGGGGTGGGGTGAGGTGGGGTTGAGGCTATTTACATCACAGAGGACCAGAGACTGAGGTCTAAACTAGAGGCTAAGAGTAACCCTAGTGATCTACTTCCTCCATTTACGCTTCATCTGAGGCTCCTAAAATAGTGCCACCAGAAGTAAAACAAGTGTCAAAATGCGAGGGCCTGCAGATTCAAACCACAGTAGGTGGCTTCCAAATAGAGCTGGCCCAAGGCAGGCCCACACCAACAGACACAGGGCCTACTGGCTTGTACCCTCAGCCTTGGGCCAGGGTCCCTGAGCCTCTCAGTTTTTTCAACAATAAAATCCACTCCCAGCCAACTAATAATTAGGATTTGAAGCTCACATTGCAAACTTCAGCAGTGTGTGCCTTTTTGCAGTATTGGAGTACGCTGGGATAACTCCAAAGGCTGTGTCCCAGCTTCCCTCCCTCCCTCCCTCCCTCCCCCACGCTCCCTCTCTCCCTTGACAGAGTCCTGGAACTCCGCTCTGTAGAGGAGGCTAGCCTTGAACTCACAGAGGTCTGCCCACCTCTGCCATGAGTGGTGGGATTAGAGATATGAGCCACCACTGCCCGGCCCCATATATTCTCAAGGTAAGCTCACTGGAAGAACTTTCTGACTAACAGCTATTTTGACATAGTGACAAGAAAATCTAAAGTAATTAATACTGCCTCCCTTCGGCCCCATCATCATCTCTCTGTGACCCTCACCAGGCTGAGAGTCTGTCCTGCCCATGTGCCCAGGGGCACCTGGGCATGAGAGACCTGGGCAGCTGCCTCACCTGTGTTTATTGGGTAGGGCAGTAAAAGAGAGAAGAAGGCCATGGAGTGGACAGGAGGACACCATTCTAAAGGAAGAGCTGGGCCCTAAGTACTCTGTCTAGCATCACCTGAAGAGGCCACGCCCCCTTCGCCTTCATGTCTCTGTGTTGGAATGACTGGGCAGTTAGGAATTCATGCTTGCAGGGGATCTGAATCCGTTCCTAGAACCGACATCAGGCAGCTCCTCACTTCCTGTAATTTCAGATCCCGGGGATCTGATGCTCTCTTCCTGCTTCCCCAGACACCTGCACTTGCAACACACACACACACACACACACACACACACACACACACACACATGCACGCATGCACGCACGTGTGCGCGTAATTAAAAATGAGGAGAATCTGGACCAGAAGGCAATAAGATGATTGACATTCTCCTTTCTACCCATTACAAGCCTCTTAATGGAAGGGAGAACCAAGTGAGCTCAAGGCCAGCCTTGTCTACAGATCGAGTTCTAGGATGATGATGATGGCAGATCTAGATTCTATCCATGGCTCAGAATCTGCCAGACCTGCCATCATTACTGCCTTCTAGCCAAGAGGGTAATCATCCCTCTTCCTAGCAGAGTGACTGGGAAGAACCAGCACTGAGGAGTCCCTGTCCCTGTCCTGACAGAACCCAGTGCACACCCTTCTGTGGCCCCCTGCTGGACAGCAGAAGCATGGCCCAGCCTCGCTTAGCGGCCTATGAATCACTCTTCTGTCTGACCTAAGCTGCTGAGGTCAAGTGAGGGAAGCATAACTAGTCTGGTCTTGCGAGCTGTCCAGGAGAGTTGGTAACACCCTCTGGAATACTGGGTCCAGAGGACTCGTGTCAGGGTCTGGACAGATGAGGCATGTGTATCATGCCTAAGGACCTGTGTCCATGTTCTGGACAGACTGGATGTATCTGCTGTGATATGGGCCAGGAGCCAAGAGCACCTGCTGTCCTGGGCTCTGCCATCTGAGCTGTGTTCTCCAGGCTTTTCTGCAGGCCATGCTGATTCCGTAACCCAGAAGTGTGGGCTAGTCTGTATAATCTTAAAGTGAACAGTCAGGCTGTTTTAAATGTCCACATACGTGGTAAAACATGCGACTAGTTTTTATATTCTTGACAGACCAGAAAGCCACTTATGTGCAAGATGTTGGGACCACTGACTGCCACCTGTGGCTTTGCTTTGGACAAATCTCCCATATCCCTTGCATCTTGGCCCAGATGTGGATTTTCCCAGGGTCTCTGTGGTGGTGACCATGGCTGCTAGCGGGCTCTGTCAGCTCTTACCTTCACAGCAGCTCCCGCAGCTGCTTCTAGACCTGACTGTAGACAGGGGGAAGCCCGAGTCCTCTGCCCCATGTCCCTGCACTGCCCGCCCCCATGCAGAGAAGAGTCAAAGGCTGTGCCTCCCTGGCTGCTGACCCGAGCCAGGTGATACTGGCTCTCAGAGCAGATGCTGGTTTCTCTCAATGCCTGCTCTGCACCCTCTGCCCCCGCCCTGCCCATCCCACAGAGTGTTGCAACCTGTTTCTCATCATCACCAGAATGACCCACTTGAGGAGCATTAGGGCAGCTCCAAGTCAGTTCTGTAATAATTGTGTAATGAGGGCTGAGAGGGAAGGAAGGCGGGAGACAAAGACAGGGAAAGTGCCCTGGCTGGGGAGGAGGCTTTTCAAAGCCGTAGGGAAGTCAGTCAGTCAGTCATTGTGTGCACATGATCCATCCAGTACCCTCCGTGTCCTGGGCAAAGACGTGCATGGGTGTGCATTGACCCAAGAGCTCAGGGGACAGCAGGTAGACAGATTTTAGGCAGTGTGGGGCTCTGTCTGTGGACTTTCACGAAAAGGAGCTGGAAGTCCATGTGGAATGCAGCTTTGGAGACAGGGAAATCAATCATCACCACTGGAGCTGACCTTCTAGGCGGCCCAAAAGTGCTAGAAGAAGAGATGCTTGTGTTGTGAAAATGCCTTTTGTAGTTACTGGCCCCTGTGTCCTTTTCTAACACATACCAGTGACCCTCAGTTATATGCCAGGCAGTACTGTGGACCGACCCTCTTAGTGGGAGCAAGACACCCAAGAAACCTGCACACCCATCCCAGAATACTCTATCTTTCTGCTGTCATGCCTACCTGGTTATCACAGCCTGCAGTGTTTGTTTCTGTTCATGCTTGCCACCGCCTGGTGGGGCTGCACCTCCTCACACTTGTAGATCCATCCACAGAGCAGTATGAAAGCTAATGGGAGGTTCTTGTTTCCTGAAGCACTCATTGATTGGGCCCAGCCTGGGACCCTTAAAAGAGCAAGCTCAGGGTTGGCTGGGTCTTCAGTTGTTAGTTCCACCTGAGCGCAAGTGACATCAGAGCCCAGGTCATAACCCAGGACCTGACAGCAAATTAAACACAGCATCCTGAAACTTGATATGTTTGACATGGAAGCTGCTTGACCACAGGGCATACTGGGGGTCACAGCAGGCATCTGCTAAGCACAGAGTGGTGGTCCTGTGATAACAAAAACCTTCCTGGGGTCCTGCCCTAGATAGGTTTTCTCTCAGGGCTTCAGGATGATATGCTACTACCGGTGAGGGGGATCATCTACAGGAATCTCTTCTCAGGAATCAAATTTAGAGCAATTCCTTTTTAATACATCTTTAATGATACAACTTCTTTTGGGCCCAACATAATGGCATGATGACACAACAATGGAGGCATAGGTCTTATACATCTCATCAGGCAGGTCCCTGACAAGGCCATAGGGCAGGTATTCTCCATTGCTAGGTGACTAAGGGGTCCTTGGATCTCTTTGATCTGCTAAAGCACCGTCCCTAGGAGACAGATGGTGAAGGCTTAGTTTGCATAAGAAACAGGAACCTGACTTTTCAGGTCTTAACACTTCAGAATAGATGTTTTCATACCTGCTATTGGGGGCTGGTAATTATCTTTTTCCTTAATGAATTCAGGTGCAAGAAACCCTTAGAAAGCTATTTGGGTTAGTTAGATCCAGATAGCTGTCTTATCAGTAGTGGTGGTGACTTTAGGACATATCAGTGAGTTATCTTGTCTGTAGCTGCCCTTGGATGCCCAGAAAAGTTTCAAATGAGTTACTATGTTTACTAGTAAGGGTAACTACAGGGAAGGTAGACAGTGAGTCTGCTCTGGGCCTGGGAGATCTTGTCTGTGTGACTGTTTTCACAGAGGGTTGGGGGACATGTCCATGTGTCCTCCAGGTATGGGGAGGTTATGCCCAACAAATGGAGAATCACACTGCTAAAGATTCCTTAGATTTAAATTCCAAGGAAATAACAGATGGGAAGAGCTGCCTTCACACAGTGACATCCTCTGTAGGAATCAGTTTAGCACATTCAAGAGCAATTAACACCAAAATTCCTTGAGTATTTTGGCTTTTCCTCCTTCAGAAGCCCGTGGCTCTATGGGTCAGCCTTGTCTGTGTCAAACGTTCCTGCTTCCCCACTTTGTATCTCTGTGGCTCTCAGCACTGTACATGTCCCCAGTGTAGGACCATGGGGGTTTGGGATCAGAGCTGCCACTTCTGAGATGAAAATGAGAGTACAAGGAGAAAGCAGGGCTGGCTAAGCCACATGCTACAGGATGAAGAACCAAAGCTCTGAAAACAGAGGGCCAGAAATGTCGAACCAGAGGGGAGGCCCTAGCAATACTCTGCATTGGGAGGATGCATGGGCTGGCCTCTACCACCGTTGACAGGCAGGAGGAGGACTGATGATATACCCAGGATCATGTCACCTCCCATGCCTTTGATGGGAAGATGTAAGCCTGGGCAAGGCTGGATCTGAGGAGCAAAGCATATCTGGGAAATAAACACCCCAGACTGCACAAGCAAGGGCCACCCTCCATCTGCTTCAGCAGGGTTTCTCAGGAGAGGCTGCCACTCAGCTGGCCCTCTGCAGAGGATTTTGAACAGCCAAAGGGATGGGGCAGCCCGTGCTTTCTTTCTTTGAATAGAAGAGATTCAGCCAGAGGCCCTTGAGGACATTCCATAAATACTCCAGAAACTCCTGCAACCCAAGAAGAATAAATCTGAAGTTTCACAGTCTCCAGATAAGAGCAAAAGCCTGGGTGGCACTGCCAGCATCTCGCTTTGATTCTGCTGTCATCCGATACATTCTTATTGCTGCTGCCACATGAGAGGGTGGGCACCAGAGACTGGGACCTTCCTGCTGACACTCCAGTGCCCACCCAGGCTGAGGGGCAGCTCTGGAGCTCTGCTTCCCTTTGTCCAGACCCTTCCTTGGTACTTCTGTTCTAAGAATGGGCCATCTGCTCCCAAAAGGCTGCCTGAGTGCCAACAGGAAGATGTTTCCAGAGATACCAGAGAGCTTTGAAGTTGGCCGGTTCAGGCACCAGACTGAGATGAGACACCTTTATCCTTTGTCTCCCGAAGTCTTTGGCTCCTGAGAGCCCATAAAGATAGGATAGTTAGGATGGTGAGTCTTTTCATGCAGTAGCTTCAGAAAGAGTCCTGAACACCACAGCATGTCACATCCACTTCCTGCCACCTGACACAGCCCCCTGAGGCTGAGGCAATGAAGCACCCCCAGCTTAGGGTAGGGCTCTGTCATGGCAGCTAGAAAGCCCGTGATGGGCACAGACCCTGGGAGAACAAAGCTCAGCCCCTTAGATAAAGGCATCTTTCATTTTAAGAGATCTTCCCGAAGGTCCCAATAACCGAGTGACTCACCCTGGCTGCTGGAAGGACAGCAGGCATTTGACCCTAAGAACCTGCCCCATTTTGATTGTATGTGCAGGCCACTGTGCACACTCAGTCCTGGGCTGTGTGGTCTGGTCTTGCTCGCTACTCACAAGCCCTTCCTCGCTAGGCCCTGAGTTCCTTTGGACCAACCCATCATCAGAGTCAAAGTGCTATGCAGACAAGTGTGTAGGTCATTTGCAGTCAGGGTGACTTCTGAGCCTCCATGTGACAATACAGACACAATACAGACAATAAAGACAGAGCTAGGAAGCTGACCAAGAATCCTCCTCTGCCTGCATCAGCCCATCGGTACTCACATTGTGTCTACCGTTCCCACCAGAGGCCATCAGTAGGCACCAGGAACACTAGTGCCCAACTTCTGGGACCCTGTTGTACTCCTTAATCTGTTTAGTGTCCTGTATGTAAAAGGCTTCTCTCTGGCTTTGGATGGTTTATAAGATGCCCATAACCTTTTCTGGAAGTTTCCTTAGATCTTTCAGGCAGTGCAAGGGGCGTAGCCATGTTCACACCAGCACTTATTCCTTGCTCTTTGGTCATCTGGTATGGACCTCCCCTAAGACTTCATTTCTCAAGGGCAGTGGCCCATCTCAGTGGGCTTTGTTCCCAGGCAAATAGGGAACAGAACACCTCATTCAGGTCATGTTCCTAGTGCAGGTATGGAAAGTGGGCACTTTGTATGTGTTCTTTGGGTGGATATGGTGGATGGATGGTAGACAAATGGGTGGCTCCCTGGCTGGCTAACTGGATTGAATGGTTCAATGAGTAGGTGAATGGTGATTAGATAGATGGGTAGGTGAGTATAATGATGGATGGTGGATGGATGGAGAGACAGATGGGTGGAGATAAAGCAGTCACCTAACTGTAATAGCTAAAATATCCTGTGTGCCCAATGGTGTGCCTCAGAAAGGCCATGATCTAGGAGAACAAGCTAGAACTCTGGGATAGCGGAGTCTTATTTTCAATGACAAGGAAATGATTGTTTCCAGGCAAGACTGGGAACTGGGCTTTCCAGAAAACTCAACTTGCCCTTCAGCCCCACAATTGCTGAGTTACAGGAGCCCAACAGGGAACAGAGGGAAAGGCTACTGGTACAATGGCTTTCTGGGAGGTCTAGGCTGTGCTAAAGTGGTGCTCTGGGAGACCATGCTTCTGATGGACCACCTCCCTTGGAGGTACCTAGGGCAAGCTAAGGCAACATGAAGAACTAAAGGCAGACAGCTGTGAGAACTTTGGGACGTGAGGATGATTGAGCAGTGGGAAGAATCCTGACCCAGTCACTGCCTGGGCAGCAGGGCTGTTTCTCATGCCTGCTTCTTGTTGGAGTCTGACTCAAGAGCTGTGGATGAGAGGGTGCGTCAGCTCCCAGCATTGCCTTCCTAGACTGTGTCCTCCCATGGCCCCTGTAAGGTCATTCTGTCATCTCCCTCAGTAGTTCTGGAGACAAGAGTGAGGCAGGGAGGTTAGCTGCATGAGAACAACCAAAGGCTGACTCTGTGTTCTCAGATGAGTTACCATATGATGGTCACCTTTCTCATCCTCCAGAGGCCCAAATAAGTCTTCCCAAGGAGGGGAATTCTTGTCCCAGAGGACCATTCTCCTGTTGCCTGCAGAGCTTATGAGTCACGCCTCACTGCCTATTTTTAGGTCATTCCCCTTCAAAGATGCTCTGGGAACTTGCCTCCCACATCCTGCTCTGAAAGAAGGCTGAGTTTCTAAATACCAAGTGTGTCTGCGTGTGGCCTGAAGTCCACTGTAGTGTGACCAGACCCTAGGGACTGAAGCTCTGCATGGCTCTAGGGAGTCCCCAGTTCAGCTTAGTAGCCACAATGGTCACCTTGCCTCATTCAGCTACAGCAGGTCCCAAGTGCCCGAGCAGGCACCCGCAAAGGTTACTGAGGTCAAAAGGGTCATTTGGTGCCCAGAGAGTATGCACCCCACAGGTATCAGCTTTAGTCCCAACCTCTGTTCCTGCTTTACCCCCTTCAATGTACACAGCAACTCCAGGTGGCCACAGCTCTGCCTGTTATCCACCACCATAGGAAGGGTTGGGCAAGACCAGCAACTTGCCTGTCCATCTGTTTGCTGTGTTTCTGCTGTGGAATTGACCCTGGGAGACCAAGTATGGAAACAGATACTGAGAACCACAGGGATTAACAGAAAAGTACAACTGAGTCAAGGAAGGTTCCCCAGAGGAGGAAAGTATGGAAGGGCGAGGAGTGTCAATCAAATAGAGGAGGTTCAAAGTTTCCTAGTATGGTGCCCTCACATTTGAGACCTTGTCAGGGTCTATAGAGAGCTGATCTAATAGCACCAACCCACCTGCCAGGGTTTCTAATTAGGTTGAGATGAACCCAAAGAATTATTTTTCTAATGTCTCTAGTCATAATGAGCCCCCACATCATGTGTGCATATGTGAACATATCAAGTTGCTCCATGCTGTCTAGCCCCCTGTCACTGACAAAGTAGCTGTCAAGATCAATCTACAAGAGAAAAGTTTTATTTGGCTCACTGTCTCAGAAGGTTCATGGTGCCTCTGTCTGCCTTTCGCTTTGGGTCTGGGATGAGGCAGAGTGTCCTGGCTCATGGTAGAGAAGAAGTTTGCTATGTCATGACTGCTGGGACACAGAGGCAGGGAAGGTGTGAGGGGTCCAACCATCCCCAGTAACCAATTTACTTCTTCTAACCCTCACCCCCTAAAGGTTCATCACTGCCAACAGCACCTCCCAGGGGTCTAAACACTCAACACAGGGACCTTTTGGGCCCTTAAGGGATACTCTGGGAACATAGCAAGCTCTTCCCTCCCCAGTGAAGGAGGGCATCATCTGAAACAAATTCAGTACAGAAGGAGCCTGGCTTCATGATTCTGGGTGTACAGTTTGGGGCTGTTGTATCAGGTGCAGACTTACTTGTGGGTGGGTCCAGTTTAAGAGTACCAAGGATCATAGCATTTAATTTGCACTCTCTGTCTCTCTTAAAAGCTTTGCATAAAAGTGACAGCATTGGCTGTCAAAGAAATGACAGACAGGTGTCATTTCAAAGGTGCCAGGCTACAAGTGGAGGAAGTCACCAAGCCCCAAGAAGCTTTTGGTAGTGGCAGAGGAGGTCCATTCTTCCACAGTGCTTCTCCCAGTGACCCTGTGCCACCGGACCTGGACTCGGAGATGTCCACAGCTTGTCCCATGTGCATAGCAGGTAAAAGTGGCACCTGGGTATGGCCTACCCATCAAGGGGACACAGCTGAGCACACCACTTGTCTCTTGAGGGAAATTCATTCAAGAGAAAAATAACTAAGAGCAGAAGAAGGGCAGGCTTCACTCATGTTCAGACTCTGGAGTGTCAGCATGCTGGCAGCAGACCTCTCCTCAGACCATGGAGGCTGTGCACCCCAGAAGCTGCAGGAGTATTCAGCAGAAGATGCCTCCTTGCCCCACCCAGCCCCTTCCTCACAGGAAGCCAGCTCAGGGCAGAGAAAACAGCCAGATCCTTGAAGGAGACTACAAGACAAAAACCACCATTGTCCACTCCAGCTTGCAATAAAAACAACAGGTTTTTCCACTTTGCAGTCTCTCTAGACTGAGATATTCTGCATGCTTTCTCCACTTCAGAGAGCACTAGCCCTGTTCACAGAGTGAAGAAATATCCCAAACCGCCAAGACCAAGGCAGCTGGACTCTCTGCCTCCAGAAGACTGCCTGCCATGACCTTCAGAGTCTGGGATACTCAGAATCCCATGGCTCCCAGAGTTCCCTATCCTGGGTCCCTCTGACCTCCAATGGATCTTTTATCTTGTTTAAATAAGATGCACTTAAGTTAGGAGTCTGGCTGTGTCTGAGGGAGCCATCCAAAGGCAGCTAGATGGAATAAAGGGAGAATACTCATTGGTTAGAGTAGGTAGAACCCTGCAACATGTGGACTACAGGCTCTGAAACCATGACCCAAAATATATTTTTCATTTCAAGTTAGCTTTCGTAGGTATTTGGTCAGTGATGGAAAGCTGGGTACCAGTACCCCTCCCCGATAAACACCCAACCTCCAACTCTCCAACTCAGGATTCTTGAATGTAACTGAGTTAATGCACTCCATAACTTCACAGGGAGTGGCACTGCTAGGAGGTGTGGCCTTGTTAGAGTAGGTGTGGTCTTGTTGGAGGAAGTGGGCTTTGAGGTCCCATATATGTTCAAGATACCACCTAGTGTTACAGACCACTTCCTGTTGCCTACAAGATGCAGGACCCTCAGTTGCTTCTCCAGCCCCATGTCTGCCTGCACACCAGCATGTCCTTTCATAATGGTAATGGACTGAACTTTTGAACTGTTAGCCAGTCCCAATTAAATGTTTTTTGTTTTTCTTTATAAGAGTTACCTTGGGGGGCTGGAGAGATGGCTCAGTGGTTAAGAGCACCTTCTGCTCTTCCAGAGGACTCGGGTTCAATTCCCAGCACCCACATGGCAGCTAACAACTGTCTGTAGTTCCAGTTCCAGGCAAACACCAAGGCAAATAAATAAATAAATAAAGTTTTTTTAAAAAAAAAAAAAGAGTTACCTTGGTCATGGTATCTTCACAGCAATAGAAACCCCAAAACATTGTTGCATCCCAAGGCATTGTACTTCTTCCCATCCCAGGCTTCACTCCAGTCTCCTATATGGTTCCACCCCCCCATCCACACACACACACACACACACACCCAGCTCCTCTGCTAACACACACGTTCCCAAGGTTCCCAGAAAGGAAAGGAAGACTTGTTCAACAACACAAGGCCGCAGCTGGCTTAAGACAATAGCTGGAAATGTTTAGGCACTTTTTCTGTGTGTAAGGACTCTAAAACTCAGTAAGATGCCATGATTGATCTTTATGACTTCAGCTTTTGAGGGGTGGGGGTTGACAGATACTTCTTGAGGGATTATTTCCCTGAGTACTGAATTAGCAGGTGACATTCAGTAAAAAAAAGGCAGAGGCAGAGGCAGAGGCGGACATGTTTCCCCATGTAAGGTTAGTTAACTGTGGCCCCAAGTGAGGAACTGATACTTTGTAGCAAAAGCAGCTTTTCAACACCTGTCATACCACTTGAGGATGACGCTGGCCTGGAGGGCCTGGGACAGTGTCCTCTCTCCTTGGGCCTGCCTGAACCTCTCCTTGCACTAGGGACTGTCTGAGGGAGTCACAGGGCCGAGTGTATACACCTGTCCAGCCAGCTTGGACAAGGCAGGTTCCAACGAAGAAAGAGGAAACAAAGGACTTTTCAGTCTTCACTGGAGCCTCAGGACGGATTGATTCCTAAACCTTAATTAGAACATCCTCATGGAAGGACTTCCCTGGGGCTCCTGGGGGCTTCTCCCCACCCCTCTTTTCTTTCTAAAAGACCTCTTGGACATGTGGGGTTGGATAGGTCAGGAACTCTGTAGTTGGCTTCAGCTAGTTGCCAGTGGTTCCCTGATTTTACTGTGCAAAGCTCGGTACCATCGCATCTCCCTCCAGTATCAAACCCCAGACCCATGGCCCCTGGCCTGTGGCCATTGGTGCCCTTGTAATAGATGCAGTTGGATTAGTACCCCTTTGATGGGTAGGTGGCTCTGAATCAGGAAAGGGATGGGGACCAGCATCATTGAAGAGAAGCAGAAAGAACTGAGAACCTTGAAAGAAAAGGATGGCCGAGGTCACTGCCTTGTCCCTTTGAGGAGCACCCCAGAGCCACCAAACTGCTGGACAGAGAGGGACAGTTAGACTGAGGACCTAAGAGTCTGCTCAGCAGGAAAGTCAGCTGGAGATACTTTCTGGTGCTCTGGCCATGGGGACACTGGACATTTTCAACTAGGGCACAGCGAAGCAGAGGGGCTCAGACAGAAGGGTCTCGCAGGCACCTTCCCGGTGAGAAAAGGGCTGTTCCCTCCCTGTCTCTTCATCGTCTCACTTGCCCCATACATTTTGGCTGCTTCCATTTCTTTTGGCATTGGGGACCCTCCCAGGACTGGGTAAGGGTTAGAAACTGCCATGCTCACTGCACTTCCAGCTGTGTAAGGAACTGACTTGATGAGATTGGAATCCAGAGGGACAGAGCTAATGAACTAAAGGCAATCTTTGCCTGTGATGTGGCCAAGTCTACCCAGCTTGCCTAGATCTGCTTTGAGGCTAGGAAGCTGAGTAGGTAGCCTTGGCTGCCACAAGTCTGTCTGAGGCAGTAGCTGCCCTGGGGCTACCTGCCATTCTGGCTGAGGACAGGCTGGGAGCAACCACAGAGATCCAAATTTCTTGGGGTTCCCTGATAGCTCTTTCCCAGGCAGGATTCCTGGGCAGCTCTCCAGCCAGCAGAAAGCTTTATACCCTAGCAGACCACAAAGCAGAAGCCAAGGCCTTGGTGCTGGCCTCAGTTCCTGCTGCTTCTGCATAGCAGTGAGTGAGTGAGCTCCAGGACACCCAGTCCTCTCAACTAGACACTTTATGGAGTGTGCTGCCCCTGGTGAACGTGGCCTGCACACATATCACCGCCACGGGTGGGTGGGTTTGTGCTGCGCTAGTGTTTCCAACCACATAAGGACACCACCACATTCTTTTGGATCCTGGAGACTATTTCTGCCCAAAACTGCACCCGGCTTTGCTTAAGGAGTCAGTGTTGAGCTTACTGGAGTCACAGAAAACGCCCTTTCCATTCTGTGGCCCCAGCAATGGAAATCTCCTGGAAATAAAACCTGAAATAACAAAAGGACTGGGCCTACTCCAAGGAGAGAGAACATCAGACCAGCAAATGGGGAGGGGATGGTTTTCAGGAACCAGTCCTGAGCTTTGGTGGGGGGGTGTAGCAGTTTCCTCAAGACCAGGGTGCTGAGGAATGACATGGAGCAGCCCTGTGTGCCACATCTCTAGTGGTCTGGAGGAAAGGGACCTCCTTATCACTCTGTCTCTTCACATTCTCACCATTCCTAGGAGCCTTCATCCCATCCATTCTGGCTGCCCATCCCCCTTCCATTTTGGCATGAAGACCCTCTCAGGACTGGCTAAGGGGATGGTAGCATCCCCCTTGTATACATCCTCAACTGCATAATGAACTGACTTGGTGAGATTGGACCAGCCCCACTTTGGAAAGAAGGCTATTGCCTTTGGCAAGGGGCCACAGCCCCTTTTCCACCTGAGCAAGAAGAATCATTTTTCTTTGGGTTCTAGGAACCAGACAGGCCTCCTGGGTTTGATTGCTATGGAATCTCTGAGATGCACTGGGCAGGGACTGGATACTCTGATAACCTTTTAGAATTCTTAGGGGTCAATATGGCTTATAATGTAGGTTTGGAGCTTCCACAGACCAGTGCCTTATCTCTGGAATTGCTCAAAGCACAGTAAAATGTAAGCTTGCTCAATAAAGGCTTGTCAGGCAGCCAGTGACGGTGGCCTATGTGGCTGGCTCTAGCCTCCTGTGTAGCCAATGCCCATCCCTGGCTGGTGACATGTTGCAGAGGGGGACAGTGACCTTACTGTTTGAGATGGTGCAGGTGTGACCTCCAGCAGAAGCAAGCCTAAGAATATAGTCATCAGCATGGGATAATCAGGACCAACCTTGACAGGCTGTGGTGTCGTGAAAGGATTTGTGCCACGGTGCCCCAGGTGAGCAAACTCACTGACTGGCTTTGCCAACTCTGCTCTTCTAGAGCATTGACAAAATGTTCCATGGACCGGAAACAAACCAACAAGATCATGGACGTAGTCTACAGTCATATCCAAATATCCCTCCCTGTCAAGCTACCCATATGACATGAGCCCTCTGCAGAATTGAAGGTACCTATAGCAGGCATGTGTCTCTACTAAGACTGCCCCACACTGGTCTCACTATGTGAGAGTTCATTGATCAGACACCTGTGGAAGAACCCCCCAAGAAGCAGAGGTGTGGCTGGGCCCTGTGTGATGGATGGATGGAGGGAGGGGATGGACCATCCTGGGAACTTGGACTTGGGTCTGTTGCTAGTAGCTGTTGAGAGGTTCCAGAACCCAGGCAGCAGACAGCTAACACAGCCCTCCCAAGAGCAGGTCTGGGATCTGTCTGATGCCCTGGAAATCTTCCAGCTGGCCCAGCTGGCCACACCCATCCCAAAGTTGCAAGGAAGAAAAGGAAGTCCCCTCTCCTTGGCTGGGTCACCATGCCCCTTCCCCACCTACCAACCTGGACAGGGAATGTGGCCATGAGTCCTGGATGAGAACACTGAGCATCTGTCTGCCAGGAAGCCCTGGAGGCTCAGTGGCATTAAAATCTACCCACAGGTGTCACTGTTTCCCAGGGTGACCACTCCAGGGCTTTCTCCACCTATGAGCAGCACATGAGCCATGAAACAGAAGGCCTTGGAAAAGGGCTGCAGGTCCTGTCGGAAAAGATGTTGATGGCCCCTGGCTTGGGCAGGGCCAATCATCCAGTTTTAGGTAACAGGCAGGAAGCCAGGCTACCCACATCTTAGCTCTCTGGGAAGCCCTGGTCAGTATTCACAGAGCTTGGACCTTTACCATGAATTTAACAGCCTAGGGCTCCTCCTAGCTGTGGGCAGGCCAGCTTGGATGTCTCCTGTGCACTCAATGGATAGCACTGTCCCAGAAGGTCACCCTGCTGTGAGAAGGTCACAGTGCCCTAATAAGGTCACTCTGCTCCTGAGAAGGTCACACTGACCTAAGAAGGTCACTCTGCTCTGAGGTCACACTGCCCCAGGGGCTTCAGGCCCTTTGCCCAAAGAAGGCTTTGTGTGCATTCTCCCAGAGGAGTCAGAAGATGGGGAGAGGTGTTCTGTGGTCCACCCCTGACCACCCAGACAACCTAGCCTCTGTGTGCTCCATGGCACCGGCACCATCCTGTGCTCATGCCTCCCTCCATGGCTCACTTCATCTTGTCACCTCTGCTGGTCTGAGGTCTGCGAAGCCTCTTTTCTTCTGTCCGTAGGACTATGGCCTGTCTTTCCATCCCTTGACCCGCCTCCAATTCCCTCTCTCTTTCTCTTCAAGCCTCTCTGAACTTCGCTATGGCCTTGGGCCTCAGCTTTAGTCCACGGTGACATTCTAGTTCCATCCTCTCCAAATCCACTTTGGGAATTTCATCCTGTCCTCCACAATGGTCCTCCGCATCCTAGCTCCTGCAGACATCATCCCTGGAACACCTGCTGTGAGCTTCTTATCCAGCCCAATCCTCTGCCCGAAAGCTTTCACTCCTGTGCCTCACATCCAGCCCTCATTATTTCTCAGGTGCCTCTGGGTTGCCTTCATAGAAAGGATTACAGGGGAGGAGGGCAGGAGGAGCCATGCCCACACAGTACTGAGTGAGGAAATTGAGAGCCACCTAGGAGACACACTTCTAGTTATATTTGTGAGAACTTTTCCAGAGAGGTTAACTGAACAGGGAAGACCCTCTTGAATGCTGGACCTACCCTATGGGCTTGGTCCTGGACTGAATTAAAAGGAGGCAGTGAGCTGAGCACCAGCATTCATCTCTCTCTGTTTCCTGACTGTGGATGCCTCAAGCTCCTGTACCATGTCTTCCTAGCCATGATGGACTGTGTACCCTCGAACTGTGAGCCAAAACAAACCCTTCCTTCCATAAATTAATCATGTCAAGTATTTGTCACAGCTACAGGAAGTAACTAATCATGAACACATGGCCTCATCTGGCTTTTTCTCCTCACCATGGCAGTCAGTGTGAGGGACTGATCAGATCAGCACAATGGTGCTGGAGCTCCATCCTCTGCAGGACTTTACACTCCATGAAACATTGTATCAAAAAGTATGGAGGAAAACTGCAGATTTCAGCAGCCGCCTGTCACAGCATCCTGAAAAGCATTCCTCATTCAAAATGCTGCTGTCTCCTGGACCTGTGGCCTCCCATCCATCCCATCCATCTTCCGACAACCCACATGTGACTTCTCAGAGTGCCCTGAAACCCAGTTTCCTCCCCAAAAAGAACATGACTGGAGAAAACAGTCCAAGAAACTGGGAGTAGAAGGCAGAGCCTTTCTGACCTCCGAGGAGCCTCCAGGCCACGGTCCCTCCAGTCTGGAGAGACTCAAGGGTGGAAATGAGCACCAGGAGGATGTCCTTCTCTTCCTGATTTTCTTGGAAGGTAGACACAGGGCCTGGGACATCCTTTGGTACACAAAGCATTCTGATCTTCAGCTCATTTTTTAATGGGTTGATTTGTTTTCTTCTTGCTGAGTTTTAAGAGTGCTATGCAAGAGAAGTCTGTTTTCAGAAATATGATTTGTGAATATTTTCCCTGGTCTGTTTCCTCAGAGCCATTAAGGTCTATAAAACTCAATAACTTTTTTTCATCTTCTGGGCCATACCTTTGGTACTGCCTAATGTTCGTTGGAATGTCAAGGTCATGTGGGTGTCCTCTGATGCCATCTTCCAGGTGTATACTTTTGCATTTTACATTAAGTTCATGGCCCATTTTAAGTGGACTTAACTGTGTCATACAGTGGGTGGCTTCTGAGCTCTGTCGCTTCATCACCACATTGTCCTAGTCACTTCAGCTCTGTGGCTTATAAGAGGCCACTGTGATTTCTTCCTTAGGAGGAGAGCCAATCCATGTGCTTAGAGTCAGGTCTGGACCACATGCTGATTGTCTGTGCTTTCTCACAAGGCTCTGCTGCTTCCTTTATTGATCTTAGGTGCTTTCTTAAATATTCAAGAAGATCAAGAAAATTCAGTAAATTTGAAGCCATGATGTGGTCTCTTGTTTTCAAAGTACTGTGTCCTCCTTGTGATGTACGTAAAGAGATGTTAGGAGCCTCACATGCCGCCTGCGACAGATTCTCCAGTGTTTTTAGTTTTTCCAGCTACAAAGTTCACAAGATTCTCTATCATCAGCTTTTAAGTTTGAATGTGTCTCCCACTACCCTCGCCTCTGAGACTGTCTCATGTAGCCCAGGCTGGCCTCAAACTCTCTGTATGACCAAGGGTGACCTTGAACTTCTGAGTCCTCTGCTTCTAGGTGCTGGGATTTTGGTTTATGGGGTGATTGTGTAGAACCTGGTGCTTTGTGCATACTAGGATGCCAGCTGCATCCTCAGCCCTAATGCATTAGTTTGAAAAGCTAGCACCACCCAGCATCGGGGACAGCCACTGTACTTGTGTGTCTGCCATAGCAGCTGGGCCAGCCTTCCCCACCTCATCTCTCAAGTAGGGAATCCATTGACATGGTGGATGGCTTCAAGCACACAGTGGATTGCAGGAATGTCTAGCTGTAGGCTCTGACAGAGACTATGTGCTGGTTCCACAAGGCTGGGCCTCTGGGGACACCTGCCAAAGATGGCAGGGTGACCTATTGTTTTTCAAGGACTTAAAGATTAGGGTACATCAAGCACCATTCACGTGCATGACAAGTGAAAACTCAGGGGAGCAAGACAAAGGGTGATGCTTATGGGTAGGTAGCTCTTTTCCTTCCTTAGAGAAAAGCAGACTATAGCCAGATTTCAGCTTCAATAGAGAAGAGGGTTCCCTACCTACTTTCAACTGAGTACCCCAACCTCTAGCTTCCCAGCCTCAGCACCCTCCTTCAATCATTGAGAACAAAGATGGAGAGATGGGGTGTTTCATCAATAGCTCTCCGCCAGAACAGCAGCTTCCTATGAGATCTGCGACCTGGGGGGTTGAGATTTTGAGTCTCTGGGCTGTGAGGTCTGCCTTTTATGAAGAGCACACTGCTGTATGTCACAGCTCTGGGCTCCTCCGGTAGCTCCGGTGACTACAGCATAGCAATCAGACTCTTCCTCTGACACTCCTCTGGCTGTGTCTAAATTCCAAGCAGTTGAGGTAATTGTGCATGCCTGGGGGTGGGGGATTCCTAGGCTGTTTTCCACAGGCAGGGTCTTGCTTTTCACTTGGGCTTGACCTTTCTGCCACCACTGTCTCCAGGGAGAGGAGCCTGGTCCTGAGATCGTATCTGTGAAGTATCCAGAAGCCCTTCTGTAAGGGGCAGCTGCCAGGCCTTCTCTCTGGGCTTCTATCTAGGCTGCTGTTTGAGCCCTCACTCATGCATCCGTCCACTTGCTCTTACTCTTGGTTCAGGGATGTGAGAACCACACTGGTGTGGGCCCCTACTTCCGGCTTGGCAGTTGAACTGAGCAGTCTCAGTCGATCAGTGTTCTGGAATCAGAATGATATTTCAGTTTACTTGTTCTCTGAGTTTTACAGGTCCTTATCTGAGGTGGGAGGGAGAGAGAACAGGGTTATTGGGGGTTTGTAGAGTGACTAAAGTGTCTTCCCAGAGAAATGCCCAAGCCAGTCCTCAAGTCCTCCCTACTGCTGTGCTAACAAAGAAAAGAGGTACATGGGAAGACAGGTAACCATGGCACATCCTTCCCAGAAAGGACCTGAGGTAACTCACAGGAAGGAGGTTCAGCTAGGACAGCACCATCAGGTGTAAAGCCGGGAGAGAGAGCCCCATGTCTTTGAATCTGGATCCAGGCTGTAAGGGGATGTAGAATGGCTGGTCTGCACAGTGTCTAAGACAAGAACAGTCAAGGAGTGAGTGAGGCATGGTGGAGACCTCTGCCAGAGAGAGAGAGAGAGAGAGAGAGAGAGAGAGAGAGAGAGAGAGAGAGAGAGAGAGAGCACTGAGCAGGTCCATCAGCATCTGCAGGAGCCAATGGTCAATGATCTCAACAGGGAAATGAATGTGCTGGCATCACAATGACCAATGCTCTCAGGACTCAGTGGGTATGGTGGGCAGCTGGCTAGTGAATGGATAACACGTGGTGGGTGAGCAGATGGATGATAGACAGGACTTGGATGGGAGAGGAATGGTGCATGGGTGGATGAATGGGTGGGTAGGTGGGTGAATCAATGGATGGAAGATGCACAGATGAATTGAAAGGTGGATGAAGGAAAGGAGGGGTAGATGGATGGATGGGTATATGGAGGAAGGGATGGGTGGATATAATGCCTATATAATTATATGGATGGATGGATGATGGGTAGGATGGATAGGTGGATGGTTTGATGGAGGTTAAGGATAGGTAGGTGATGAGTAATGATCAGTGGGTGGATGGATAACAGTGAATGGAGAATCAAGTGGGAGTCCTTTGTAGTCGTTGTGGTAGGATGCCAAGGAAAGAACAACCTTTGGGAGAAATAAGTCCTGCTTCATCTCTCCCTGCAGTGCCCTTCAATCCACACCCCTCCAGCAAAGGGCTTTGTGCAGAATGGATTTAAACAAACCCTTATGAGATGGGTCTGGAGAGATGGCTCAGCAGAGCTTTTGCTGCTCTTGTGGAGGACCTGGGTTTGGTTCTCAGCACCCACATGGTGACTCACAACTTCTATAACTCCAATTCCAGGAGATCCGATGCCTTCTTACTGTGGGTTCTTGCATGCTAGCGGTGCACAGACATATACCAGCACACATTGAAAATAAAATCAACTTACTAAAAACTATGCATGAGAAAAATCTGGGGATTGCTAGCTTTTTAGTTACTTATCACATTACTGTGACAGGAGTTTTCCTGATTAAAAAGAAATCATAAGAAAAGAAGGATTTAGTTCAAGGTGCAGTCCCTCATGGCTGGGAAGGCATGGCAGCAGGAGCATGGGGCAGCTGAGCACACTGTAGCCACAGTCAGGAAGCAGAGATGTGACTGAAGAGCTCTGTGTGTTCTGTGTGTGCCCGATAGTGAAGCCTGCACAGCACCACAAGCGTACTTAAAAAGTGGAAAATCTTGTGTGTATTTTCCCACACTTAAAATTTTTTAAAAAGATGAATCTCATAAAAACCAGGTTAAATAAAGGAAGCTGCACGATATCTGCTTATGTACCACATGAAGCTGAGCAGCTCACTCTGCTGTGAGAGCCAGGCTTGTGGCTGGACAGGCCTCACCTTGCCCTGTGTCTCCTATACTTAGGGGAAAGTAACCTGCGTTTGTTTAAGAGACAGGGTCTCACTCTGTAGCCCTGGCTGGCCTTGAACTCACAGAGACCAGCCTGCCTCTGCCTCCTGAGCACTAGAATTAAAGGAGTGCACCACTAAGCCCAGCAAAAGGTTTTAAAAACAGCTCAGCTCTGCTGTAAACAGCAGATCTGATCCTCCAAAGGGTATTTTCCCCTCTGCGGCTTCGTATGTGACTCACCATATGGACTTCAGTCCTCACTCATCACCATGCAGCTCATGAGAATTTCTTCATGGGCCCCATGTGGTCTGCAGACAGATGCCGGAAGTAGCTATGAGGGTAGTACAGCCAAGCTACGTTACAAGTGTGAGCACACACACTAGCGTACCAGAAGACTGGGGGGGGGCAACACATTTGCTTTAAAGATAAAGTGTTCCCGAGATGATGTCTCCAGAAAGTGGGAACATCCCCCTCCACATCTGTGGGCTAAAGAGATGGAACACAGATGTTCCCCTGGGCCACAGTGACCTGGAAGCTATTAATTGGAGGGCAGATGAGACGGGAGGGCTGCGTGAGCTTGCCTTTGACAGCAGCTGTTTTTCTGTTTTGCTGACAGTCCAAGCAGTTCACAGTGGGATGCGGCGGGGGCGGCAGCACCTGGAGGGGATAAACCAGACTCGGTGTGCATGCAGCTGAGTGCACAGGACCCCAGCCACCAGCCTGCTCCTTTTAAATGCACAGTACCTCCAGGACAGGGAAGAAAATGTGTCTTTGGGGGCCGTGTGACATTGGAGTCAGTTCCAGTAACCAGTGGGTTCGTGCAGGAACTGGTTTATTTGACAGTCTCAGAGTCTGGATCGCAGTGGCCATTGGTGCTCCTGGAACACACTGATGAGGGAAGGATACTGAGACCTGATGAGGTTCCATGATTGTATCCTCCATTCCCAAGAAGGCCAAAGAAAGCATGAGTCTCTTTCTTTCTATTCTAGAGGCCTTAAAGGGGCATTGGCAGCTGAGCCAGTGGCCTGGCTGGTTGGAGGCTGGAGCTCTGGTCTCCAAATCAACACAACCTCTAAAAGGATGTGCATCATGATTCTTTATTTCTTCACTTCCCCAAATGCCTCCCGGGACCCTAGTGGAGAGGGAAGTGCCCTGGCAGGGATTGGCTACTTTCTGTCTGGTTGCATGGAGAAGGAGCTGAGGAGATCCTAGTCAGAGGGCAGAGAACCCCAAAGAACATCCAGATTAGATCATCTCTGCTGGCTCAGATTACAAGGTGGGATCTAGAATCCTAAGAACTGGAGATGAAGGCAGCTGAGGAAGTAGAAATAAAAATCATGGGCTGCTTTGGGCCATGCTTAGCAGTGAGCCCACCTGGGCCTCAGCATCCAGGCCCCTCCCTATGCATCCCCTAGGTAGCCCAGCATAGACAGTGGGAAGCCCCTCTGGGACTCTGTGCAGCAGCCTAAGTGCCTAGGACACAGAGGGTGCACCAGCAGCCTTGGAGTAGAAAGACTCAGTGCATCCAAGGTTGATAGGCATGTATAGGATGAAGATCTAAACATGACTATGAGAGCATGGAGGTGGAGTGCTGTGGGAGGCCTTCCTGGAGGAGTGGGAGGGACCAGAGCACTTTACATTAGCACCCCTTAGCAAGGCCTCTCTCCCCAGTGAGGTCCCCAGAGCCACCACACTTTATACCCTGGGGTCTCCACTGAGCTCTTCCGGAGACAGGTAATACTCATATAGTTCTAATGATTTGTGTGTGATTTACAGAGTCTGTGCAGCTGAGAGCTGTGTGCAGGAGCCCTGGAGGGAAGCCCGCCCTTCGCTGGATGTGACCAACAATCCAGAGGTAAGAGTGGCTTTCTCTTGCCCTGTGTTATTTAACCTCAGCTCCTACTGGTTTTGTTCATGTTCTTGTCTTGGATTCTGTCACACAATCATTGTGACTTGTCACTACTGGAGTAACATTAGTGCCCAAGTGAGTCCTGAGTACACACAGATACTTGGTCAACACCATGCCAAAGTTAGTGTTTGGGCAGTTAGTGTTGAGCCCACAAGGCTGTGGTGCTTGCTCAGTGCATATGGTGTGTCCTAGCTTGTTTTTGGAAGGGACTCATTCTTCAAATGTTGTATGCTAGTTGAAGATGTCACAGGGACCTCTGGGACAGATGTGCCCAGAAGGCAGCATAT
Organism: Sigmodon hispidus; assembly: GCA_004025045.1. Taxonomy (NCBI): domain Eukaryota; kingdom Metazoa; phylum Chordata; class Mammalia; order Rodentia; family Cricetidae; genus Sigmodon; species Sigmodon hispidus. The sequence goes on from PVIH01000779.1 coordinate 274,835, forward strand.
ATAAGAGGAGGGGAGCATTGCTGTTGGGCAGGACACCTGTGTACTCCCTCACATGGCCTGGATGCCAAGAGTTCAGATGGAAATCCAAGCCACTTCTGTAGTTGTGACTGTGGCCTGTAGGGTGTGACCAATGCCATGAGACAGAGCTGCGCTGGAGACCTGGGGACATGTCTGGCCATCCTGCGTGTTCTCTGTCACTAGCCTCCATAGTATCCGCAGCTTGCCCGTGGGCTGAGAGTTGTATACTACATCTGTAAAACACACTCTCAATGAGCCTTCTGGCTCATTTCTAGGGGTCCTGTCCCGAGAGCCCTTTCTAACTCTCTGAGTGGACATCAGTGTCCCAAAGGCCTTGATGGTCACCCGAGTGTGAAGGAATAGTGCAAACCTATCAACAGAATGACTGTCACAGAATCTTGACATTTGCCAACCTAGATGACCACGCCACGTGATGGCTCAGGACATTGTTGTATAAACTGTTTGCTTTGGTTGTTAATATTTATTTATCAGAGCAACTCAGTGTGGTATACGGGTGGGGGTGGGGAGATCCTCTGAACAGAGTGCAGGAACCTTCTCTTTGGGAATGTCAGAGTCACCCAACACCACTGCTGTCATCTCATTGACTCAGGCTCCTGACATGAGCGCTCTAGCAATGTGGCACGTGCCAGAGGCTTCAGGTGGTACAAATAATGTCTGCCATTCACTTTGAGATGATGAAAATAAAAGATGGTGGACAGGTGTCTGGATGAAGGGATGGCTCTGTAGTGAAGGAAGTGGGTGGAGCTAATGTGTGCTTAAGCCCCGCCCCCCCAGGAGGGTTGTCTGTGGGGTTTTCTGTGCTGTTCTGGCTCTTCTGTTCAGATTTGTCCTGTTAAGATAAGTGGAGAAAAATGTAGATGTTCTATAGCTGTCAGGTAATTTTGCAGGCTCCTTTGGCATGGTGAAGTGAGTGGCTGGATAAGACTTAGGTCCATAAGAAGAAGGAGCAAAAGGAGCCTGAAGGTGGGGGTGCCCGAGATTGCGGGGATTCTTGACCCTGAGTTCTTGTGGAAGAAGGCTTGCTTCCAGAGATTGCTCAGATGCTTTTGCCTGTGTAAACAACACGCTCCTTCCAGGAGGGAACAGGGCTCCACTGGGTTTGCTAAGATGCCTCTTAGCTCTTAGGCCAGTCTCAGTGCCCACTAGGAAGGGTGAGACAGGAGCCCTCTTTAGGGCTAGCTCTGCACCTAGGGGACCAGGAGCAGCTGGACTTCATTTCCCAGGGGACAGGGTGGTGTTGGGCTCTCTCAGGGCACAAAGACACACAGGTGTGATCCCTCATCTCAGGGACTTCGAAGCATTCAGTTTGGCCTCAGGGTAGATCGCACTGCGTACCAGTTCTTTCTAGGCTTTGTAATAACCATCACCAGAAGGAGCCCTGGCAGCACCAGCACCCTCAGCCTGATAACCAAGATTACGTGGGATACATCTCAGCTCAACCCACTTCTGTCTATGGTCCCCTCTGGCCCCACCACTCAGGCCAATGAGTGCAAGCCGGCCACGTGGCTGTCCTCCCTCTGAACTGTGAGGCATGGCTGTGCCACCAGAGGGCAATGTGGAGGTCCAGGGAGTGTCTGTGGCTGAGAACCAGGTAGGTAGCAGAACCATCTCTCATCCAGCAGTTGCAGTGAGCTCTTGCTGCAGTGTGCTCTGATTCCTTCTGGGATGAAGTTCATCCCCTGCGGCTCAGTCACTTGACAGAGGGTAGTGCACAGGGATGGCCATCTTTTCTGATCACTGGTCCATTTTCTGCTGCCTCAGGGCTTGCCCTGAACAACATGCTGTGTTCATAGATGCGTGAGTTAGTAGCTGGGCTTCCTGCAACATGGTTGAACAGTCTCATCTTCCTTTTGAAGATTTATTTTCACTGTCAGTTTGTCTTGGGCATGAAGATTTAGGGCAGGACAGGAGGCAGGGGTGAAAGACCTTGAGACGGCTGACACCCTCTGGCATCCTCTGGCACCCTCATCTGTGAGCTGCACACCCCAGAAATGGTTACATTTTCTGCCTCTTTTTCTTCACCAAATATAAAGAGGGGATTTTTGCATGAACCCATCTTGTTAACAAACTCCTCACAGAGTTAGGAAGGATGGTCATTGTGTGAACAGCCAGAGACTGGCTGCAGTGTTACCAGAGCCAAACAGACCTGGGTCCAGAGCCCAGAACTTCTGCCTTGAAAGTCATGGGATTAGTTCAGCTGACTGTGAGCCCCACTGAGTGAGATTTAGCTGTGAAAGGGTTAGTACTGACTCACACGACTACTGAAGAATTCTGAGGTCAAAGGATGCTTTCAAGATTACCTTGTCTCTCTTGCCTTAGCCTGATGTTTGGGATTCACAGGGCTCAGGGACCACCATATATCAAGTTTGAGGACATGTGGTATGACCTATGGTATAGCCTGTGTACATCTAGTCGGGGTTCATTTCATAAGCCACAGGGACCAAGAGCTATGTAGGAAGTATTATCATACCACTGGGCAAAATCACAACTAGTTTCCAGTTAACCCACACAGTGGCATCTCTCTTTGGAGGTTCATGCCATTGGCCCCTGGAGATAGTGGAGATAGTGTGTCCCATTCTGTTCTGACAGGTTCCCTCCGGGATCTTGCCTACAAAGCCCCACAGAATCCTTTATGGATCAAAGCCCACAGGATGGAGTGGCAGAATTGCTCCCTGCACGTCCAAGCGCCACATCGGCTGCTCATGTCAGGGTTAGAGGCTCAATGCCCAGGTGCTTTGGGGGAGTTTCTGCACCTGCTGTGGCTGTGTGCTCACTGCCGCACCCCTACCGCTGTGGGAGAGCCAGGCATTGGCACCCTGCTATCTGTCTGTGGGAGCCAGGGCTGGGCTGTCCTCTGGCCATAGATCTGAGATGTTTGTCATCGAGAGAGGACATGACCTGTCTTCTCCTCCCAGCCTTCACCTGGCCTGGGCCACAGCCAGGGCTCTTTCAGGCAGATATGAAGGGGGAATAAGGGACCTATCATATTGGGCTATCTGTGGCAAGAGGCCATCACTCAGCCGAGCTGACTTGGAAGAAGCACAGGTGAGCTACTGAACATTTGAGTGAAAATGTCTGTGTGTTCCCACTTCTGAGTGTGGACCTATAACAGGTGCTGCCCGGCCCCAGACCTCCACAATCTGATTTGTGTTCCCATGTCGTCGGTTTCACAGGTGCTACCTGGCCTGGCACCTGCCTGGCTGGCTCCTGTCCAGGCTCCACCTGCTCCCACATCTTGTTCTCTGTATTTCTGTGCTTTGATCATCTCTTCTCTTGGTCTCTGCATCTGTAATGTCGCTTTCGCTGGGGTCCATGGCTCCTGGAGATTGGGCTCTGGGAAGAATAGGAACCATGGGAAAGAGATGTCTGACCAGGCTGTGTTCTAGCAATTAAGGAAAGGCACTGTTCTTGCCACCCTCTGGGCTGCCTTCTGGTTTTCTTGTGGTTTATTTTAACCTGTTCACATTGCAGTGTATATATAGTGCATTCAAATGGAGCCAGGGATCCAGCACAGCTATGGGGCATGACATTAGAACCCAGCAGCAAAGGCCAGTGCTTTTCCCTGTGGTAGCCATGCATGTTTTGCTATTCTGCTTTTTCCTTTTAGTCTTATTCTAACTGCAGAGACCCAAGCATGGCACACAGGTTTCCCCTGGGTTTGAATTTTATTAATAATATCTTGAGGAGGTGGCTTACATTACCTCCTAGAATGTTCAGTTTCCTACAGTGCGTCTGAGCTGTTGTCTAAGGTCCAAGGGCCATTTTTCTGTTCTGCTGGGTGGCAGTCTTTCATAAGAGTGCTCTCTGCTCACAGACTCTTATGCTGGTCACAGCCATCTCCAAGGCTGTATATGAAGTTCCTGTGACAACTTTGAAGCTCTGTAGAGTATACAGAGGTTTCACTGAGACCCATGTGTGCATGACTTCTGGGGCACAAGGTGTGTGTGCACACATAGAAACCACCAGCAGAAGCATTTACAGGGTGCCTGGAGCTCCAGGTGGTACAATTAGCTGTCATCAACGTCTCCATTTCTTTTTCTGTCTAGTAGTGTCAAAATGGTATATTTTTAAGTTGGCTTCCTTGCTGCTATTGTAAATCGGCATTTCTCAAACAGTTCTAGAAAGCTTGTGGTGAGAAAGACCCCTCCCAGATCTACTCCACGCTCATTTCCTGTCCCTCACTGTCTCCACGCTGGTTCCTGGGCCCTTAATCTCCTGTCCTGGATATTGGTATGTGTGGCGCCGGAGGTCTCTCCATAGGGACTTCTGTGTCTGCACTGAGACAGTCACTACCATGCTGTCTTTATGATGCTCACGTTGCTGTGACTTAGAACTGAGTCCCTGTCACCTCCTGTAATTTCCTCTTCTTTGTTGCAGGTATTATTGTAAGTGTATTGGTTTATGGGGCATGTCCCCTGCAGCTTCCCGAGAGAGAAGGCCAGGAGAGTTAGCTAAGAAGGCCTGTGCGTCTCCCTGAGTGTTTACTCTGTCATGGTCTGCTTGACCATGGCAAGGTCTGGTTTTGATTCTTTGTGTATTTGTTCACTCCATTTGTCTTGCCTAGAATATGATTTCCTCCCATCGACCTGCTGGAATCTTGGCCATGATGCTGACCTCAGATAACACCTCCTCCAGGAGGCCTCCTTGACTTGCTGAGTCCTTTGCCCATTGCACCTCTGATCTAGTTGTTATAATACTTATGTGTTTTAAATATAATATTGTATGTGTTCATTAATCCAGTCTTCATTTTGTGAGCACTTACTGTGTATAGACTTACTACATAAAAAAGGCCACTGAGACAAAACTCCATGAGCTCAATGTTCTTAGTAATTCTGTAGTGACAATGATATAATGGTGGTGGCGGTGGTAAAAATGATGATGATGAAGATCATGATCATGGTGGTGATGGTGGTGTTGATAACAATGATGGTGGTGATGGAAATGATGGTGAAGGTGAGGATGGTGCTGAAGATGATGATGAGGAGGAGGAGGATAGTGATGGAAGTATTGTGATAATGGTGGTGGTGATGGTAATGGTGGTAACAATGACTGAGGAATATAATACAACAGTACCAGTGGGTGAGTACCAGTTGCTGAGTGCCTATTGTGAACCACCATCCTAATGCCACTCAGGAAAGGGCTCATTGAGTCTCCCCCTTCCACTCTGTGAAGAACTAAGAGGTGTTCTCACGAAGGAGCTAAAACAGAGACATAAGGCAACTGGTAATCAGCTCTTGCCCCAGGCATTATACCCCAGGGAGCTCATTCCTGAGCTCTTTTGCACCATGTGCCTAACCCCCACCCCCTAACTGACCTCAGAAACTCTCAGACTGGCAAGTGTGTGTGGTTTGATTCATAGACCAGATCCGAAAGTTCTGAAACATGCAATTGTTGGCTTTCTTTATGCAACTTGGGGAAGGAACTCCTTGCAACACCACCTAAACAGGGGTCTGCCACTGTCAGTGTGAGCAATGGGCATTCCTAAGTGTCTGGACCCTGTGCTGTGTCACAGTCCATGGGAGATAGATTCTTCCCAGACATTCCTTGGGAAAGCTGTTTGTTCCCAAACCATTGCCATTGTGTAGCTCCCACGGACAAAAGAACAGCAGGGGGTGAAGCTGGCCACAGGGCGACCCCTGCTGAGGCAGTCACAGCCAGGGCCAATAGCACATGCTGACTCACACCAGCTGGAGCTAACACACAGAGGCTGCCACCGCCTCTGTACTGAAGGACCTTCCTGTGCCCTTGCTCTCAATGTACCGCCTTTGGACTTTGGACTTTATGACCCTATCGAATATGGCCTTATGGCATCAAAGCCCCTATTTTTCCAGTTTGATGTCCTCCTTGGGATTAGCACCCAGATGCTGTATCATGTTCCTGGAGTAGGTTCTTCATTATGTTGTCCCAGGGCACTGGATACTGCCTGGATACGCCTTTGTGCCTGAAAGATGTCCCTGTAAAGGTCACGAGGAGACACTGTGTGCAGAGGGAGTGGGTCTAAGAACCTGGGTTTGCTGTCCCTTTCCTGAAGCCAGTGTGACACCTCTGCCGCCATCAGGGTGATGGCATCTCAGGGCCACATTTGGTTGCATGTGATTAGTTAAGAGTCCCAGTCAGTGGTATGTTCCATTGTGTGTTGGATACTGGATTCTTGACAGGCTCTTGAAAGGTCTAGGCCTCTCTGCTTTTACAAGGATATGTACATTAATGTTGAGAAGCTGAGTGGCCCTGAATCCAGGCCTCTGTGATACACGGCATTATTGGCTTCCTCATAAAGCCCCGACTTGAGGCAAAGTCCCTGCTGAGTCAGGACTTACTCATATGCTCATCACTGATTCCTACATCATCTACCTCCACTGCCAGGCTTCTGAGTGGATGAATGAAGCAGTGAATGAATGTAGTCACATCTTACAGGCACTCACTTGTTCATGACCCTATCGAATGTGGCCTTAGGGCATCAAAGCCCCTGTGCTTCCAGTCTGATGTCCTCCTTAGGATTAGCACCCAGATGCTGTCTCGTGTTCCTGGAGTGGGTTCTTTTTTTTTTTTTTTAATTATTTTTTTTTTTTTAGACTTTATTTATTTACTTATTTGCCTTGGTGTTTTGCCTAGAACAGACAGTTGTTAGCTGCCATGTGGGTGCTGGGAATCGAACCCGGGTCCTCTGGAAGAACAGACGGTGCTCTTAACCGCTGAGCCATCTCTCCAGCCCCAGTGGGTTCTTCATTATGTTGTCTCAGGGCACTGGATACTGCCCGGACCTGATTACATCAGTCTTGATCACTGAGCCCTGCCTGCAATGGCTCCTGCCATGAAAGAGACCTAGGAAGGATCTGCTGAGTGGCTCAAGTGGGCCGAGATGTGCTTACTTACAGATGGGGTGGCCTGGCTCCCCTCTCCTTCTTGCTCTGATTTGTATTCCTGTCCCCAGTCAGCAGATTGAGGGCTGGATGTCCCTTGGGAGTCTGAGGCTCCCCTGATGCTGTTCCCCTGGCAGTTCTGTTATGCACTTTGACCCATAACATCATTGTGGGTTTGATCTGCAAAAGGATCAGAATCCTGGGCCATTGGATTTGGGAGCCATTACCCATTCACTGTATAATCCAGCTAGAGAGCTGGGGACATGATTCGTCTCAAGGGAATACTGTGGAATGTTATAGAATAAGACAGCTAATATCTTCCTCTAGCCTGCACACGCCACACACACACACACACACACACACACACACACACAATTGCTCTTCAAGTTGCTCCATGTCTAGACATGAACCTGTCTAATCACAGTGCCAGCTCCCCTGGCAGCCTTCCAGACAGCTGTTGTCTTCCTATTTGAGAAGACGGAGGCTCAGCTTTCTAGGGTAATTTTCCTGGAGGTGCCCCCATAATAAAAAAAATGGAGTCAGGGTTAAACTTGCCTTCCTGGCTAGCCTGCCATCTTTCAAGCAATCCTTCTCATAGAAGGCAGAGACCCGAAGGACCCATGTGAGACACTGTGCACTGGTCATGGTTCATTTTAGCTGTGGAATAAACAGGCAGGAGAGAGGAATTATTATGGGGCTCCCAGACCTGGTGACTGGAAAGATGCATTCACTATGCTTGGCCCTACTTTGGGGATATAAAACCTCTCCTTTGGTAGCTGGTGTGGGTAGTTAAAATTTGTTCATCATTGTGTCCCAGGAGCTGGTACTGGCCTCCATGTAAATTGGCATCCTCATGTGAGGGGTTGGCACCAAGGGACCTGAGGATTCCATCCTGAGGCAAATCATACTTGGGGACCAAGGCTTACCAGTAGGTAGTAGGTTTGGAAAACAGGATGTGGATCTTGGTCTAGCATTTACAGCTAAGACAAGAAGTTCTATGGGAGGGTCTAAGAGACAGCAAAGAAGACTCAGGACTGGTGGTGGGGTTGGATGAACTCCAGGTGAGCCTATGTGGACACAAAGAATAGCCATGAAACAGTTGCAGCTCAGAGACAGTAGTGATGGATGCTGTGGACCTAGCCATGAGCAGTGAGCTAGAGATGCCTGGGGTAGCCAGCAGGACACTGGATAGGTGGCCTGACTGTACATCCCTACTGCAATCCCAGAGTAGTGACTTAGTGTCTGCAGGCTTCTGCCATCCCTTCCACGATGGAAGACTGGCCCAGGCTACCTACAGCAGGAGACTGGGAGCGGTCACTCATGGAAACACTTCCCTGAAAAGCTCTGTGGCAGGAGAGGCTCATGGGAAAGATCCCAAACAGACCATGTTGCAGAGCGGATATGAAGAGGAGAATAGAGTGTGGGATCTGGGTGGAGTGAGATGGCAGCCTAACCAGAGCTCGGTGCCCTTGGAAGGCTGGGCGCATCGCTACCCCTCCTGAGGCGACATGCAGACTGAGCCTGTCACTTGCCAGTGGCCTTTCCAACGCTTGCTCCAAGTCACTTTTTCCATATATTAGCTTCTTCCAGCCCAGGTTATAAAGTTCCTTCTGGATGAATTTAATTTGTGTACAACTCACTCTAAATCTTACGTTCTAGATCTTTACCTGACACTGGTCCACCAGAATTTCCCTTGAGGGGCATACTCCCAAGAGGCTTAGCCTGATGACCCAGAGTTGAGAATATATTTCTCATCCTCTATTCAGATAGATAAAGATAAATGACAAACCTCTGTCATGGTACAAATCTACCTCTATTCCATTCTCTTAAGTCAGCAGATATGGATGATGGGTGGATTGATGGGTAGTGAGTGGGTAGACAGGCAGAGAAATGAATGAATGGGTAGGTAAACTTATCAACTGACTGATAAATCAATAGGTGAATTGTATTAGTGTATAGGATAATGGCAGCATGGCTTGAACATGAATGAAAGAGCCTATTAATGAGTCTGTAAAGGATGATTGATTAATTAATAGTTAAGTGGTAGACCAGTGATTAGATGGATGGAGATGAATGAGAGAATGAAGGGGTGGATGGATGGATGGACCTACAGGTGAGTAGATAAGTAGTTGGATAGATAGATGGATGAATGAATGTCTGGCAGATGGATGAACTCATTCACTAATGGATAGGCAATGACGATCCATTACCCATGCTGTGTAAGCATTTTTCTTCTTGAGGCTCTGTACTGGTCATTTCTTTTCCCTCAAAGCATCCATAGGATGCATTGTTTGCCTCTCAACCTAAATCTTTGCTCCTCTTGAAGTCCTTCTTTGATTCTCCAAGGAGATCAGCATAAAATAACCAACCGTAAAGGGAGGCTATAGTATCAAACCAAGGTGTGTGTGTGAAATCCTGGGTCTGGGTGAGGGTCACAAGGCAGGAAAGGCCGTGGGTTTTGGTTAGAGGTGGCTGGTTTCTGTCCTGAAGCAGAACCTGGCCTGAGGGGACAGGTGGTCCATGCTGAGAGAAATACATGCAAGGAAGGCTCAGTGACAACAGCAGAGTCCCAGGTTCCTTCCCAGGTGTCCCAGGAAGCTCTGGAAATGAAATCTTCTCAGGGCTGAACCATGCTAGACCAGTAACAGAGGTTAGAGTAACTGTCAGACTGGAACACGCATCAGCATTAATTGATAACCCATGTGCCATCCAGACATTGCCGGAGAAACTTCCCTACATTTGTGTCCTGCTCCTAGGATGAAGTCCAAGGTTTCCTCCCTTCCTGTCTCTTTCCCTTAATCCCCCCTTATTCCCTGCATTCTTTCCTGCTGCTGTCTCTCTGTCTCCCATAAGCTTGGGTATCTAGACTGTCTTCTGCATAGTTTTGCAGCCTCTTATTCAGTATACACTAAACATTTCTGCCCAAACTTTGGCTAGGTTTAGATTCCCAGCCTCTTAGTTCCCAGTCTGCTCAAGGACACTGGCAAGAAAATACGTACTGGTAACCATGTGTGGTGGTGTCATTTGTGACCCCCAACCATTGGTAGGTTTAGGACAGATGGCTGTGAGTTCAGGGCCAGTGTGGGCTACAAAGAGAGACCCTGGCTCAAAATGAGAGAGAGAAAAAAAACATTCTTTGGAAGCAGGGTTATCTCATGATGCAAGATGCCTTTTCTAGGAGGAACTTGCCACTTTTCCCCTGGGCGTCCCTGCATCTAGCCACTGGAAGCTGACACAGCATCCTCCTGATGGCCATGGCTGTTCACCTACAGGCTGGCCTTTGCTATCTCTGTGACCCAGTGTCTATTTAGCAAATGCCCTGATGTTGCAGCAGTGCCTGTATAAATGCACTCAGGACTGGGGAAGGCCACTTTTGAGGTTCTGCAGCACTAGGGGCTATAGAGTGGGGCCTGGAAATCATCTAAAGGTCATTCCAGTAGCAGAAGAACTGTCAGGAATGACCTGTACCCTTGTGCTATTCATAGACCTGATGGGCAGTGAGACCCCTGTAGTGAGGATGGGCAGACCCGGGGTCTTCAAAGATTTCTGTGACTTCAGTGTATCCCTCTAACAAGAGGGGAAGTGAGGTTCTGGTGTGTCATGATTTCTATGGGAGCGGCTGCCTGGCAGCACCAACCTTTTGTGAAGGACACAGATGTCCACCTCCAAGTGGCCACATCTATTTGTGTACACACAGACATTGAGGAAATAAGGGCCAGAGCTCCTGGCCTGTCACCATCCAGTACAGTGCAGTGCTCAGTCACAGGGTTCTGCCAGAATTCTTTCTCCCAACAATGTCTGTCAATGCTGCTCCGAAGACCCACTTTCAGTCCCTGCGCACTCGGAACAATGCTGTCACGGAATGTACACATGGCCCCTGGCAGGAACCTCAGAACCTGTGTTCAGCCTGAGACACGGACTTCATGAGAGGAAGCCGCAGGATTCTGTGCACAAGACACATCTGACTACGAGAAGAAGGCCCCAGCAGTGTCTGGTTTTGATGAGCTACAGCCTCAGGCTGTCCACTTCACAGAGAAGGCCCCTTCCTGCATGGATCCTTCCCCGAGACAGCAATTTCCCTCCCACTGCAGCCCAGGAAACCCTGATGAGATTCATCAGACTGGAGCCCACTGAAGGTCTCTAGCCAACTACTCCAGACCCCAGATGTTGGGTAGGAGTGGCTTGGCCTCTCAGGCACAAGTTCCTGATCCCATAGCAGAATAGGTGCTAATGGGCATGTGCATACTCAGTGGAAAAGAAGGGAAGCCGTACCACATAAGATGGAAAAATGGGGCTTTGATGTGGCCCATTGTTTGAGGCTCTTTATGGCAAGGGCCAGATGAGACCAAGATATACGTGGAGCCCGAGTGGTATGTCCAACTTCATCTCTCAGCATCTCATGATCTCTACACACTGAGAGCATCATCTCTCCAAAAGAGGCTAACTCAGTGTCCAGTAAGCAGCCAGCCATGTTAGCTACTGTCTCATAACCCAGGTATCTAGACCACGACCACCAGTTGAAGGGAGCAGGTGAAGTGGAATGTCAGCACAGCTTGAATGGTTGGACTAGAGACAAGGCAGTCCTGATTTTTTTGTCGCCCAGGATGGCTGGTGTGTTTTCAGTTCTGTTCAGGCTTGCTTCCTGCTGCCAAGCAGGGAGTTTGAGAGGTGTGAGTCACGGATCGGTGGACTGTGAGGCCAGTCCCACCTACCTGGCCACATCTACTTTCCACCTACATGCCCCAGGTCCTGGTTTCTATTTATTTGTTTGTTTACCATCATGCCATATGTGACCAGATGTGACCAGGGGGTTATGGTTGCTTCTATCTTCTTTGTCATCCTCGTCACATGACACACAGCATGTGACACCTGTCCCTACTTGCCATCTTGCCTGACCTGTCCTTGGAAACTTCTCTGAGGTTTGGGATTAGAAGGCAGTGGGGCCTGTGGAAGGAAAGAAAGAGGAGGAGACAAAGCAGGCCTGCCAGGGGCTTCTAAACCCAGGCCTTCCTACCGCCCAGGCCAATTGCAATGTCAGATCTCTAGAGAGGATTTAGCATATAGCATGGTTTGGCTGTGAGGTGTCCCCAGTGTGCTGAAGGCTCAGTCCCCAGCTGGTGGTGCTACTAACTGTGAGTAGATCATGGGGCCCTCATATGATCCACAGATGAGTTCATAGCTGATCATCGAGTAGGAGGTAGAGCATATTTTAAAAAAATAGGTATCTGGGGGTGTGGCTTTGAAGGGAGTGTCTTGTCTGTTCTTCCTCCCTCTCCTTTTTACCCACCAAGAGGTGAGCAGCCCTGCTGCACTATGCCCTCTTTACCATGATGCGCTGCCTTATCCATGCCAACAGTGGAGAGGCAAAGAGATCATGAACTGAACCTGAACCCTCTGAGAGCGTGAGCTAAAATAAATCTTTCGTATATTGGTCTCTCTCAGTGACTAACCTTAAAAATAAGAGGTAGCTATTCTCTTAGAAACCAAGAGCCTACTCAGTTAGCAGCCTCAGTTTGGGATATCACAGAATGCTTGTTCCCACAAACCCATTCCAGAAATTTCTTGTAGAGTTTACAAATGTGTATGTTACCTATCATGGGATGGCCAAGGACAAGCGCTGGAGTGTCCACACTTCACATCTCAGGTCAGTTTGTCAGCATCAGTCACAAGTAGAAGGAAATTCAACTGTGTGATTGCAGTTTTCCCCTGTGATTATTGCAGTCCCAAATGGAGCTAATGCTTCTGGCCATCATGACTGACAGGAAGCCCTTACAAAGCACTGACATTGGACCATGAACAGGCAGCTTTGAAAAACTTTGAGTCCATAAAGCTGATGGGAACTAGAGAAATTGAGTGTGTCAACACAGGAATGATGGCGTGGATCAAGGAAAGGCTGGTTTCCCTGGCACACATCCCATCCATCCCGGAGGCTGTGGTCCCAACCATTCTGGCTGCTGGGACAGACATCCGAGACCAGCACCTTGAACAACCATGCTGGAGTCCAGATGCCCAAGGGCAGGTGCAGTCATTCTCAGAGTCTCTTCCAGATGCTAATGTCACCTTCACTCCATGTCTGCAGATGTGGAAGAGGGTATCCTGTGGGTCCCTTTCATATTTCACAGTCATCTTTATGAGGCTTTGTTCCATACATCTGTCACTTCCAGTGACCCATTTTTTTTCATGCCACCTCCTTGGGATCAGGAGTCACATGAGCTTGGGGGGCACAATGGCAGTCTGAACGACATGCTGTCTACTTGTTCCTGTGTTCATTCATCCATTTATGTACTCACTCATTCATTAATTTCTAGTGCATGTGCAGACATTGCTGGGACACAGTTTCCCAAGAGAAGCTCCTGGCAGACACTGCCCCACCTCCCCACTCCCCCAGCCCCCCACCCCTGCCATTGAGAGCCCAGCAGTCTATGTACACTCCCTAGCACTCATTTGGAGGTGGCTGTAAGTAAGGCGGAGAAAACCTAAAAGAGACTACCTGAGATAGACTATAGGTCACAGAAAGGGTCGCCATAGGTGAGGTCCCCAAAGGCCTCCAAGAAGTGGAGTTCCAGAAAGCCTATGTTGAGCTAGAATACTGACGAGCTATGGAATGAACATGTTGGGTGAGAAGGTACAGGTAATGGAGATGGGTACAGTCAGGGGATGGGTACAGGGGAGCCAGCAGAGCCAGAAGAGGGCCTGGCAGGGAGCAGGAGCATGCTATAATTTTGAGGTCCCTGGTCAGGTGATTATCACCTCTCTGAACACACCTGGACTCCATGGAGGGGGGTACTGGGCTCTGAACTCCTGGGTTCCCTCTCTGTTCACTGCCACCAGTGAGGCTTTGAAGAAAGGTCCTCTGGACTCCTCAGAAAGCAGCTGCCTCAAAGATCCTGTTCTCCTCTAGGAAAGTATGTGACACAGGTGTGTCCGTGGTAAGATAATGTCTCAGCCTTCTTCTCCTGGGTGCTCTGCCTTGGGAGTATGAATGAAAATGAGGATATGACCACTCCAAGGAATAGCTGAAGAGAAGGATGTTGTTACAGATTTTAGGGAGAGCATAGTCAAAGGCATTGGGGAATGGTCCAGAACAGGAAGAGAAAGGGGTGACTGAACATGGCCAGCAGACTGAACAGACCGTGAGGAGGGGGGGAGAGCAACCATGGAAGAAGAGAGAGCCAAGTGAACCAAGAAAGGAGCCAAGAGCGCACATGGCCAAAATGGCGGGTTATTTAGGAAAGAGAAAGCCGGGGGAAGGAAAAGGAGGCTCCTGTGCTGGAGAGGTTTAAGGTAGGGCAGGGTGAGAAGTACTGAGAGGAACCATGGGTACTGACTGAACCCCGAGGTCAAGGAGACTCTTAGGTGTGCTAATAGACACCACAGTTATCCATTTGTTTTTTTAGGGGGGTGTCCTGACAGGGAGTTTCCTTGGAAGAGCCTTCGAGTGTTAGCCAGGCTCAGAATATAACATGCTAGGAGTCATCACCTGACTGTCATGTCCTGGAGGACCTCTGTGTTGTCCCTACAGGGGCAAGCCTGGCAGTTACAGATCCCTTGAGCCAGGCTGAGTGGAGGAAGGTAAGACCGGGACATCCTTGTTTGCTTTCAACTTTGCACAGTAGGAAAATTTAACAAGGCCTAGACAGGGTGTGGACGCACTGCAGCCTCACTAACTCACATGGACCTATTCCCAGGATGCTGGTCCTGTGCTGGAAGGTCACAGAGCCCACCCCACCCTCCTCAGTCTGCTCCAACCCACAGAAAGTGTGCCCACAACCTGACTGAGCATAACAGGACAGCAGGACAGCACCAGCTTATGTGAATGAATCTGTCAGGTGCCCTCTGTTCTTAAAGCCAAAGTCCTATCTCACTGGCCATATGTCCTTCTGAGATCAATCCCCCTGCTGTATTACAGCAGCCCCAGTGAACACTCGGAGCCTCTGAGGGCAAGTCTATGACTGAAATCTCACAGACACTTGCTTTGCCTTCTTAGATGCAGAGACCAGGCCAGCTTTCTAGTGCACAGGAAATAGTCAGAGGAGCAGAGAGGCAGGTGGGAACCTGAAGTCGAGAGACGGGGCAGGAAGACTTCCTAAGAGAAGAGCTTGACACAGACCAGGGACCGAGGTCAAGGACCATCAGCTCAGGTTGTTCCTAGGGAAAGGGAACTGGGTAGCAACAGGTGAGCACCGTGGAAGTCTAGAAGAAGCATGGCTTGGGGGCCTCTGGAGACCTGTCTTGAGATGGTGACCATCAAAGCCAGAGGCTGAACCTAATGGGGACTGTGATGTTTACATGATGGAGGCCTCTATGGTCTTGAACAACCTTTGCAGGACAAGATCTTATGAACCCTCCCAAACTGGGTACCAACTTGTAACCTTACCTAGCCAAGAAGTCTTTAGTGTAAGGGGGTCTTTGCCCAAGCCTCGAGCTCCTATCCCTCTCAGCTTGCCCCTTTGTTGGTTTCTAGACTGTTCTATGGATCCCACAGTGAGGCAGAGGAAGGGCCCCCCAGGGCAGCATCAGCTGATGAAGGAACCAGGTATGGATGCTCAGGGGACAAGTCCCACCCCATCTGTCTGCCTGACCCAATTTGACTTGAGTTGCCTGACCTAGGAGAAATTAGAATCCCCATCAACAACCCCCTCCATCCTGTCCTGGCATCTTCCCTTAGTGGGGGTCACTCCTTGCTTACCAAAGCCAATTCTGCTCGAGGAGCCTCTGGAACACTCCTCCACTGGATGGACACAGGATTTGTAGTTGGAAGAACCATGTTTAGGCTTTGCCTGCAAGCTGGTCATGCCAGCTTATCTGTCCCATCATGTGGTCTGGACTGTCAGAGACGCCACCTCTCCTGCCCTCTCTCAGAAGCTTTTGGAGCAGGCACATGCCACCTGTGCTGTGTTTTTAGCAAGGTTCCTTCCTCACTCCATGCTGATGCTGCCATGTGACGTTTGCCTGAAATCACAGAACTGCTACTGAGTTGTATTCCACTCACATGTGACTTCACCTCCTACAGCGTGGCATACAGTCCTATCAGATACTTGGTGATGCTGGGCACTGGTACCTTCGGGCAGGATTCACAGCCCAATTTGTTTTCTCTTCAGTAGTCCTCTGCCAAGGGGATAAGGTATGCCTCCTGTGGGCTTCCATTTCTAAGTGCTCAGACTCATTAGCTTGGAGCCCAGTAGGAGATGGGTTGGACACACACTCCAGGCACCAAGCAGTTCCACTCACCTCAAACATTGCTCTCAGGAAAAGTTGCTGCCTGGTTCTGCCCTGCTTCCTCTTCAGAGATGCTTACTGGAGACAAGCAGTTAGCTGCTGGCTAGAAGTAGGGCCTCCCTCAGGAACCAGGCTGCTCTCCTGCTCAGACTCTTTCTAATGACTTTGGGAGTAGCTTGAGATTTTCCTAAAGAATTCTTCCAGAAAGTCATCCCAGGCTGTAAGCAGAGGCCTGGGAAGGGAGTGAGGCCATCGGTTTATAGCCACTTATCTTATCTGGGACTGGCTATGATAATAAACCTGAAGGAATCCATATTGTCTCTCTGCACGGCAGTCCCTCCCACACCATGGCTGAGTTTACAGGGTCAGTGCCAGAAGCCCCAAACATCTGGAGATGGGAATTGACAAGAGGCCAGAATGGGGGCCAACAAGGATGTGCACCATTTTGACTCACGGTGACTGAGTCACCCATCACCCCAGGGAGCAGTGATGAGGACCAGCGTGTTCCCACACTCCTCCTCGGAGCTCTGGAATGTACAAGGCAAGGCTCAGACATTGTTCCTGGTCTCTGTCTGTGGCATCTTCAGCTTTCAGGAGTATAGAAGCCAGGCTGGGGAATGACCCAGTGAATAAAGTACTCACTGTGCAAACAGGAAGACCTGAGTTTTGTTCCCCAGAACTTTTGTAAAAGTCAGGTGCAGCAGTGTACATTTGGGGGTACACTATGTTTCCTGGCCTCTAGAGACAGGAAAATCCTGGGGGCTCCCTGACCGGCCAGCCTACCAAAAGCAACACGCTCTAGGTTCAGTGAGAGATCTTGTCTCAAAATGTCCACCCAAACAACAAACAAAAAGCAGAGATTGCTAAAACAGGGAATGTGATGTCAACCTCTGTCCTCTACATACTCAAGTGAGCACCTGTACATGCATGTGCACACACAGGCACACACACACACAGGCACACACACACACACACACACACACACACACACACACCCCACCCACAGGATGTAGAATCTAAGCAATTGCTAGGGAAGGTGCCAGCCTAAAGCATCCTCACCGTCCTTGGCACCCTGTCCTCCCCTGGCACCCTCTGTATCTAGAGGCTGCAAACTAAATCCTGGAGTCTGCTCCTTCGCTAAGATAGGTATCACAAGTTACTGAGGACCAGAGTGCTGATGGTCCTAGCCTGGCTAGGACTCCTGCTTGGATTTCAGTAGTAACTCTTATTTCTCTGCTTCAGATTCTGAGTTCTGGGCCCTCAAAACCACACTCATGGTCCACCAAGGAGCTGATGGTTTAGAAGCCCCTTGCCCTGCTCATGTTGTAAGGTTGTGTGAACTACGCTGAGTACAGCGCTGTCTGTAAAAGTATAGGCAGGAGTATGGACAGATTCTCAGTCCCTTAAGTACCTAGTCAGCCAAGGACACTCACACAGTGTCTGCTTGACACGATCATGTACATTGAATGCGGGGTTTATGGGTCACCTGGGCACCGGGACCTCCTAGTCCTGCGAGTGAATGCCTGGTGCCAAGGCAGGTCATACTGGAGGATTTATCCACATCTAGGAAATGTGAGGGCATGCACACTCACACGTGTACACATACTTGCACACCAGGCCCATTCTCACACATGTACACAATGCCTGTGCACAATGAACATACTCCCCTCACATCCACACTTACATGCTCACCATACACACATGCACTTACACAAGGAAACAGGCAGATGAGTCCTCTGCTGGCAGCTCCCCTGCAGTACCCGACATACGGAACTCAGATTCTGTCATGGGATTAAGGAGTCTTTGAGGACATACAAAGTGAGCCTCCTGCCCAGTCACCAGCATTACCTGATGCTGTGACCCATACACCCCGCATTCAGTGTGCATGACCTTGTCAAGCAGACACTGTGTGAGTGTCCTTGGCTGACTAGGTACCTAAGGGACTGAGGACTCTGCCCATACTCCTGCCTATACTAGGTAAAATGCCCTCTGTGGGGTCAACCACCACATGCCTCCTATTCACCTGATCTTAGTCATCGGGTGGCCCTAATATCCCACTTGGCCAACTTTTCTAGGAGGTGACGCCCAGTGTTACTCAGCTGGCTGTGAGCACTGCTACCTCCATGCCATAGAGACAGCACAACAATCCAGGAGTTTGCTGTTAGAACTAGGTTTGGACAGATCCTGCTTCAACGTACATTCAGCTCCATCTCTCCCTCAACCAGGGTACAGGGAGGTGAGGCAGTGAACTCTTCAGAACATCTGTATTTAGCTGTAACTCTAGCACTATAAAAAACACCCTCCAAAAGCATGAAGCTCAGTGGACATATTCACAGAGCTATACAGCCATCCTGCCCATCTCATTCCAGAGTGTCCCTTCCACCCTGGAGAAGAGTCCCTCCAGACCTCATCACACCCATAGTCTCTCCCTGACCTGCAGCTGCTAATTTCCCCTCTGTCTCCATACATTTGTCTTTTTTGACATCTTATGTAACAGAACCATGCGCCATGCGGTCTTGTGGGCCTGGCTTCCTTCACTCAGCAAGCTTCAAAGTGCTGTGGCGTGAGTCAGCTCTGCGTTTGTTCTTATGGCTGAATGATGGTGTTGCATGAGAGACCACACGGTGCTGGCTGTTCCCTTCCACTCTTGAGAGTTCCGAAGTTCCCACTGCTGCTGTTGTGAGTGGTAAACATTTGTGTAGGAGTTTCTATGTGGGTGGAAGTTTTCCTTTTCTTTGAATGTAGAC
Organism: Sigmodon hispidus; assembly: GCA_004025045.1. NCBI lineage: Eukaryota > Metazoa > Chordata > Mammalia > Rodentia > Cricetidae > Sigmodon > Sigmodon hispidus. Next base: position 293,700 of record PVIH01000779.1, read on the forward strand.
CTACTTGTTCAGTCACTGGAATACATGGCTACTCTAGGTTCAACATTCTGAAGAATGGCCAGAGCAGTATACTAGGTGACCCAAGTTTCCATTCCTGCCAGCAGTATGGAGGGCTCCAGTTTCCCACATCATTGCCATCCCTTGTGATTATCTATCATGATTGCTGACCTTGTGTGAAGTGAAGTGGCATCAGTTTGCATTCTTGATGCCTAATGGTGCTGCCCACTTATCATGTGCTTACCAGGCCCTTCTCTGAAGAAATGCCCATTCCGATCTGTGCTGATTACTTCTCCGGTTTTCTGTGATAGAATACCTGGCAGAAGCCTCTTAGTGGAACGAGAGAGTTATCTTGGCTCATGGTTTAAGGAGGAACATAATTGATGGAGGTAAGGAGGTCACAGTGAGAGAGGTGTGTGGCAGCTGGCCACATGGCATCTGCAGTCAGGAAGCTGTAGCAGACAAGGAATAAGGCCAAGTGGAAAGCCTCAAGACCTGTGGGGGCTGGAGAATTGGCTGAGTGGTTAAGAGTACTTTTTCTTGCAGAGGGCCCAGGTTCAATTCTCAGCACCCACAAGGTGACTCACAAGTGTCTGCAGCTCTAATCCCAGGGGATTGAATACACTCTTCTGACCTCCAATGACACCAGGCATACATGTGGTACACCGACAGGCAAAACACTGTCATAAACAAATAAATAAATAAATAAATAAATCAGTCTAAAACAAAACCTCCAAGGCTGCCCTAGTGACCCACCTCCTCCAGTAAGGCTCCACCACCTAAAGGTTTTATGATCTTCCCAAACTGCACCAGCAGCTGAGGACCAAGTATTCACATACATGAATGTGGGAGACATTTCACATTCAGACCTCAGTGAGATCCTTTGCCAGTTTTCTAATTGGATTTTTGCCTTTCGTTACTGTCTTAAGAGTTGCGTATTCTAGGGTGTGGGGTACATGTCTCCAATCCTATACTTAGAAGACAGAGGCAGGCAGCTTTCTGTAAAGTTGAGGCTAGCCTGGTTTACACAGTGATTCCAGCTACCTCAAGCTATGTATCAAAACCCTGTCCAAAAACAAAAAAGAGGGGGGGTGGGGTGGGGGTGGGGTGTTGTATATTCTAGACTCAACCATCATCAGATAATTTGCAAAACCCTGTCTCTCATTCTGTGCACTTCTCACACACTTTCTTAACATTATCATTTGATACAAAAGGTTTTGCTTTGAGGAGCCCTATGATTCCTGTTGCCCTGTGGGTTTTTGTGCCCTTATATAAGGGACCATTGCTGAATCAAAGTCACAAAGACTCATTCTGCTTTCTCCTATGTCAATCATGGTTTGGTCCTGTTAAACCTTTAGTCCGTCTTGAGTTACCTTTCGTAAATGAGATAGGAGTTCTACTTCTCTGTGTGACATGTGGAGAGCCAGGTGACCCAGGACCTTCTGCTGGGGACCTGCCCATGTTCTTGTTGAAGCTGACATACAGCAAATGTGGTTTGATTTCTGGACCCTCAGTCTCATCCATTCCCTTCCTGCACCAACGCTCTTCCCTTGTGGATTTAAAGTTAGCTTTGAGCTCGGCTGTATGACTCTCCCACTGTGGACTTCTTTGTCCATATTGTTTTGGATACTTAGGGGTCTCTTATATTTCTCTAGAATTCAAGACCAGACCAGCAATTTTGCCAAGAAATCCAGCTAGCATTTTGACAGGGATTATGCCAAATCGGGGATACATCCCGGAACCAACTGATGTTTTAGGAGTTCTTAAGGACCTAGAGACTTCCACCAACAGTGAGTTCAAATCCTGTCTTAAATCTCCCATAAGCAGCCTCATGCTTCTCTCTGGCCTCTGAGGAGCACCCACTAGTTCTCTCCCACAGTGCTACATCCTCAGGAGTTACCTCTGTCTCCCCAAGACCTGGGGAAGAACCATGATGGATGGTAAGCCCAAATGTATGTGAGAGTCAGCCCGCCTGTTCTGGGGGAGCTCTGTGGGGTCACAGTTCACACTGAATTTAGGAGCCCTGGATCATTCTTTTCCTGAGCTCTTAGACACTGTCCCAAGTGTGCCACCTCTAAAGTCTGCAGACTGCAGCTCTCAGATCTCCAACCTTGGGTCCTGGTGTTTTCTTGAACCCATGTCACACCCACACTTGAACCTGGCTGGACCCACAAGCCACTTTTAAGCCTTATCAACTTTGGCTTCAGTTGCAATGAAGAGGTGTCCCACCCTGCCCACACATCCTGCAGGCATGTACTCATTCACTCTTTGGGCCTCCTTTTCTAGTTCTGCTGCTGGGATCCCCTGGAATCTCTCAGCAGACTCATCCTTGCAGGAGCTTTGCAGAGACTCACACTGGACTCTCCACCTCTCAGAGGAGGGAGGGAACGCTAGGTGTGGTAAATGGGGGAGGGCTATTTGCAAGTGTTAGCAGTTTGAATAGCAGGGCATGGTGCGGCCTTGGTACCACTAGACGTACAGCCCCAAATCTGCCCTGAAGCGCCCATGGTACCCCATACCCTGGCAGAGGCAGCCCTTCAGAAACTAGCCCTGTCTTATTTTGGGATTATCTTTATGGAATTATCCCATAAAGAGTTTATCTACTGGGGTTCACCTCTTGGTCACCTCTGGGTCCCCAAGCTGCAGTGGGAGGTCTGGAATATCTCCTTGCTGTGTTCCCCAGACCAGCCTTATGGTGCTAAAATAGAATCCAGGGGTTATAGCAATGTGATCCTCCTCTCAGTCAATAGCCAACCTCAAGAGGTCACAGGTAACCCACAAGAGAGCCCACAAGAAAGCAGCATCCCAAGAAACCCCAAGCTGGAATTAAAAAACTGGATCATGGACCCATATACTGGATTCAGTCTGAGCCCAGCTTCCCTGGCCACCCAAAGCTCTCAGTGGGCAGACATCTCTCACTCAAGAGCTCCTAGCCACAGGACCACCACCACACTCTCACAGTCCCAGGGATGCCATTATGCTCTGTCTCCCTGGGAACCCAGGACTCTCTAGCTGCTACCCTCCATATTCCTGTGTGTCTCTATGTAGCGTTTACCAGCCCCTTGCTGGAGGTGGCCGGGGACTGATGTACCCATTTAGGAATTCACCACTAGCCTCAGGGAGGGGACACTGGGAAGAGGCCCAGCCTGTGGGGAGCCCTCAGCCTGCTCCTTGATTTGTGGCCATTCTCCATTTTGTCTCCAACCATAATTTCTGCCCTCACTCCGAGTCCCCAAACAGAGTTGGCCAAACCAAGGGGGAGGCAGGAGTCACAGCAGTGTCCAAGCTCCACATCTCTCAACAGTCCTCAGAGGTAGGGGCAAGGCTTTCTAGAGGGGAAACTGAGACTGTGGCAAGCCACAGGGTCGGGACAGGAAGAAACCTGTGATACTGTCTCCCTTCTCGGGGTTTAGTGCACCCCATCCTGCTGATACTGCAGTTCTGCCAGGCTCAGGACCAAGAGACATCCTATTTAAAGAATCTGTCTCAAAGGAGAACTGGACATGCAGAAGTCCCAGGGAGAATTATTCAATTTCACTCCATGTTCCTTTGGTGATGATAGTGATAAAAAGTGGTGTTGCTGATGGTAGTGGCCTGAGTTAGCCTGGACTGTGGCCTCCACTTAGTGAGCCACAGGGCAAAAAGGAAAAAAAATCCTTCCAATTGTCTGGCCACTTCTAGGGACAGAGCTGTGACTCTCATACCATTCCTTAGAATGTAGAAGCAAAGGGTAGCTTCTATTCATGCATCTAACTCTATCTCCTGGGTTGAGGTTGCATGCTAAGTGACTGACAGGTTTGCATGTTCATCATTTCACTCACATGAACCTCGTCCACAAAAAGGGAGCAGTATTCTCTATGGTGCAAAGGGTTTACAAATATTCGAGTCATGCCTGCAAAAGTACCTGGTCTACAGTAGATGCTTGTTAAATGTAGGCAGCAGCTACATCATTGTCATCATCACCATCACCACCACCATCACCACCATCATCACCATCACCATCATCACCACCACCA
>PVIH01000780.1:0-297229 GCA_004025045.1 Sigmodon hispidus
AGGAATTTTTGGTGTTGCTTCCTTCTGTTTCCTCTTCATTGCTCAGTTCAGGTCTTGTATTTGTAAGATCGCCACTCTCTTCTGGAGTTACCATGTTGTCCTTTGTAGTATTATGTAATTTTTTGCACTGACGTTTGCCCATGGCTTCAGTGGTTCATGATTAGATGGGTCCTGGTCAATTGTGGCACTCGGGTTTGTGCGCCTCCTGTCTCCTTTCTGGTCAGGGTCTGATTCTGTCTTTCAGAGACACCTGCAGTTGTTGGTTCGCTCAGTTCTAGGTCGTGGTGGGGAGCCGTGCAAATTCCCTCAGCAGGAGCTGTGGATGTGGTCAGGGGCAGAGTTTACCTGCCCCTGTTCCAGAGTGCACTGGGATTCTGCAGACAGCACTCGGTCCCGGGAGCGGAACCGAAAGCAATGGGAGCTCAACTCTCCCTCCCAGGCTGGGATATAGGCGCTGAGGCCTCTTGCCCCCTCCTCACCTCTGGGCGGGGTCTGAATCTGCCCTTCAGAGACCCCTGTAGTTGGTTAGCTCAGTTCGAGGTCCTGGCGGGGTTTCCCTCAGCAGTAGCTGTGGATGTGGTCAGGGGCAGAGTTTACGTGCCCCTGCTCCAGAGTGCCCTGGGATTCTGCAGACAGCACTCGGTCCCGGGAGCCGGCAGTAGACTTCTTAAAGAAACTAAGGATTAGACAGTATTTAGGGAGATGCCATAGCATAAGATTACAAACTTACTCACAATCATGACATATAAAGTAAGAACCATGTAAATGATGAGAAAGATCAATCATACTAATATATGTGTAAAATTCTACTTATACATTAACATTTCATATATAAGAAAGATGAAAATTAATAGAAGACTGAATAAATTGCATTAATACTAATCATTAGTAACTGCAAAAAAATGCACTTATTCCTAACTTTAAAACTTGCATTAAAATAATTTCAAGATGACTGAAAATGGTTTCCCAACATAGTTAAAAGCTGAGGATTAAAAAAAAACTGAATATGGCATAATTTAAAATTTTGAAGACTTTTTCTATATAAAGAAAAGGAACTTGTGAGGGATAACTTAAGCACAACAATTTTTTGTGATAGCAATTTATTTATATATATTATATGTATACATGTATATTCTCTTTTGGTCTGTCCATAACTTCTTCAATAATTACATATTACATTTTTAATAAGAAAATATTATAGAACAATGTTTTGTATTAATTTTTCATGCTGACATTTTATAAACACAAATTATCTTCAAAGTAGTCAATTATTTATTTGACATTTATTGAGTGTGTTGATTGGGACTGCTAGTGATTGGGACTGCAGATCAAAACAGAGAAAGCTTCTGGAAGTCACAGTTAGAGGACCATAAGTTATTGCACTTCACAGGGTACAAGAAGCAAATAAGACTTTCAAAATCACAACCATTAGAGAGTTGAAAAGTTTTTTGGTCATGAAAAGGTTGAGGTTTCCAATACCATTTTTCTTTTTCAGCCCCTTCTTGTGAACTGACATGTTTTTCTGCAATCATTCCAGCTTGGGTGAATGCTATTTCTTAAGTAGTATTTTATGATGCCCGAGAATGCCCCACCAAGCTTAGAGACCATTCAGTGCTCTGATCTCCAGTGCCTCGGGCTTGACTTTGGCCTTGATTAAGCCTCACATTGCTAGGATGTCTGCAATGACCCTGGTCTTCTTTCTGATTATTATTATTTTTTGGAGAAAAATGAAACTCAGTTTTAGTATAGCTTCCCTGTGTGCAGGCACTGACCTGAGGCTCACAGTTCTACTGTTGTGTCAAATCATCATGAACCACATGTGGCTGTTAAGAACTTAAAATATGACTACACCAAACTGTTACGTGAGACAAGTATAAAATAAACCGCAGACTTCATACATTTACTTAAAAGTATATAATCTAAGTATGCTTTTATTGATGGAATGCTAAAAATGATAATATACTTTTTTATTTTGTGCCAAACATTATTAGAATGCATTTGCCCTTTAAAAATTTGAAGTAGGACAAATGGAATCATTGAAAATATAGATGTGGCTCTCTCTGGTGACTTCACATTCCATGCTCATTGTCAAGGACTGGATTCAACAATTCAGATAGATAAGCACTAAGGTGTTCCAAATGCTGAACCTGCTGACACATTTTATTAAATCCTTACAAAAATGCTGGCCAAGCCTACCACCCAGCTCCCCTGGTTCTCTGAAGAATGCTGGGCAAGGGATAGTGTCTGATTTGGCTGGTAGATTCTCAGCTCGGTCCTTTCTTCAAAACTGTGGAGAAATGGGCAGTAACAACAGAGATTAACTCTTATCATAGTTTCCATGTGACAAAGAGCATGTATACTAGGAAACCCATGTTTTCAAATTCTCATCTCACTCCCTCACGCATATTTGTATTACACACACACAAACACACACACACACTCATACACACACTCACACAAAACACATATATTGTGTCTGAGTGTGCATGTGTGTGTGTGTACCTGACTGTTCATATGAATGGCTGTCCAATGAATCCCATCATTTATAATAGCTGCTGACAATTATGAAATTCCACGCTAATGGCATGTTGAAGTCTTCTTCCCTGCCTCTCACAGCTCCTAACCTAGTTGTTTTCTTCTCTTCAACCAGCTACAGGATCTTTCTTTTAGATAGCTTTGGATTGGAAGACAGTATCAAATACAAATAAAATCTGGCTGTTCTGAAGGATACAAGGAAAGAGATATGTTGGATCCCCCCACCCCAAGCTGCCACCAACTGCTAAAATAAGTCTGGGCTTCATAAGAGTCAAATTTGAAAAGAAAAATTTAGGCCCAAGGAAGTGTATTTCAAGAACTCTACTTAACACTGAAGATCAGATTCCTCACATAAGTATTTCCTGAACTAACCTTACTTGGTTCAAATTGGCACGGCTCTTCCCCCATGCCTTCTAAGAATACACCAACAGAGAGTTCCTCTTGAGCAGGTAGCCTAAGGGGACAGAGTAGGTAAAATATTTGAGAAAGAAACCAACCCAAACTAATCAAACTAAAAGAGTGTATGCCCTCTGATGGCAGTATTTCATAGCAATGCAGGCTCTGTTTACAGAATTGTCTTTCGCACTTGCAGTGAAGGTTCAAAACCCTTTGGTTAAGATTTCAGTCACACTTCCCTTTTGGAACTAATGTGAACATTGGGACTCTTTACTTAAATTTATAATCATTTGCTTACTAAGGAAGCATATAGACAGCACACTGCTTTCAATTCACCCTCAAATACTCAAATTTAAGGTGTTCCTTTGTGGTAACTACAGGTGGCTATCACTGGAAGCAGTAGGAATGTAAGTCTCCATAGGTTTCTAGATGCTTGGAGAATGAGCAGACACAAGTTTTATTTTTCTTGTCACAGTAAGTTCTCTCCTTTGTACACGGAGCTGAGTCATCTGTGCCTTGTCTAGATCTTACTGTCCTCGGAAATCAATGATCAGGATACATCAGGATCTGGTTGTAAGTAGGGCTATGTCACTCTGAAGAAAACCCAATGTTTACGTTTTTATCTGTTGATATTTTAATTAACAATTTAACTGCTATGTTTGCCCTGTGAGTTCAATGGGAAAAACTCTGCAAATAAACAGCAGTTCCCTCTTGGACAATCACTCTGTAAATTAGCTTACTTTGTCAATAAAGTGCATGCCTATCAGGCTCTTCAAAGCAGCGGGGGGAAGGATGTTCATTTACTTAAGCAGTAGGTTCTACCATTAGCGGGTGTGATTGGTGTTAATTAGAACTGTGTGTGGTACACGTCTCCCTGCCACAGAGCCCACATTCTCAAAATCCTAGTAACAATCAGGCTATTAATAAATTAAGTACCCATATTTGTTTGTGTTCTTCTTTAATCTAATTGAACCTTTTTTGAGTGATACTATTTGATAAGCATTTGAGGACTGGTTTCTTGATACTAGAATGGTTTCGATCATGCCTGATATTGCTTTTAAACTGCTTAATATATGTACCACATTCGTTGAACTTTTACAGTGGGTGAATGTGGAAAGCCTGAATATTTTAGTTATTGGGGTCATTAAAAAAAAACTGTGTTTTTCCTATAAATTGGCTTTGATAGTATGAATATCTTATTACCCCACCCAAAAAAAGTTAGGCTGAAAGCATATAAATTCAATTTACCAACATCCAAGAAAATTAAAAAAATATTAGAAGGAATCTAATAGAGATATTAAGGTTGGATAATTAAAACAATTATGTGGATGGCTGAGATGATGCAAGTCCTGGATTTCAAGAGATTAACCCCTTCATGTGGGAAGCATTTCCCCTTGACCTACTATATCCAGATCCATTTTAGCGCTCAATCTCACTTTGCCTTAGGACACACAACCTAAATGTTTCTCACTTAGCTAGAAACTGGACATCTAGCAAGCCCTTGAAACTAACTATTGTCAAAAGTGCTATCTGGAGTTTAGAACAAAATGCAATTTATGTAATACTTTGATGTAAAATTAAATATTACTTTTCATTAGTGAACACATGCTTCTATGGAGGAGTTAAAAACATCTTAATTAAACTTAGCATTTTTTTTTTAAACTTAGCATTTTATATTTGTCTATAACTTATAGAAAATTTCCATAATGTAGACTTCTGCAATCTTTTGGAAAATTCTACACATGGAACTCAGAACGGCAGCTGTTTAAGTATATTTACTTACTCAGCAGTAAGAAAAAATGATATTCTAAAATTTGCAGGCAAATGGATGGATATGAAGAATATCCTCCTGAGCGAAATATCACAAGCCCAGAAAGAGAAGCAGAGGATGTACTCACTCATTAGTGTACTTTAAACAAAAAGCAAAGCACACCCAAGCTGCAAACCACAACCACTTGTGGACCAGCATCTTGGAGCCCATTCACTCCAGAGGAACACCTGCAGCAGTCTTGATGTTGGGATGAGGAAACTGGATCTGCCAGGAGTGGATTCCGTTCATAATTTTTTTTTTAAAACTGTATTTATTTGCCTTGGTGTTTGCCTGGAACTGGAACTACAGACAGTTGTTAGCTGCCATGTGGGTGCTGGGAATTGAACCCGGGTCCTCTGGAAGAGCAGACAGTGCTCTCAACTGCTGAGCCAACTAAGCCACCTTGGGACCTTGGGACCTCCTGCCTTTGAGGGGAGGAGACAAAGAGATGTGGAGAAGACAGAGTGACTGGGAGAGGCAGGAGGGGGAAGGGAGTTTAAATAAGGGGGTACATGGATAAAAATGAGACTTTTCATAATAGAAAATTTTATAGTTTTGAGAGTATACTATAGTTGCAATATTTCTTCATTCACTGTTCTTGCTCTAGCTCTTTCAGATATCTTTCCTGACTCTCTTTAAAATTCAAGCTTTTTTTATTAATTTTTATTGCATTCAAATTTGTATATTTTTATAAATATAACCTGCCCAATAAGCAAGTATAATGTAACTTGTATATATGTTTTTCAGAACTGATCATTTGGGAATAGTTAATGAATAATACCTTCTTCCCTGGGAGTTTCTATTTCTCCCACTCTCGGCATTCCAGGATTGACTGTAGTTTTCTGTCCAAGATTGATGCTCTCTGTAAAACATCAACAGTCTCACTGCGAACTCTTTGCTCAGTTTCATGTCTTAATCTTGGCAATATATTTCATGAATACCTCAGAATGACGTGGAACCATTGTAGGTACCTAAAACTAACGGGATCTTTCTTAATGATTATAAAAGCTGAAACAATCTTACAGAGAGCAGTACCAAGAAACAATTACAGCCTGCTATCTGATTTTGTTAAATGTATTTATTGCATGTGGCTTTCGACAATGGAATTTGTCATGCTAATGGCTTTTAGCCTCATTACCTCTTGATTTTTATGTACTTCTGAATTCATGCTCCTACTCTGATGGGGTACCTGAATGATAACCATGTGACTTGCCAAAAAGGATTCTTGTTGCAGGTAGGAAAATAATCACCAGATGCAAATATGAGAGAGGATCTACAAACAACCAGTATGTGCAGAAATCAAATTTACTTCTAAACTGGGTGTTGTGTATAAAAGGATGGAAATGATTCTTATATAAATAAACAGCTACCTTAGTATTTGTGAGTTTTTATGTGTGTTAGTTTTGGATTTAAACAAGCTTAATCTCCCTACACTCAATTATATTGAAACAATGTTTATAGACTCTTGGGGCAAAGCATCAGCATGTTACCTATATTAGAAACTCTTCATTTTAAGAAAATATCTTACCACAAGGGGGAAATTTCCTAGATACAAATGAACAGATTTATATAAAAGGAAGAGAAATGAAAGCATTCTGTGAGCTAAATTCCTGATGAAATTGTCTTGAGGTATGAGAAGACAACTAGATTAGTTTTGTCAAATGCTGAATTCATAGAGTTGGTAGATTCTTTCTGTATTCATTTAGAAACAAAACCAAATCATAGGGAAGCTTTTGAAAGAAATATGTTATATTAATACATGTGGAAACAATGTCATATGCCAAACACTCTTCCAATCTACATCTGCACCTGTACCTGCAACCACCAGCATCTCAACACACAATAGGCAGCACCTCCACCAGCAATGGTTGTATTTGCTTCCATCAGGGATCTGCCCATTTTAATCAAAAACACAATTCACAATATGAAGCTTTTATAACATAAATTTCCAAGAGCAGGTACAATGTGCTCCAGTATCTAAAAGTATTTTGTCTATATCTAAAATAGAAAAAATGGTAGAAGAAATTTGTTATCAATAGTTATGAATGTTCAGTAGTTTACACTGACCAGAATGCTGAATACATTATATCTATTTGGGTCTGTCAAGAAATATCAACTCTCACAATAGGGGAATTTTTACTCTAAAATAATCTAAACTATATTTTTTCATTAAAGAAGAGGAAATAAAGTATTTAAAGGTTTGTTGGATACTGGGAAAAAGGAGAGAACATGATACGATAAAAGGGAGGGAGGAGAAAGAGAGGGAGAGAGTGAAAGACACACTGAGAGAGATAAGGAGAAAGAGGGAGACTGGGAGAGAGTGCACCTTTGCCCATGCCCATGGAGAATAGGTGAACTTATGTATAATATCAGAGATTTGTGGAATTTTCCTGGCCTGAGGCATGGGAAAGATAAAGCATTGATTTGGTTTTAAAGGATTTTGTAAGCAAATGTATACAAAGTGTTTATAAAGGCCCTTGGAGGATGTTAGGGAAAATAGTGCAAAGATATTGCTGACTTTATAAATGCAACCATTAATAGTAGCTGAGACTACCAGCCTTCTTATGGGTAGTGCAATTTTTAGCTCTATTTTTACATAGTAAGAAAGCATGCAATTTCATGCCAAGTGGCACCAGGTGGGTTTCAGACTTCAGAGAATTTGGAAACATTGATATATGTTTTTTTCTAGAGTGGGTAACATTGTCTCGTGTGACCTTGAAAATAAAGGACTTCTGACTTTGTTCTTAACTTTGATACCACTTAAATATTACTCTCCTTATTTATGGCAAAACTTCTCAGTACCTTGCCTGTATTCCTGTATTGTACACACCACACACACACACACACACACACACACACACACACAACCCCACTTTGGAGCTGCCTGCTCAACTTGGTAATATTAGTGTTAGAGTCTTAACTCAGTGAAAGAGGCAGACAAAAATTCCCAGTAGAGTTATGCTCCAGTTACTCACATAGCTGTTAATGTACACTTCATCAGCTTCCTTTCCTTTCCTATGGTACTTCTTCCATCTAGCAAAGTTCCTTGGGATCAGATTCCATTAAACTACATATGAAAACTTCTTGCTTAACAGTGCTTTTAAGCAAATCTGGCATGCGTTAATATGTTTTCTGAAATGGTTGTAGACTCATAGGGTTAAAACTGATGTGGATAAAATCTGTGCTGAGAAGTAATTCTATTTACTATACTGCCCTCAGCAGAACTAACAAAGAAGCTTACTAAAAATATTAGCTAAGAAGAAAAGGTCTTGCTACTATTTTTTAAATATGTACTTCTTTGTATGTTTTTATTTTTTAAGTACATGTGTGCACGTGAGAGCATGTATGTGTATCATTTTAATGCAGCAGCCCACAATGGTCAGAAGAGGGCATTGGATTTCCTATAATTGAAGTTACAGATGGTTGTGGGGTGCCATGTGGGTGCTGAACTCTGATCTGCAGCAGTAAGTGCTTCCAATAACAGAGCCAGCTCTTAATCTCACTACACTCAATTATATTGAAGCAGTGTTTATAGACTCTTGGGGCAAAGCATCAGCATGTTGCCTATGTTAGGAACCCTTCATTTAAAGAAAATATCATACCACAAAGGGGAAATTACCTAGACACCAGTGAACAGTTCTATTTAAGAGGGAGAGAAACAAAACCACTCTTTCTCCACTGTGGTAGTCCTCAAAGGAAAGAGGATGTCCATGAACTGACCTGTGGTTCTTCACATTTGAACATTGATGATAAAGAACTTTTACAATATTGGCACTTTAGACTCTTCAAATGTATATGCATTGCCCCAGCTTATATAAATATGTTATGTTGCAGACCTACATTGTACAGTAACCACTAGTGTGGCAGTGGATTTTATACTCCTGGCTTTTTATTCTACAATTATTTTAGATTGTTGACTTGGATTTCAGAAATGTGAGTAAAGGGTCAAGAGATAAATCAGTGGGTTAAGGTTCTGGCTGCCACACTTGATGACCAGAGTTCAAACCCTGGTACACACATGGTGAGGGAGAATACTCAACCATGCAATTTTGTTCTTCCAAATTATTCTCTAATTATCACTCATGTTCTGTGCATACAGACCTCACAACCCCAACAAATAAATTTTTAAAAATCTGACTAAGTAAAACATTGTAGTCCACTTGAATAATTTTGTTGTTGTAAAATAAATTATATTTTTGTTCTTAAAATTGCATTGACATTGGATAAGGTGAGACAAATGTAAAGAAAACATAGTTTCCATTTTTATATTATTTCTTTATCTTACATTTAAAAATAAATATTAAATCCAGTTTTTGTTAATGTTGAACTGAAACATTATCTTCTTTTCTTCTGCACTACTTTTTTTCTATCCACTTTAGTCAGTTCTATACATGAACTATGCAGTTAGCTTTTTTGATTATACATATGAGCAAAATTACACAACATTTGTCCATCTATTCACAACTTATTTCATTTAGCACAATTATTTCCAGCTGTATTCCTGTTTTAACAAATGACAACCTACCACCCTTTTTATGGACAAATAATATCCCATCAATATATTACTACATTATATTTTTATTACATAAGCTATGTAGACACTTAAAATAATCTGCATGTCTTGGCATTTATAATGTTGCAGTGGAATCTGATATGAAGGTTTATCTTCAGTGTACTGATTTTATTTGTTTGCATGTATACTAAATAGTGGGTTAGGGTTAACCTAATCACATCATAGTTCTTTACTTTTTCTGAGTTATCTCCATACTATTTTTCTAAAAGAAACATGAGATTTCACTTCTACCAATGGTGTGAAATGTTTCCCCTTTAACCATATTTTTGCCAGACTATTCTTTTTTATTTTATCAGCACCTGGTCAGATGTACAGCTTGCAAACATGACATTTAATATCTTGTCCTTTGCACATTATTGATAGTTTCTTACACATTGAAGACGTTTTCAGTTTGGTGTAATATAATTTGTCTAGATTTCTCTGTGTTTGAGATCCTCCATGAGGAACAAAACAGCAAGAGCAACAACACCAAATTGCTGATGCCCCTGGCCTGAAGTATTTCCCTACATTTTCCATGAAAAATTGTTTCAAGTAGTTCCATATTTTCACATTTCTATCTAAGATTTTGATTCTCTGTTTACTTTTGTAATTGGAGAGAGATGGGGTCTTCTGTTATTATTTTGTGTGTATATATCCAATTTTTCCAACACTGGATATAGAAATGACTGCTTTCTTTCAAGTATATATTATCAGTACATTTGACAGATATCAATTGACTATCCCTGAAAGAGTGCACTTATCTGGTCTCTCTTTTATTTCATTGAGGAATATGACTGTATTTGTGTCCATACTATCTTTTGTTATTATAGCTTTGTAGTGAATTTTAACATTAGGAAGATTATTATATTTTCCAGTTTTCCCCAGATAACTTAGGCTCTTTGGATCTTTTTCCTTGCCTATTTGTGATTCACTATAAATCACTTTTATTTCTTAGCTGTTTAAAGAATGTCATTAGCATGTTACTAGAGATAGACTCAGATCTGTAGATCACTTTCATTACTATGGACTCTTTAATATTATTATCAATTCTTGAACATAGAGTGGCTTTCCATTTTGTTATTACCTCTTCACTTTATTTCAGCAAATAGGGTTATTTTAAATGTAGAGCTGTTTTTCAATTCTTTAGCAAGATACTTTAATGAGGATCCAATATCCTAGTGAGACATAACAGATTTGTGAAAAACACTCTAAAAATATGAAGTAACAAAGTTCTGCTAAATGACTGAGAATGTAGACAGACTATAAATTTCAGTAAAAGTCATGGCAAAAAAAGAGTAATATTAAGCAGTGAGCAAAATATTTTATTGTTTTGAAGAATGATTCCTAAAATTTTAGAAGAAACACTTGATAGATCTAATTTGGGCCAAATTCCTTTTTAAAAAAACTTTAATTTATAAATATTTTCTTGAAATGTTTTTATAAATCAAAAAGAACATTTAAATTTACAATATAACTTACATTCTATTAAAGCATAAGAATATAAGAAGATGAAATGTATAGATTTGAAGAAGAGCCAATTAAACACTGTATTTATAGATAATAAAATAAATTTCTCTCAATATTTATAAAATGTGTAACACGCTAATAAAAACAAATTATATATACAATATAAAAGACACCATATGGAACTGCTTTAGGTATTAGTTCAATGTGGCTGTGAGGCTAGTGCACCTGATGCCTGTTTTTGTTAATAAAGTTTTATTGCAACACAACTATGCCATAATGAAAGAATTGCCTATATCCAATTTGTCACTTTAGTGTAGGGTTGAGTCTTTGCTACAGAGACCAAATGTCTGGCAAAGCCTGAGGTACAGACAATTAGGTATTTTTGAAAGTATTTCATTAAGTGTCTAGAAAATAATTTACAATAAAATTCAAAATCCTACATAAGCACCCATGTTTTATATTGTAAAAAAAATGCTTGATTTAGAGTTCCTATTGATAGAACTTTCATGCTATAAATATTTTGATAATAAAAAATATAATTAGTAAATTTGATAAATGATATGAGGATACAATTAGATGATAATAAAAAAATCTTGTTTTATTTTGTTGTTACTGTTTATTTAAGTAAATTCATGGGTTGTTACCTCACTGCTTTTTGTTCTCAGATTAGATTTGTCTATGTACTTTAACTTTATGTAATAAGTATAGTGATCTAAATCTTTACAACTTTTGCAAACATTGCTAATTTACCAATTTGGGCCATAAGATATATATCAGCACTGTAAATTTCCTGTGATTTTGTCAACTTCACCACAAAAACCATGGTCATATAACTGCTTTCACATTTTTGACACATGTAATTCTCAGAGTTGATCACAGATTATTTAAGAGACTTTAGGCTTGATTTTTCTGTAAGCTTAACATGTAGACAAGTAACATGCAGCCTCTAGAGTTTTAACGCAGAACCTACTAATATTACATCTGGCCTCATCTTCATTCCCCAATGACCTCTTCTCCAGTTCTCATCACTTTTGCCATATTTGTGGTCAGACATGCAAACATAGTCATGTAAATTAAGTTGCATTTACTTTTATAATTTCCCACCATTATAATTCTATGAATTATAACTATTGTCTCACCTACATTCCTACTGAGGGTATCCTAAGGACTCTAATGCTGGAAGAAGCTACAGATGATGCTGATACTCATTCTAATTGGTATTCTGATGTACCTCCAGAGAGTAAATAAAAATCTCTTCTAACCTTCTGTCCACTCTAAGGCATATATATGCTAGAATTGTTTTGTGTCTTATCTTTGTTTTCATAAATTGTGTAATTTTAAGAGATGATGGGTCTTTCTCTTTTGATTAATAAATAACATGTGTGTGTTTGTTAGTTCGCATATGAAATTGAAAGAGCAATGGACTCGTTGGTACTATTATTAAACCTTTTTGAAAGATGTAGGACTCAGTGAAAGTGCATGCAACAGAAGAAGCCTCAGTCAGAGCACCTGCATCTAGACTTTGTCTCTATGGCAGAGAACCTCTTCCCCAGCTTTGTCTACAGTACACCCCTTCCAGTGGAATGAAAAGGAAGAATAATACGGTACCTGACAAAAATATTTCTGACCTTCAGGATAAGATCAGTCCTTCATTTCTTCCAAAAAATTATAAATATGTCACTTCTGATATCAGAGATTTTTTTAGCGACTGCCAGGAGAGAATTAGTAGAAAATTGAATTTGGAATAGGGCAAAATTGGACTTAGCATGTAGGGCAGCTAACATCTGGATTGCATATTGTATATGCCTGTATTTGTTCTGAAAGCTGCAAATTTTATATCACAAGAAAGTAAGTCTTATTTTTTCCAGAATACTTTGTTCTAGAAAGGTAATTTGGATGCAAGTTTGTTAACTAATTATTAACAAATCTTGGATGCACCAGCAACTATATTCTACCAGTAGTGAAGCAGACTGTCCATTCATGCATGCTGAAGACATAAAGCTCTAAAGCTTTAGGTGATATGCTACTCAAGTACTTTCTCTTTGGTCAGATATGTCATCCATTTTCTGGTTTAATGCAGTGCTGAGGTTAGAATCAACATTTTGAAGGCAGGTGTCCCTAAGCATCTAATTCCCAGGAAGTGACTTACATACTGAAAAGATGCTCACTCATTTTACCATTCCTACTTCTTTCCAATATACTAATAAGTACCACTTTGGAAGAATCACACACAATTCACTTTCGTCTTCACAATGAATTGAAACTGAGGCATTATGGACTCCTTGTAAGAATTCTTCATTTTTGAATTTGATGCTCTCAGACTTTAAATGGCACTTCTTGAAAAGATTCATACCTTTTTCAAAAAGACCAATTTCAGACTTGTAAAGAAAATATGGAAAATTTAATGCCTCTGAAAGAACTCTTGAAATGCAGGGTAGGTTTACAGTAACAGATCATGTAGCACAAACTTATTTTTATTCCACTAACCTTTATTTCTATATCTTAGATTGTTTCTGATAAAATACTTCACTGATGGAAATGTAAACATCCAAGGTAAAATAGATTATTTTAATGATCATACAGGACAGATTTCCTATAAAAATGAAGTTTACTAAATTTTCAAGAATAGAACTTGCTATTACATGTGAATTTTTTATAAACCATAATTCAGAATAGAGGTTTCATGGGCCTAAAGGGAATATAACGTGTCAGATCATGCTAAATGAGTGAGAGATAATAATGGTAACCATAATAGCTGAAATTTATGCTGATTTTGCCTTCTAAAGAGCTGAAAATACTGTATATCAAGAGATTTACTATCACCCCATAAAAAGAGTATTTTCAGAAGAATGCTGACCTGTCAAGAAGCTACAGCGTAGGAAGGATATTTTTTCTTTAGGGTCTGAGATGAAGTAAAACATGTATAGTCATTCTTTACATATGGCTGTGTGGTCCCTGGAAACATGTTGCAGACTCTGAGAGATTTAAGTAAAAACACTAAAAATATGAAAATCCAAAGACATTTGTCTCTTCTTGAAGAATTAAAAGAAGATCTTGTCTTTAATAATGAGGTAATTTGTACAAATTTAATTCTAGGATTTTCTCTAGAATATTCCTAACATATATTTCTCTTTCTCTGTATGAATAGCTTTAAGGTCAGCATTCTCTCTATTACAACATAGTTCTACTAATTTATAGACATTTCTTAATATTTAAGCATATGTATAATAATGAACTAATGACTGATGTCATAATAATGTACAATGAACCCTTACATGTAACCATAAACTCCAGTTTTGTCCTTTAGGCTCAAAATCATTCAATGATAACTTGCTATAACATTGGTTTTCATGTGTATTAACAGTAGGCTCATCCATCTTTTTCACTCCTCTGTTGTCTAGAAGAAAATCTTTTTAATGAGTAACAAGAAGGCATCACCTTAATCTTTGAATTAAATTTAAGAAAATTAGCTAAGTCTTTTCCATGTGAATAAGCTCTGTAACAGGGCAGCAGCCTGAATCTTTCAACGTGAGGCCATAGACAAGATAGAGAATCATCTTCCATGGGTAAATTTTTTACTTGGCTTTAGGAGTCAATTGTTTGTAAGTGCTGAATACTTCGTTAGATGATGCTGTGTCTTTCAGTACTAAATCTTCATCCTTTATTTTGGAAAACTGGTGACAGGCTTATTGCTTCCTTGAGACTCTATACTGCTTAGTTAGTAGTTTAATCCAGCCTGAGCAGTAAACATCTAGAGCTTCCTGAAGGGCGATGTTTTGAATAGTTCATACTACTTTACTTGACAATTCTAAAAATAAGTAGCAGAAACCAAACACAAGCTCCTGCCCACTTTGTGAATTTTAAGCTAATCTGTGGCAAGCTGGTTCAATAGATTTTGTGTCAGTGAATCTCAAAATTATTACTTCAAATTATCAAAGTTGATATTCTGTGTGGCTAATTATAGCAACCAATATTGTTTATACATATATGTGTGTGTGTTTATATAGATATATGACATAACTTGTCTTCATATGTATTATATATGCAATATAACAAACATCATATATAATATATAATGTCTACATATGCAATATATAATATATGTACATATGAAGAAGAAAATTTATATTATTCTTATATCCTCTTATGTAAAGATAAATGATCTAAAGAGTGTCAAAGGAGGTTAAACCATAATAGCTGTTGTATTTCAGTGGATGAATTGTTGACTACAATAAAAATGGCCTAGATTCAGTCTAAATTTATGAAATTTTAATAAAATAAGTAGAATTTAAAGTATTCTTAAAGTAACTAGTTCCAATTGTGAACCAAACTATATAGATCAAATAACCTAATTTTTTATCGTTTTCTGTTAAAGTAATAAGCACATGTCTGAGATCTATATGTACATTGTGAGATTATTTGCTTCATTTGAGGCTAAAGTTATAGTTGTACTTCCTTTCCGATGCAGGAATACAAACAGGTAGACAAGATTATACTCTGTCATCCCTGAAGGAACAGTGAATAACGAAGTCAAGGCAAAATAAAACTGTACTGTGCTATCCAACGGGGTGCCTTGGTAGCTCCTGCAAGAATTCATTTCTCATTTGGTGTGAGTCTGTGTGTTGTATGCCTTTGTATCTTTCCTGCGGCTCTACAAGCAATCTCTTGAACACTGCACAGCTGTTTTTCCTATTCTGTGGCATCCTTATTTTTCAAGTGGCTTCTGAGAGCAGATGTCCCCATGTGTCTTTGAAACTTCTTTTTAGTTGGTGCCTTTACAGCAGAAGAAAATATTAACGGTTGATGTGGAAAGGAGGGTACTAAAACACTAAGGTTGTATTGGAGCAGATGGAAAATAAAAAGCAATAGATGTTTAACTTTTTTTTATTACTGTGAACCTATGAAAGAATCTCTACTCAGTTCATTGGATTTAATACATATTTAATGAAAACCCACACATGGGGGTTTGGGTAAGTTCTGGAGATTCAAAACAGGGATATGGAACATGAGTTGAAGGAATAATATTCAAAACAGAGAGTAAATTCTCAAAGAATATATGTGACTGAATTATCTAAAGAAGATGGCAAAAATAATGTACAAAATATTAGAATCTATCTGAAGACAAGAGAATGTACCAACAGAGTATGGGTCTTGCTTCTTGGGGCAGTATAATTGGGAACTTAGATTCAAAAATTGAGTTAAGGTTATAAAGAATTACATGTATTCCTTTAAAGTACAAAGAGTTATGGTCAAATGAACTGGAGTTGGTGACTAATGGGCTTTATTCTTATGGCACTTTTAGTAGAAGGAAACAATCAGAGATGTTGTGAAGGTCATACTGAAGGACCAGGGAAAAATACAATAGTGATATGACCACCATTCTGTTATATGGGTAGAATTAAAAGGTAGGTTGAAATCTTCAAGAATGAGTGTGCTATGAATGAAGAGCAATTGAGGTAAGAAAATAACCATTGTAGAGAATAAGCTCTGTGTTTTTCTTTCCTTTCCTAAAGGTGTAACTTAAAAAGACAACAGTAACAGCGCTTATGTTGACAGAAATAAGCAGGTCTCAAGGAAATACCATTGTAAGGATAGATATTATGTCTTTGCTTTTCTAGTACTATAACTTGTAGTTGAAAGAAAAAAGTAGAGCTGGTATTATAAAGACAGTTTTGAGCTAGAGACAATTTGAATAGAAGAAAATGATTTTCAAGAAAGAGGTTGAGAAAAACATCAAGGGTAACTAAGAACAAGATTTTGTCATTTAGTGTGCTCACTCTACGTATCTTACAGCACAAATTCCAAGTATCTCGTTAGTTAAAGTTGAGGTGTAACTCTACAGATGGGAAATCAAGACAAAGTTCTTAAGTCAAAGAGTCAGAGACATAAGGAGAGATGAAGAATTTTGGATGTGATAAGGTTTTAGTGGCAATATTGGTTGATGGTTAGTATTAAAATGAGAACCTCAGAACAGTTTTGAATTATCTAAACTTCAAAAAGTAAAGTTTTGTATTTCACCTCTATGGAATGGGTGGACTATAACTTATGGTTACATACAAAGTACTAAGTGCATAAATGAAGGTAAGGAGAATGCACAACACTTTAGTGGACTAATTAGTTTCTCATTAATCATGCTAGAAGGCACTTGGTAGTGCGTCTCGCACCCCACCCACACACTTGGCTTGAAGTGACTCAGCTCCTAAACTTGGTACCAGAAATTTATAATTTGCCTTTGTCTCTCTGAAAAATGCAAACATCAATGCAAACATCAACTAAACTGTCATCTTCCTCCTGATGAAACTGTTTGCCATTCATCTATGCCAGAGGGTAAGCTGTCCATTTCTATGTGATGGCCTGACTACTCCAATTTTAGCTAACTTCGATAACCTTATGTTGACGGTGTATCTCGTCCTGGGATAAACTGACTTTATAGGATTGTCATTTATCGATGGTTTCTCTGATTGCTTTGGGGTTTGTTCCTTCAGAATATAAACATTTTCTCAGCAAGTAAAGTCCTGTCCATTGGCCTCGTTGGTTCCAATTATCTAACACTTTCATAATATGTTCCATTAGAATAATGAGGAATGATATAATAAGTGAGTCTATTGCACATTTTCTGACTTTTAGGAATTCATTTATTATTGCCAGGCTGTCTTGTTCATAATGCTAAATGACTGGTCTTTTTTCCCATAGGGAGAGAATTAAGAGACTGAAAGAAAGTCACTTAACATATACAGCTATTTATTTTATTCCAGATTGACATATGCCAAAATGGAAATGTTTTAATATTAACAAGTTTTAATCATCCTAATTATCAATAGAAAAATAGATACTTAGAATAAACAAACATAACTAATAACAAAATGATATTAAATTTTAAATATAAAAGTCAATGTATGTGACAACATTTAATGAAGTGATAGACCACATTAAATAGTCAGTTTTCCAAATTACTGTTAATAAGCACCTTAGAGTACACCAACCTGGCTGGAAATAATTAATTAGTTTCTGTAATACTGATGTAATATAATACTAATTTCTATACATGTGTAACATTTGAAATATTGAACAAAATTCATCAATAAAATGTTCTATGCTATTCATTCCTCCTGAGAAAATATATATGGATGAGTGAGAAGTATTTAGAAAATCGAATGTAATGTAAAAAGAATATTGTGCTACAACTTTTAGCCTCGGTTACTTGTACACACAGGAGAATTTTAATTTTGGTGGAAGTGGTAGGTAAACCTAGCTCTTCCTTTTATTTAGTGGACCTGATTATTATCCAGGCTCTCTCTCTATATGACTCAGAGGAGAGTTGGGAAGGCACAGTCCATTAAAGACAAAATTTCTTTCAACATTCTTTACTTTTATTTGTGTGTCCATTAAAGACAAAATTTCTTTCAACATTCTTTGCTTTTATTTATGTGTTCTTTTTCATTTATTCATTTATTTCAAATAATAACACTCATGTATTAGCAAACTTCTGAAACAGGGAACATTCCTTTAGTTGCTCAGTGAACACACATGAAACCTGCCTTTGGAGGAGAGAAATTCTTCCCTCTCAAAGAAAATTATAGGTTATAAAAATAAAACACATTACTTATTTGTCCTGTAACAGTGATTACTGCTAAGTTTTATGGTTACTATATATATATATATTTAATTTTATTTATAAAATAAAGTATTTTTTATCCATGTATCCCCTTGCTTCCCCCTCCCAAACCCTCCCAGTCAGCTTTCAGCCTCCCTCCTCCCCATCCCCCAATCCTTTCCCCAGAAAGGGCATGAGGTCCCAAGGTGGATCAGCTCAGCATCCACTCCAGGCAAGTTCCATTTCCTCATCCTAATATCAAGACTGGGTTAGATGTTCCACTGGAGGGCTCCTAAGTGCCAGTCTAAGCACAGAAACACAGTCTGATTCCTCCCATTGAGGCTCCACATACTGCCCATGTCAATCGACAGTTGCCTACCCTGGAAGGGCCTAGTTCCTTTTCCTGTTGGTTTCCTGGTGGCTGGTCTTGATACAGTGAGCTCCCCAGAACTTCAGCCAGCCATCACTGTGAGAATTTTCCTCATAAGCCCTATGCCCAGGCTCATATAGACTCTCCTCCCTTGCTCCCTGCTGGATCAGAAACTCAGCCCACTATTCATGTATCCCTGCCTCTACCTCTATTTAATGTTGGATGTAGGTTCTGTGAT
Source organism: Sigmodon hispidus (assembly GCA_004025045.1). NCBI lineage: Eukaryota > Metazoa > Chordata > Mammalia > Rodentia > Cricetidae > Sigmodon > Sigmodon hispidus. The sequence goes on from PVIH01000780.1 coordinate 18,963, forward strand.
GGCACTTAGGAAGGCTATTCATTTGATTAAAGGGGAAGTCAAGTCTAGGCAATATCTTCACTATTGGTTGGGGACCCAGCCAGGGACAACCTGTGAGGTCTTGGAGGTTTCCCTAGTATCTGGTCTTTTTCCAACCCCACATTGGCTTCCTCTATTAAGATCTCTTTTTTTCCCTCCCACTTTGTTACTGCTCTCACTCAGTCATCTTCTCTCATGATTTGTTCCCACTTCTTGGTTGCAACTCCTTATGCTCCCAATTAGCTAAGGAGATCTTCTCTATTTTCTCTACCTAGGGGACTCCTAGGATGTCTCTCTTAAGTTCCTTCTGGTCCCAAGCTGTTCTGGGCTTGTGGTTTGCAGCTTCGGTATACATTGCTTTTTGTCTAAAGTCTATTGAGTGAACATATCCTGTGCTTATCTTTCTGGGATTGTGAGACCTCGCTGGGGAGTATCTTCTTCAAATCCATCCATTTGCCTGCAAATTTTAGAATGTCATTTTTTTTTTTACCCCTGAGTAGTACTTCCTTGTGTAGATGTACCACAGATTGATAATCAGTTCTTTAGTTGAGGGGCATCTAGGTTGTTTTCAGGTTCTTGCTATTAAGACTAATGCTGCTATGAACATAGTTGAGCACTTTTGAAGTGCCAATGTGTGTCTTTTGGGTATATGCCCAATACTGGTATTGCTGGATCCTTGGGGAGATGGATTCTCAGTTTTCTGAGAAACCACTATACTGCATTCCACAGTGTATTAACAAGCTAACAGTTCCAAAAACAACAAAAGAGTGTTCCCCTTGCTCCGCACCCTCTCCAGCATAGGCTGTCATTTGTGTTTTTGATCTTAGCCATTCTGACAGCTATAAGGTGGTATCTCAAAGTTGTTTTGATTTGCATTTCTCTGATAGCTAAATATGTTGAGCACTTTTTCAAGTGTCTTTAAGCCATTTGTAATTCTTCTGCTGAGAATTCCCTTTTTAGTTCTGAACCTCATTTTTGATTGGGTTATATAGGGTTTTGGGCTCTAGTTTCTTGAGTTCTCTATATATTTTAGAGATAAGTCCTCTGTCACTTGTAGGATTGGTGAAAATCTTTTCCCATTCTGTAGGCTGTCATTTTGTCTTCTTTTTTTTCCAAAATGAATTTATTTATTTAGTATGAATAATGTCATTTTTTATCCGTGTATATCCTTGTTCAAGCTCCCTTCCCCCTCCCACCCCTTCCAGTCACTCACTCTTCTCCATATTACTTTGTCTCCTTCCCAGCAAGAGCAGAAGGTCCCTAGGTCTCAATATGGCTTAGTTCAGCATCCACTCCTGGCAGATCTGCTTTCCTCACCCCAACATCAAGATTGAGTCAGGTGTTCCTCTGGAGGGAGTGGGATCCAAGGTGCTGGTCCAAGGTCTTTCAGATCCCAAGTTGTTCAGTGTGTGTGGTTTGCAGCTTGGACATGCTTTGCTTTTTGCTTTTTTGTTTAGAGTTCACTAATGAGTGAGTACATCCCCTGCTTACCTTTCTGGGTTTGTGATAACTCGCTCAGGAGAATATTCTTCAAGTCCAGCCATTTGCCTGCAAATTTTAGGATATCATTTTTTCTTACTGCTGAGTAGTACTCCATTGTGCAGATGTGCCACAGTTTGTTAATCCATTCTTCAGTTGAGGGGCATCTAGGTTGTTTCCAGGTTCTTGCTATTATGAATAATGCTGCTAGGAACATAGTTGAGCTAATGCATTTGAAGTGCGAATGTGCATCTTTAGGGTATACACCCAGAAGTAGTGTTGCTGGATCCTTGGGAGACTGATTCTCAGTTTTCTGAGAAAACACCATACTGCATTCCACAGTGGCTGAACAAGCTGACACTCACATCAACAATGGAAGAGTGTTCCCCTTGCTCTGCATCCTCTCCAGCATAAACTGTCATCCGTGTCTTATATCTTAGCCTATCTGACAGGTGTCAGGTGGTATCTCAAAGTTGTTTTGATTTGCACTTGTCTGATGGCTAAAAATGTTGAGCACTTTTTCAAGAGCTTTTCAGCCATTTGTAATTCTTCAGCTGAGAATTCCCTTTTTAGTTCTGAACCCCATTTTGTCTTCTTGACTGTGTCCTTATCCTTACAGAAGCTTCTCAGTTTCAGGAGGTCACACTTATTGGTTGTTGTTCTTAGTGTCTGTGCTACTGGTGTTATATTTGGGAAGAGGTCACCTGTGCCAATTCATTGGAGGGCTTTTCCCACTTTCTTTTCTATCAGGTTCAGTGTAGCATGGTTTATGTTGAGGTCTTTAATCCACTTTAATTTGAGTTTTGTGCATGGTGACAGGCTTGGATCTATTTGCATTTTTCTACACATTATCAACCAACTCTGCCAACACCATTTGTTGAAGATACTATCATTTTTCCATTGAGTATTTTTTACCTCTTTTTCAAAAATCAGGTGTTCATAGGTTTGAAAGTCTTTGATTAGATTCCATTGATCCACAAGTTTGTTTTATGCCAGTTCCAGGCTGTTTTTGTTACTGTAGCTCTATAGTATAGCTTGAAATTGGGGATATTCATGCCTCCTGAGGTTCTTCTGTTAAGCAGAATTAGTTTTGCAATCCTGGCTTTTCTGTTATTCCAAATGAAATTGAGTATTGTTCTTTCATTGTCTGTAAAATACTGTGTTGGGATTTTAATGGGAATTGCATTGAATCTGTAGATTGCTTTTGATAAAATTGCCACTTTTACTATATTGATCCTACCTATCCAGGAACATGGGAGATCTTTCCATTTTATGATATCTTCTTTAATTTCTTTCTTTAGTGATTTAAAGTTTCTGTCATACAAATAGGCTACTTCTTTGGTTAAAGTTACATTGAAGTTTGTAATGCTATTTTCAGCTATTATAAAGGGTGATGTTTCCCTTATTTCTTTTTGAGCCCTTTTATCCTTAGTGTATAGGAGGGCTATTGATTTTTTTGAGTTAAATCTTGTATCCTGCTACATTGCTGAAGGTGTTTATCAGCTGCAGTAGTTCCCTGGTAAAATTTTGTGGGTCACTTATACATATAAAACCATATCTTCTACAAATATAGATAGTTTCACTTCTTCTTTTTCAATTTTTATCCCCTTAATCTCATTTTATTTTCTTACTGCTTTAGCTAAAACTTTGAGAACAATATTGAATTGATAATGGGAGAGGGGACAGCCTTGTCTTGTTCCTGATTTTGGTTGGATTGCTTTGAGTTTTTCTCCATTTAGTTTGATTTCGGCTATTGGTCTTTAATAACAGCTTCAGTTTCTTTTGGGGTTTTAAGTCTGTTTATGTCATTTATCTAATCTTGATTTAATTTTTTGTAATTGGTACCTTTCCAGAAAGCTGTCCATTTATCTAGGTTTTCCATTTTAGTAGAATATAGATTTTCAAAGTATGACCTAATAATTCTCTGGATTTCCTGTGTATCTATAGTTATGTCTCCCTTTCATTTCTGATTCTGTTCAATTTGATTCTCTCTCTCTCTCTCTCTCTCTCTCTCTCTCTCTCTCTCTCTCTCTCTCTCTCTCTCTCTGCTTTTTGGTTAGTTGGATAAGTGTTTTTCTATCTTGTTGACTTTCTCAAAGTACCAACTTTTTGATTCATTGATTCTTTGTATTGTTCTCTTTGTTTCTATTGTATAGATTTCAGCCCTAAATTTGATTATTTCCCGCCATCTCCTTCTTCTAGGTGAGTTTGCTTCTAATTGTTCTAAAGCTTTCATCTGTGCTATTAGGTCTCTTGTGTGAGATTTCTATTGGTTTTACATATAGGTGTCTAGTGCTATGAATTTTCCTCTTAACACTGCTTTCATCGTGTCCCTTAAGTTTGGGTACGTTGTGGATGTATTTTGATTGAATTCTATGAAGTTTTTAATTTTTTTCTTAACTTTTTCCTTGAACCAGATGTGGTTCAATGTATAAATGTTCAGTTTCCATGAGTTTTTAGCCTTTTTATAATTTTTGTTGCTGTGAATTTTAACTTTAGACCATACTGTTTGGATATGATATGAGGGGTTACTTTCATTTTTTTGTAGTTGTTGATATTTGCTTTATGACCAAGTATGTGGTCAATTTTAGAGAAAATTTTATAGGGTGCTGAGAAATATGTATATTTCTTTGTATTTAGATGGAAGCTTCTGTACATATCTATTAAGTCCATATGGGCCATACTACCTGTTAGACTCCTTATTTCTCTGTTGAGTGTCTGTCTGTTTGACCTATCCAAGGCTGAAAGTGGATTATTGAAGTCTCCTATAATTAGTGTGTGGCATTTGATGTGTGGTTTAATCTTTAGTAGGGTTTCTTTTACATATGTAGGTGCCCTTATATTGGTGGCATAAAAATATTCAGGATTGAGATCTCATCTTGGTGAATTTTTTCTGAGATGAGTAAGTATGAATGTCCATCCTGGTCTCTTTTGATTGATTTTAGATTGAAGTCTACTTTGCTAGATATTAAATTGGCTATACCAGCTTGTTTTTTGGGCCCATGTTATTGTAAAATATTTTCCCAACCCTTTACTCTGAGCCAGCATCTGTCTTTGAAGTTGAGCTGTGTTTTTTGTATGCAGCAGAAGGATGACTTTTGGTTTTATATCCATCATGTTAGCATGTGTCTTTTTATATGTGAATTGAGCCCACTGATATTAAGGGATGTTAATGACCACTAATCATTATTTCCTGTTATTTTGGGTGGTAATTTGTGTGTATTTACTTTCTTTGGGCTTTTCTCCTGTGGGATTATTGATTGCTTGTGGTTTTATGGGTGTGTATGTCTTCTTTAATTTGGAATTCTCCCTCTAATGCTTTCTGTAGGGGCAGATTTGTGGATAGGTATTGTTTAAATCTGGTTTTGTTGTGAAATGTCTTGTTTACTCCATCTATAGTGGTTGATAGCTTTGCTGGGTATAGTAGTCTAGACTGGCAGCCATGCTCTTTTAGTGTCTGTATAACTTCTGACCAGGACCTTCTTGATTTCATTGTTTCCATTGAATAGTCTGGTGTTATTCTGATGGGTCTGCATTATAGGTAAGTTGGACTTTTTCCTTTGCAACTCTTAATATTTTTTCTTTGTTCTGTATGTTTTGTGGCTTGATTATTATGTGTTAAACAGAATTTTGGGGGAGTCTAATCTATTTGGTGTTTTGTAAGCTTCTTGTATCTTTATAGGCATTTACTTCTTTAGGTTGGGAAGTTTTCTTCTATGATTTTATTGAATATATTATCTGTGCCATTGAGCTGGTATACTTCTCTTCTCTTCCAATTATTCTCAGGTTTGGTCTTTTCATGGCGTCCCATGTTTCCTGGATGTTTTGTATTATGGTCTTTTAGGTTTTAGTGATTTCTTTGACTGATGTATCTATCTCCACTATTGTATATTCCACTCAAGAGATTTTATCTTTTATCTCTTGGATTCTGTTAGTTATGCTTGTATCTGTAGTTCCAGTTCATTTCTTCAGATTTTCTATTTCCACCTTTGCCTCATTTTTTGTCTTCTTTATAGTTTCAATTTTAAAGCTTAGTTCCTGGGATATTTCTTTCATTTGTTGGTTTTCCTTTTTCTTGTTTTTTTTTTTTTTTTTCAGGAATTTGATAATCTCTTCCATTTTTTTGTTTGGCTTTTCTTCTATTTCTTTAAGGAAAATTTTATATCCTCTTTTAAGTCTTCTATAATCTTCATAAAATTGTTTTTAATGTTGTTTTCTTCTGTTTCCTCTTCATTGCTCTGTTCATGTCTTATTGTAAAACCACCAGCTTCCTCTGGTTGTGCTTTGTTGTTCTTTATATTGTTATATGTATTCTTGCACTGTTGTCTGCCCATTGCTTCCTTTGTTCACACTTAGTCAGCCCTTAGTTGACTCAAGTCAACTCTCAGTCAGCGCTTTGTTGGCTCTCCTAGTCTGGTCTGGATATAGGCTCTGCAAGATTTCTAGATGTCAATGTGTGATGATGCAGCTTTCTATGGATGTGAGATTTGGCTGTAGGATGTCCCTCCTGCTGTGTGTTTCTAGGAATTGCTGCAAGGGAGGAGATGGTCACATAGCCCTTTCTCTTCACTGAAAATGGGCTCTGCAGGATCTCTTATTCTGCTCTGGAAATAGGGTCTGCAGGATCTGTTCATGTCTGAGTGTGATGACATGGCTTGCTTTGGAGGCAGGGTTTGGCTGTGTAATGTCCCTCCTGATGTGTGTTTCTGAGAATTGCTGGGGAGGGGTGATTCTCCCAGCTTTGTTTGGTTTAGGACAGGGCATAGGAACAGAGCTTGGTCTTTGTCCATGGATTCACACAGAAGGAGTCCAGGTGGCCTATGAGTTGGGATGTGCTCACTTCTTACTTTGCTCTGGACATGGGTTCTGTACTATCTATAGATGTCCTTGTGTGATGATGCAGCTTGCTTTGGAGACAGGGTGATTGCTGGATTCTTTACAAATGAATTCATTCTTTTCAAATGAGGAATTTAAATACCTTGTCTATCTTAGAGAAGTTTACTTAAGAGAAGCATCTCATAAAAAAATAATATTGCCAGGAGAGGTTTGTCGGGGGAAGAGAGTTGGAACAGGGGGATACATAAATAAAAAAGACTTTATAAATAAAAAATATTAAGAAACAATTTCATCCTATTGAGCTACTCTGCTTTTTAGCAGGGAAATGCAGTGCCCTTACAGACATCATGGTAAGCCTGAAATCACATAGAAAGATGATTTCTTTCTTTTTGATATAATTGGCAAACTGCTTCATAATTAAAAAGAGTGGTTTTGGGGTAAAAGACACCATTCCTTTGGTTAGGTAAGTTTCATACATAATGCTACCATGGGGAAGAGAGTAAAATAGGGCTTACATATTAGTTTTTCGGTGTACAAAGAGGACTATATAAAGAATTAATGTCAGCAATAAAATAGTTGTATTGAAAATCACATCATTCAAAAATATGAAGACTGAGAATTCAGCTTTTTTTTCCCGGGAGGAGTATGGGAGGGTAAGTATGGTTAGGATGTAATGTATAAAAGAAGAATAAATAAATTAAATCAAAAGATATATTTTTATTTTCTCTGTATGAGATTTTTCTGTGTGTATGTATATGTACTATGTGAAAGCATGTTTCCCACAGATGCCAGAAGAGGATATCAGATCTACTGGAATTATAGCTACAGTTGGTTGTGAACTGTCATGTGGGTGTTAGGGCCTAAACCCAGGTCCTGTGATGGAGCCATGTGAGTGTTGGGGACTGAACTCAGGTCCTCTGCTAGTAGTGCTCTTAACTATGGAGTCATATCTTCAATCATCTGCCTTTCTTCTCCAAATTTCACCAAGTTTTAAAATTGTCTCTTCTAATTAATATTTCTTAATGAAACCAGAATCTGATATTGGATGGCTAAGCAGACTTCTTAGTGGAGAGTTATTATTGCTGAACAGTTTAGTCTTTCCTATTCTACAAGAATTTCAGTGGCATAGTCAATTCTGTCAATTCTGTACATGACATGGATATTGGTGGCGATGACTGTTCTTTGTTATCATGGCCTCTGGGGGGTAAACATAACTGTTTAAAGATGTCATGTCCTTATTGTCTTTTCCGGTAAATATTTAATTTCCTCCATGGACATGTCTAGAAGGACTATTAATATACATGTTAACATTTTTCTTTTTTGCTTTTACCAAAGAAAGACTTCCATTGTACAGTCTCAACATTACTGAACTTAATTGAAACAAAACAATATGTATCATAGCCAATATTCTGACCCTATTATCTCACTCTGATATATTAATTTTGTATAATGTGCTAATAAGACCTCAATGTTTTAAAACAAAAGGGGTATGAGATGTTAGAGCAGGAAATATTTGAAAGGGTCAAGTGTCATCTTTTTTGTCAGAAATGGGACAGGAAAATGCAATAAGATCATGTACAAATGACTGATGATTTCAACCATCCCTGAATATATATATTTAAAAAAAACAGTAATACTCAAATAAGCAAATAATCTTCCATCTACTGTATTAATGAATGTTCCCCCATTTCAAACATAGTCTATATCCTTTGCAACTATTATCTTTTTATTTAAATAATGAAAATATATGCATTTTGCAATAATCTTAAGATTCAGAAAAACTTGGATTTCTCTGGACTTTTAGTGTTTATACTTTTGTTGCTATTGTTTTTCTCATCATTGCGTACCAAAAATGGCTTTTCACATATTATAAAGAGTTCAGAAACTAATATTAAAGTTTCTTCTTTTATAGGGAATACATCTTAATAAGTAGACTGAGTATTAAAGAAAAGCTGTCACCTTTTCTACCTTCAAACAAAATCAGTAACTGATATTTGTATCTAGGAGTGCCACATTAACTATGTAATAATACTTAAAACTGATTATAATAGATGGAAAGCAATGTTAACTCTAATAATAATTGATTAAAATAACACTATCAAATCTAGGGTTAGAAAAGAACAACAGAGATTTAGTTTGGAAAAGTACTAAGTGATATGTGCACACATGAACAACCATATCTATTTATGGTACAGAAAGTATTGGTGAATTTGTGTCAAAGAGATGAAAGAATGGCTGTTTTCAATGAAGTTCATCTTACAGGGGCATTAAGTCAGGAAAAACATAGGATTTGAATCATATATATGGGAAGCAATCTGAATGCTAAGAGATGGGCATACCATGGACAGACAAGGCCGTGTTCAGAGTGGTTTCATAGGCTCTTATCTCTCTCTGTGCTGCTCTTAGAGTTCTCATGTACTTTAAAGGAGAATATTCCATTCATCACTTAGAGTCTCATTGATAGAAAATAAAATAAGACTGCCAATTATTTAAATTTATTTAAAAGTAGGACACACTAATGCTAAAAAATCACCGTAATTCCATGTTACAAATACACACACACACACACACACACACACACACACACACACACACACACACGAAGAGAGAGCAACTGAGCAAGAAAAAGAGAGAGAGAGCACAAAAGTGAGATAATCATATCAAATATGGCTGGCTACTTTTTTTTTTTTTATTACCTGCTTATACTTTCTTGTATCTGGCTTTCTGTGTGTTAAGCATACTTTTCTTTGCAAGAATGCCTACTCTGCATTCTATTGAGAGGAATGTGGTGAGAATAATATATATCTTGGTTCACCAGGCTTCTGTGAGAAGACAGTTTAGTTTGAGTAACAGAAATGAGTTTCCCCAGGTTCTATGGAAAGTATGAAGTCTGGTCAGTGCTGGCTTTAAGCTACACAGTAAGATGTCTTTCCACTATGTCCTCCTATCACAGAAGATGTACCTTTTGTTAAAGTTCTAAGAAGCCCAAAGATCTGATTACCATTCAAAGCCCTCATCTCTATGATCACAGTTGGAGTTGGGATTAAAAGAATGAATGTTGGTGGGACATAAGCATTTAGAATATAGCAGTATACAATGGAAAATTCAATGAGATAGGAAGTGATTTCAAAACTAATAATTACAATTTCAAACTTAAAAAGAAATGTTTCATGTAAGGATATAGAGGAAGAAAAATATTCCCCACAAGGTAATGAAAGCCCACATTTCCAGAGGCATTTATTAACTAAATGAGTACATCACACAGATTTATGCACTCTTGACTTGACTATTGACTTAGTAAGGAAATAAATTCTGACTTGTTTTATGTCAACTTGACACAAACTAGAGTCAGAGAGGAAAGAGCCTAAGAAATGTCTCCATAGGATCCAGCTGTAATAGATTTTCTCAATTAGTGATCAACAGGGGAAGTGCCAATTGTGGGTAGTGCCATCCCAATGCTGGTTCTCCTGTATTCTATAAGAAAACAGTCTGAGCAAGTCATGGAAAGCAAGCCAGCAAACTGCTTTTCTCTATGGCCTCTGCATCAGCTTTTTCTTCCAGGTTCCAGCCCTGCTTGAGTGCTTGTCTGAACTTTCTCCAAAGATGGCCTGTGATCTAGAAGTGTAAGCCAAATAAACCTTTTTCTCCACAACTTACAGTTTGATTACGGTGTTTCCGCACAGCAGTAGGAACCCCAATTAAGACAAATTGATATCAGTACACTTGGATATTGCTGACAGACCTGACTCTGTGTTGGTGAGGATTGTGGAAGGACTCTGAAAAGTTGGGCTAGAAGAGCCATTGAGTATCAGCTAGAGGAATGTTCTGTGGTATGTAGTAACTAGGAAAATAAGAATGCTGGGTACAGGACAGAGGAGAGAGGCCTGGCTTGAAAAGTTTCATAGAGATGTTTAAAGAGCCTATCAGGGTCATTTGTTATTTTGAATTAAGATTCTGTGGTTCTGGATAGCTGTGTCTGGGGAATAAGCTGAGATTAACAAGATACCAAAAGTAAAACTCCTAAAGCAAATCTTTGCTTTGCTGGGATTCTTGATGCTGATCAGCTGGACCTAAAAATTAGCAGTGATGAAAAAGAGACCAGCATCATGGAGGTGAAATCTTCTAGAAAGTGTTTCCTGAGAGCACAGAAAAGCTGTGTTTCAGAGGTAGCCCAGGTTTTACCTCATGCTGGAGGCTGGATTTGGTAATGTGTAAGAGTCATCAAGGTGATCCTTGTTTAGAAGGCATAAAGAGATTATGGGAGAACAACTGAGGTTTGGCACTGTAAGAGGCCAGTAAAGGCCATCGGTAAGGTGCCCAAGTAGAAGTTGAAGGCCCAGGACTGTAGAGGTCATGTACAGAAGTTGAAGTTTGGCACCATGAGCCTATGAGTGGCTGTTTGTGAAAGTATAGCCTAATTCCAGCAAAAGACTCCAGAGTGTTGAAGATGCTTGTACCCTCGGATGACAGTAGCAGCAGTGAAGTGTAGCCAGCTGGAGCCAAAAAGACAAGCTGCATGTGATACAGAAGACAGAGATGGAGTGTCTCACGCTACCGTCTCGCCAGCAAGAACAACGCGGCACACGTAGGATCTTTCTGCAGAAAAGCTTTAATGCATCTTGAGAGGGAGAGCATAAGCTTACAAGGCGGAGACCCCAAACGGCTAAAACCCATCCCTAAACCCTTTGGAGGTGTCTAAAAGATGGTGAGGGAATTCCAGGTAATTGGACAGTGAGATATACTGACAGAGTTTGATTTGCTTAGTTCAGAATTTAATGGTGCCCTGATTCTTCCCTTTTGAAGAAGGTGTTTAATTTGGATTTTTAAAGGAGCCCACAGATAAAAGATAGAACTTTAAAAAAGAAATTATATATTTTAAAGAGACTGAAATTTTAATGTGTTTGAATTTGTAAAGATTATGGAACGTTAAGAATTATTTATGATTATAATGTGACATCTTGGAGCTGAAAAAAAAGGAAGGGTTTTAGACAAATAGTGATGTGTTTATACATCAAGTTGAAAAAAGGGTCAGTTTTGCTGACTGGTTTTGTGTGTCAATCTGATATATGCTAGAGTAATGAGAGAGGAATGAGCCTCAGTTGAGTAAATTCTTTCATGAGATCAAGCTGTAAAGCATTTTCTTAATTAGTAATTGTTATGCCCAGAGCTCGACCCCCAGAGGGACCTCCAGAGACAGAGATGTCCAAACTGCAACAGCAAGGGTTAGTGGAAGGGCAGTACAAGCCAGGCAGGGAGCATACTTCAAGCTTCTGTGATAACAGAGCAAGAAGAAGCTTGTGTCTTTGGTTACAAGGAATCTTTTATAGGCAAAAGTTACAACAAAGTTGGTTGCTTGGAGACAGGGTGCTAATATGCTACTGATTGGCTTGTGCTTAGGGTCTTTCTGCCCTAGAGTATCTTTGAACCCCACCTGGATGGACTCCTCCTGGACCCTACCTGGGGTGGCTAGTTTTGCCCAGAACTGAGCAAGCAAGAATCTATTCCTCTCCCAGAACTGGGCAGATGTCTTAGCTAATCTCCCAGAACTGGGCAGGTGGGAAGCTATTCTGCTCTCAGAACTGGGGAGGCCCCCTGCTAGGTCTATTCTTTCAGGACATGATCTTTTCCCAGGACTGATCAGGCATGACTATTCTTCTCTCAGAACTGGGCATCCCCCCCGTCCTCCCCCCAACCCACTGCCAGAAATGCGAAACGAAACTTTATTTTATCTTTTATAAAATAGCTGCTAGAATGCAAAATGGAGTTTCTTGAACTAAGTTTTCTCTCTTCAGTAATCAATAGAGGAAGGACCAACCCATGGAGGGTGGTGATATTCCTGGGCTGATGGTTCTGGGTTCTATAAGAAAGCAGACTGAGCAAGCCAGTAGAAGCAAACCAGTAAGCAGCACTCTTTCATGGCCTCCTCATCAGCTCCTGCCTTCAGATTGCTGCCTTTATTGAGTTGCTGTCCTGATTTGATCCAATGATGGACTGTGATCTGAAAATGTAAACCAAATAAATCCTTTTCTCATCAACTTGCTTTTTGGACATGGTGATTTGGCAAAGCAATAGAAACTCTAAGTCAGATAGTTGGTATGTTTCCAATGACCTAAAGTCCTGCTGTGAAGACCCACCCTTCTAGATGGCACCACTTCCTGGTTGTCCCATAGGCTGGATAATAAACCTTCAGTACAGAGACCTTTGAACAACAGTCCATGTTTAAAATTAGCAGATTTTACAGAGAACATTCCTGTTCCAGCATTCTTCTGTTTCTGTGGGGATGGTAGGATCCTCTTGTCCCTACAACTTGGAGGTACATATTGTTCAATTTTTCACAAAGGGACAAGTGTAAGCTTTAGTTAAATGTTAGTATTTGATTTTTTTCTTTGTTTTTCAGAAAATCAATTAATATTCATTCTAACTTTTCAACACCTGTGTTGTAAAAATGTAAGTGTACTTCCCTTCCCTTTGCTTTAAATAGTTATGGTCCCCAGAACCTTTACAATTTACCATTATGTAATCTTTTGACTTTCCAGGAAGGCAGGGAGGGCTGGGACACATGGTTCCAGATCAAAGCTAGAAAGTCTTGCCAGTAGTAGTAGTCCATGCACAAGAGAAGATTTATTAACTCAGAGACATGAGCATCAGTGGGCTGATGAGATTCTAGTCACCAAAACAGCAAGCTAAAGCAGGCAAATAAAATGAATCTGCAACTTCTCTGAAAATACACACACATACACATACACACACATTAGAGTGATGGGATCTTCCTGTATGTATGTCTTCAGCTACAAATTATCTAGCTTACACTAACATAGCCATATTTCCTGATTCCTGTCCCTTTTCTAACACTTGGAAAACTAAGTGATCCGTTGCTATTTTAGGTTCTTGTGTGGTCACTAGGACAAAAGACCCCTATGCAGGGACATCTACACAGGTTCATCCACACAGCTGTGAGAACTAGAAGAAGTGACTCATATCTCTGCCCTGCTTGGCTCCCTTGATGGATCCCATGGATGTGTCATGGCCTGCCCTTTGTTCAACTGTAAGAGAGAGGAAGAGAGCAAGGCACCACAAGAAAGGTGGCCATTGTCAGTAACCAGGTTTTATATCTGCCTCATTAGATCAAATAAAAAGCTGGCAAGGAGAAATTGTGAGATACATTGTGGAAAGCTGTTTTCTGAGCTTACATGAGAATTGCTCTTAGTGAGTAAACTCTTTTTGAAGATGTATTAAGGAGTCATGCAGAGCAGTTGGCAAGACCATTTGGGACTGGCCAGGTGAGACAAGTTCATAACATAGTAACAATGGTTCTCTGCTTTTGGAGGGGGGAGATAAAAAAAGGGGTGGCTATAAAACATATCCAAATAAATACTTAAATGCTAATATTCTGCACGTGATTTCCACTTAGTTTTGCTCCTAGAATGAAATTATGCTGCCTCTTCATCATCTTTCAATAAGATTTCCATATATGAAATTTTGTGTGACAGTAGTTATATTGATGGCATTTTAGAAGACAAGTGAGATCCACTCTTGGACAACTCATTAAACAGAAGAAATAATTGACCTGACATGCGTGCCACCCAAACTGCACTTATTGAAAATGGAAATGAGTATTATAGCTTAAGATAATCATCGACATCATAGAAAGATACGAGAATCTTGGTAGATTTGTGTGTGTGTGTGTGTGTGTGTGTGTGTGTGTGTGTGTTTGCCCATGAATTCACATACTTACATGTGAACTAATTGGCATGAATGAAGGTGTGCCTGTGCCAAAGAGGTCAGAGAATGACCCTAGGTGGTAGTACTATTTCTTTACCTTGTTTGAGGAAGAGTCTCCTGTTTACTATTGCAAATTCTAGGTCAGGTAGCTGTCCTGTGAAAAGTCAATAATATGCTATCTCTGCCTCTGTCTTCCCCAATAGCACTGTGATGATAGAACACTACAGTTAGAAATGATGGAGACCATGACTGGCAACTCTGGTGTTGGAGATTTGAATTCAGGTTTTCACATATTCAGCAAGTGCTTTATACACTGATCAATCTTTCCAACCTGGATACTACTTCAAATGGACAAATAACATACACTCACACACACACATGCATGCACACTAATACCATCTCTTTGTAGGAATATAAAAATCCTTGTTTTGGGTATTTTTGAAGGTGTACAATGTGTTAATAGTAATCATCTAATTGTACAAGGAAACATCAGCAGTTATCTCTCCTCTATTCATAGGGTTTTAGTTTTTGACTGATGACTCTTTTCCCTTTCCAATGTCATCTGAGAGCTACCATTTTACTCACCACTTCTGTGAGGTTGAAAGACTATCTATAAGTGAGTTCAGAGTGTTTGTCCTTTAGTGTGTGGTTTATATCTCTTAGAACAATTCACTGACTTCATACACATTTTAAATGAAAAAGTTAGTCTTATTTTTTAACTGCTGGATAATGTTTTATTCTTAACATATAAATGCAAACCTCATTTACTCATGGACCATTAGGTCACTTCTGTATTGGCCATCATCTATAACGTGAACTGAAGACCACAGTGAAGCTCTCTGAAGAATGGCAATGTCTATTCCTTTTGCTAGATATCCAGTAGTATAGTGGGATTAATAGAATACATACTTGTTGGAGAACATTTAAGGTGTGTTGCTTTTGTTTATGTTGCATTTGTTTAACTCTCTGAAGCTGTGTTACTGTGCCTGTCTAAACTACCTGATGTTCTAATAAAGACCTGAATGGCCAATAGCTAGGCAAGAGAGAGAATAAATAAAAGGAGAAATGTGGGGGAAAGAGGAGAAAAAGAAGCAGGAGGAGACTGCAAGGGACCAGCCACTGAGCTATGCAGATACACAGTCGAATACAGTGTAAGAGCAACAGGAAGATATACAGAAATAGAAACACTACCGAATGTGTCTTTAGATAGCCCTGTCCTGGTGGTATTTTCAATAGTCATTAACCTTGCCTGGAACAGTCTGGGGGTTGTAAATTGACATGGGAATTTAAAGCAGGTTCTTGTTGGTGCACAGCACAAGTTAGTTATATATGGGGACAGTAGTTTTGTTTTGTTTTGTTTTTTTTCCCCATCAGTTGTCTCTGCAGCTTATATGAAGATAATTGTTGTTCTGTTAACTGAATACCACTCTGTAATTGCAAAAAAAATTGCAGCTGTTTTGTTGACATTCTGAATGCTTAAGTAAATACAAGTATATTTTTATTAAAAAAAAAGAAAGAAAGAAAGAAAGAAAAACAGGAAAATGCTAGAGGCAAAAAGTAGATGGCATAATTTACGTTAAGAAAAGCTGGCAAGAAATAAGCCAAGCTAACACTGGGCATTTATAGTTAAGAATAATCCTTCATGTGTGATTTATTTGAGAGTTGGGTGAGGGTCCCTAAAAGAGCCAAAGAGCAAAGAAAGCCAAATCATAAAACATACATTATTTCTCATTAGCTGTATACTACTACCTTCATGTTCTTTCTGATATATTCTTGCCTGCAGTAATCTATAATTTATTGTTAATAGACACCATCACATATGTAATAGTATTTCATAGTGGTTTTAATATAGATTTCTCTGTGGAAAATAGAGGTTGAGTATATATTTATTGGCAATTTCTATATCTTCTGTAAAGAAAAATATATTCAATTATTTGACCCATGTTCAATAGTTTGTGTTTTAATCTACTGTTGTAATATGTTTTAAAATCAATTAGTCTATTTAACATTTTTTTCTCATTTTTTGTTTTGTTTTTTATCTTTTTAAATCTATTTATTTATCATTATCAATTACTATATAAAAGACATTTGTATTGAAATTTCTTTAAAAAGGATATAGCATTGAGGATATCTTAAAGGGAGACACTTGATAAATACAGTTTCAAATTTAACAATAGTTGTAGTTACTTTGTTCTTATGTAGGCATATTAAATAATGAAAATAACTGCTTTTCATGTCTCTTTTCTCTAAAATACATGGAACATAATAAATAAAATCTAAGACACCTCAAGCCAGGTTGGGCTCAGCAACAGATGAAGAAAGCACAGTAGGTCAAAGCTAATGCCCACGGATGACTATGACCACCACAAATTTCTGCTAAGCAACCCTTCTACAGTCAAACCAGAAGTTTGTGTGTGTATATGTGTGTGTGTGTGTGTTTTAAGTCACTTTATTCACCCATCATCTTTCAATGAAATAAGAATGCTTTTGCTTATAGTCCACTAATGAGTGAGTATATACCCTGCTTATCCTTCCATGTTTGTGAGATCTCACTCAGGAGAATATTCTCCAAATCCATCCATTTGCCTGCAAGTTTTAGTATGTCAGTTTTTCTTACTGCTGAGTAGTACTCTGCTGTGTAGTTGCCCTACAGTTTGTTAATCCATTCCTCAGTTGAGGAGCATCTAGGTTGTTTCCAGGTTCTTGCTATTATGAATAATGCTGCTATGGATATAGCTGAGATAGTGCTTTTGGGATGCGAATGTGTGTCTTTATGATATATGCCCAATAGTGATATTACTGGATCCTTGGGGAGACTGATTCCCAGTTTTCTAAGAAACCACCATACTGCATTCCAGAGTGGCTGAACAAGTTTGTACTCCCCCCAACAATGGAAGAGTGTTCCCCTTGCTCCGCATCCTCTCCAACATAGGTTGTCATCTGTGTTTTTAATCTTAGCCAATCTGACATGTGTAAGGTGGTATCTCAAAGTTGTTTTGATTTGCATTTCTCTGATGGCTAAAGATGTTGAGCACGTCTTCAAGTGCCTTTCAGCCATTCATAATTCTTCTGCTGAGAATTCCCTTTTTAGTTGTGAATTCCATTTTTAATTGGATTATTCAGGGTTTGGAGCTCTAGTTTCTTGAGTTCTCTATATATTTTAGAGATCTGTCCTCTGTTACTTTTAAGGTTGGTAAAAATCTTTTCCATTCTGTAGGCTGCCATTTTTTTCTTAATGACTGTGTCCTTGGCCTTACAGAAGCTTCTCAGTTTCAGGAAGTCACACTTATTGATTGTTGTTCTTAGTGTCTGTGCTACTGGTGTTATATTTAGGAAGTGGTCGCCTGTACCAATGCATTGGAGGGTATTTCCCACTTTCGTTTCTATCAAGTTCACTGTGGCTGGGTTTATGTTGAGGTCTTCGATCCACTTGGATTTCAGTTTTGTGCAGGGTGATAGGCTTGGATCTATTTGCATTTTTCTACAAACGGCCATCCAGTTATGCCAACACAATCTGTTGAAGATACTATCTTTTTTCCATTGAATATTTTTTATCTCTTTGTCAAAAATCAAGTTTTCATAGGTGTGTGGATTAATGTCTGGTCTTCAATTCAATTACACTGATCTACAAGTCTGTTTTTATGCCAGGAACAGGCTGTTTTTATTACTGTAGCTTTATAGTATAACTTGAAGTCAGGGATGGTGATGCCTCCTGATTTTCTTTTGTTGAGCAAAATTGTTTTGGCAATCTTGGCTTTCTTGTTATTCCAAGTGAAATTGACTATTGTTTTTTCAAGGTCTGTAAAAAATTGTGTTGGGATTTTGATGGGAATTGCATTGAGACAGGGTCTCTTTGTGTAGCTCTGGCTGTCCTGAACTCACTTTGTAGACCAGGCTAGCCTTGAACTCAGAGATTCACATGCCTCTGTCTTCTAAGGCTGGGAATAAAGGCATGCATCACCACCTCCAAGCTCTCATATTTTTTATTTTAAGATTATTTTTGATATTTGTGGCTTTTCTATTTCTATAAGGATTTAGGATTATTTCTTCTATTTAGTGAACAAAGCCATGAAGTGTGTGGGTAAGGTGCTAGGGTGATGGCTCTTTCCACTGATCCAATTTCTTTCAGGTATTATATAATTTTCAGTATGAAGCTATTTTACCTATTGTTTAAAGTTGCTCTTATTTTGTTTCATTTTATTTTAATAATTGTAAATCAGATTATTTTCTTGATTTTTTTCTAGAGATTTGCTCAGTCGACTAACTTAGTTAAATTTCACATTGAATTTTTTCATCTCATGAACTTATAAATTATTGAAATTCAGATACTTATATATGTATTCTTTTACATTACCTGTATCCTGCAATTTAATAGGTAAACATGACAGTTAAAATTATTATGGGAATGTGTGTAAAGAGAGACAAGTAGTAAATTTGGACAGCATGGAGAATGAGAGAAATCTAAATTCAGGATTTTTTTTTCTTTTTGGAAAAAGGAGAGCCAAACTCTGGATATCTGACTCTATGCTTTCAAAGGTCGCAAGGTGTATTTGAACTGTATTTGATTGACTGAATCTAGTCTTAGACTTTCCATGCTCAGAATAGATGGATATAGGAGATGTAAATAAAAGAAATGGAAACTGACAGAGGCTCTGAGTCAGATCCAAACTTCATGTTTACGTTAAGGGATATTCCATAGAACTTAACTGTTCATCATTTCAGAGTGGTAAAAAAACAGATTCTCCAAATATATCCACAAAATTATTGTCACACTCATATAAAAGCATCTTCCCTCATACTACATCATTCCATGACATCCAGATAAAAGAAAAATCAAATAGCATATAGAACAGCAGAGGTTCTCAATCTTCCTAGTCTTGTGACCTTTTAATGCATTCTCTCATGTTGTGGTGAACCCCCACAACTATAAAATTATATCATTGCTACTTCATAACTATAATTTTTGACTGTTATGAATCACAATGTAAATATATGCAGGCCTTCTGATATCAATCCCCAAAAGGGTTGTGACCCTCTGTGGTGATATAGACAATATATCACCACAACCCACAAGTTGAGAACCTTTAATGTATGTATTTGATAAATTAGAAGTAGGCACTAATGATTTCAATTCATTTTCTCATTTAATCAATATATTTCTTTAGGACTATTGGATACTTTGTAAGGAGAGAAATTTCAGTTAGAGCTAAAAGATAGTATAATGATATAATAGACCATATTCTCAGTAGTCAGTTTCTCTGTTTTTATTCATATACATTTCTTTTGTCCAAGATTCTAAACCACACTTAGAAAATAAACATTTGGCAAGAAAAGATTTTACAGGCCTCATTTTACTACAAATACTTTGAAGTGTAGAATATTAAATTATTGCTTACTATGATATGCATTGGAATGGGATCATGGCATACATGCACATAATCCAAATGGTAGTTTTGTGAGATCATCCTCCAGGGGTGAACATGCATAGGAATCTGAGGAACTCAGAGTTATAAAACCAAATAAATAATATGCTGCTGGGAAGTCGAGGTAGTAGTGCTGCTCCTGGAACTTTATCCTGCATGTTTCAGAACAAAGGCTTTATCCATAAAGCATTTTAAGTCATCCCTGAAGGGGCCAGGACTTCTCTAGCATCCTGTTCCTCCATGGCTTCTGTATGAAGCATACAGAGAGGCGGGGACTTGGCATCAATTGTTGCTAGTCTAAGAGAAACCTTATCCAAATCCAGGGGTAAACCGTTTCTGCTCTATAGTCACAAAGGCACTGGTACTTTCCATTCTTAACAAAATCTCAAGCATCTCTGATATTTCTCCATATTTTTTATTCAGAGATTCTTGATACTGCATGTATGAGAAAGACACTACAAGTTTAAGAAAATATAAAAATTGTCTTAAATGTTTTTAAAATCCATATTTGTCACTCTATATTCTAGTTTAGAATAATATAAAGCTTTCCTGCTTCTCTGTTTATCTCATGTGATATCCCCCTACATTCAGGACACTTTTACAGGGTTAGTACTCTGAAGATACACAGCACAATGGATGATCCCGACAAAGAAATGGCCACAAACTTCTGTTTTTGACTGCACGGTAAAACACCTCTTGAATTACAGTGGCAGTGATAGGCCCAGCATAGTATCATACCATGCCTTTACCAAACATGACCACTCCATATACAATTTGACAGTCAGAAATGAAACTGTGATAAAAAATAGATAAACTGTACAGAGCTAAGCGTGACATACTGAACCCTGAGACTGCTTTCCTATGACTCTCACGCCAAGTTTTTGTTAACTTCTGTATTTATGAAAATAATGTTATTTTCTCTCTGGATATCAGAATAAATTCCCTGTGACACTTCTCATCCTAACCCAAGGAACATGTGTATAGATCATGTGTCTTAAAGATGGAAGTTTATTTTGTGATGTTCAGTGTTGCTGGTTTCCTTTGTGCTTTCTCTTGACTTTCTTCACTGCATGGAATAATTGAGCTGGGTTCTGGTCCAGGAGTCCTGGTGGAATATGCATTCCTCAAGGTTTGGCCTTTTCATGCAACTTTATAGAGACAAGAGCTTTCGTTTAAAAACGCTCTGGCGTGCTACAACCTTACCCCTTCACCTTTTCTTAAAACCTTCTCTGTTTTATAAGTGATTCTCACAAAATAAACATCATTTAAAACATATCTCATGGCGGTCGATACCATAATAATAAGCATTTACTGGGATGACCCTTTGATGGCATATCATATATATGTGTGTGTATGTATGGGTGGGTGAGTGGGTGTAATATGTGTGTATGTGTCTAATATCCTTATTTTCCTCACAAGGAAAAAAGAACGCACTAGTATTTTTAAAAACCATCTCTCCACATTTTATTATATAAATCAGTTTTCTTGCTAGGGTCAAAGGTCATGACTCCTGCTGCATGATAATACCCTATAGCCTAGTATTAAAAGCTGGCCTCATTTTACTTTGTAATATAAAGCTTCACTCTGACATTAATATCATTCAAAAGGCAACTGCCCACAAAATAAGTTTCTTTTAAACAAAATGAAAAGAAAAAACATTTATCTCACATACTTCTCAGTTATAGAGGCTATGATATTTATTGCACTGAAATGAACCCAAGCTCCACTTCCTAACAAATGTCAGATCCAGGTGTCTGAGAGAATATTAAATAGCCAGTGAGTTTATTTCTATATAATGTATCCATAGACATTTTTTATAGTGTAGGGGAGGGAAAACGACTTTCCAAAGTGTCTTCTAAGTTGATGTCAAAGAGACCTCATCAACACTGAGAAGTACTGCTCTAAGAAAACAATGTTTACCTTTCCTTGGTATTCCAACATGACAAATGGCAGAGACAAAATTGAATTTAGGTCATTCTGTTTGTGGCACTTGGCCTATGAGATTACATACCTATGACGGCACTAGAAATGGCAGGTCTCTCTTTTCTGCTTTGCTTTTTGTCAATTGGCTGAGTAAATTCACTTCACTTATACATAGTTTAAGTCCAACCAGAATAGGAAATTTTCTACAAGGATTGACATGACTTTAGATACAGGAAATAGTTTATGTTGCACAAGTGTTGTATAAACATAGTTTGTCTTACAGAGTCATAGAAAGCTTTGTTTGGGTGACTGTACTCATACTTTTGTATCTTTTCTCTGATATATTTTCCAAGTGTCTACGTGTTATAATTTAACTTGTAATTTCTGAGGCAATATTTTCAAAGTATTGGTTAAGACCAAAGGTAACATGGAAATCAAGCCATCTATACCTCCTGTCACAAGTTAAAGTTCCTATTTGATTTTTATTTTAAATATAGACATAAAGTGGGCCCAGGTAAATCTTGCCCAGTAGAGGAAATCAACAAAAGCCATAATCAGTTTTCTCCGTCAGTATGACTAGGAAGAAAACCAGTGTGTTAATGTCTCAGGTGAGTGTCTTCTTGGTTAGAGGTGAGTACCAACACAAAGGCAAAAGAATAAATACTAGTCAGAAGCAACAGCAGCTAGAGATGTTCTTTCCTCTTGTTGCCAGTGCATTTTGTTTCAAGACAGGATCTTAGATAGCCCATGTTGGCTTCCGGCTTACTATGTAGGCCAGAGGCAAAGATGGTCTGGCTTCTCCCTTTTGAGCACTTGACATTACAGTGATGTAACACTGTACTTAGTACTATGTAATACTGAAGAATCTAGACTAGGGCATGTGCTTGCTAAGCAGGAACTATACTTAATAGGCTACATATTTGGCTACGAATGACTTTTATTATTTTGTATTCTTTCTTCCACCTTCTCTATTTTCTCTGTCTATTTTCATCTTATCTTTCCTAATATACCCTCTTAGAAACAGTTATAAAAAATATTGTAGCCAACAAATGGAAACCCTTAAGGTACCTACATCTTTCTCATACATGTCACAAGTAGCTTTAATTGTTAAATATAGAAGGGTTCAATCAATTTTAATGGTTTTCATCCATTGGCTAGGTTGATGAACTATGTTATCCTGCTCCTTCAGACTAAAGCTATGAATCTGGAGCATTCCTAACAGAAAACCTCAGAACTATTTGTTTACCAAGATAGTTACATGCCAAAAAGGCTAAACACAGGATAGCATCCCTTCCTCTGACTTTCTTCCTTTAAAAAGAAAGACACTTCAATTTAAGCTTGAAAATTATATAAATGCACACAAATACATGGCCTTAAATATAATCCAGTAATTATAGTATTATGCAAGCATCCTTTTGGAGACAGTTCTGGAAGCTAGATTTTTGTCTTCCCACATAATCAGAGTCCCAATCAGAGCAATGGGGAGAAAGAACTGCTACAGTTGTTGGAGTCAGCCACAACAAATTGATCCTGGCTCTGCAGGGATGGTCTTCACTTAGGAGCACAGCCACCTGCTCCATTTGTTAACTTTTAGGGAGTCCTTGTCCCTGGAATGGATGCATTTGAGGATGCTCTTCCTGATGCATGACCCTGAAATGCTAGCATGTAAGACAATAAAACTGGATCAGAACCTGTCATAATGCTGGCTAAATTGCAACTGACTGGAAGCCCTAACACGATAATGCCGACTGGCTGAGACACAAACAAATCTGAACAAAGCCATGCTGTCCTGAGAGAATAAGAAGACCACATGCTTGAGAGAAAGTATTTAGATGTTTCTTAGTAAAGGTTCTGATCATGCAATTAGTTTATGTTTTCTGAGCATCTCTTGCTTCTGTAATGATTAATTCAAACCATCTTGAGCCATTTCACTTGCTGTGAAAGTGGTACTGGACCACATATGCCCAATAAGAAATTCGTATTTAATGAAAAGATAAGCACCTTTTCAGCCATCTACACAGCTTATATTAATTCACCCAGGTAAAGAATACAAGGTTAAAAACAAGATAAACCAGTCAAATGAACATTTGCAGTAAAGCAGAAGATGTCCAACTTTAAAAAAACTTCAAGGATTCAGTGTTTAGTTATCAAATAGGAGCCCAGAGGAATATGGTTTATGTTTAAAACACCTTTAAAGATTAAAATGTGTATCACAGTGGTAACCTTATGTATTCATTAACATGCTCAAATTGCTGCATATTCTTAGCAGAGAGTGCTTGTCACTTGACTCATATCAAGTTTCCTTTGTTCATGAGATATAACTGTTTTGATGTGAGTCACTCTTATTTTCCCATTAAGTTTGGGTAGCAATAACTGTAATTAATAGCACCAGTAGATATTTGTATAATAGACAAAAGGTAAACATGTTTAAATTTCACAACATTTTTTTTTTAATTTTGAATTTGTATACAATTTAAAAAATGTATACAAAAACCTTTTTAAGTTAATTAGTTAATTGATTTATTTGGGGTGACATGTAGAGTAGGAAAACATGGAGGAAGTGTTTCTTTCCTACAATGTACTTTCTAGATATCTTACTCAGGATGCCATAACTTTTTGGTTAGTGTCCTTACAATAAGAGCCACAACAGTATCCTCCCTTCATTCTCAAGAATCTTGATTGTTCTATAGCTATTCCAAGGATTGTGTGATTGTTTAATTGCCAAATATATTTTACTAAATGCATTATTAAACAACAAACAAATCAGTTATAATCAAATAATCTAATACAAATTTAAATAATTATTGACAGTAATTCTTTGGCTTCATTATTTATGATGAAGAGTAATGTATTAAAGAAAAGAACAGTATTGTATGACTTTTCAGTGTATACTTTAAATATAAAAAAACTCAAAATTTGAATTTCTCCTTTGTACCACTAATTTAGTCTTGTCTATCAAGGTGATCACTTTTAATCATTTTTTTATAATATCCAGAATTTTCCCAAAAATATATATAAAGAGAATAAGAAGAAATTATGTTTAGTTTATTTGTCTAATATGAATTAAATCAGGGTTTGGATATTTATAAATGATGTGTTTGTATTAATCATGTCTGGAGATCTTTTCATTTCAGTACATGTGTAGTGCTTTTCTAAGTACTTTGTAGCTGTTAGGAAGTGGGAATGAGTCATAACTCATTAATTGTTTCTGTTAACAGGGTTTAGCTGTTGACAGAGTATAGTGTCTTCCATACTGACTCATGTAGCTATAACAAAATAAGTACAAGTATAAATATCTCCTCCCCATCTTAGAAGCTTAAAATACAAGTATAAATATCCTGTGTTTAAGAAATGAATTCTCTATATTTAGAATTTTGAACCTCTAATGTAGGTGAAAGTACATTATCTCTTCTTATTTTTCCTTCAGGAAAACTTCAGCCCCTGGATAGTATTATAGTCTTTCTTCAGATCTGATTGGAATTTCTGAATTCTTTTTAGTATTCTCTGTAATAAGACTAATTCAGTAATGAATTTGTGTTTACTTGTTCTTTGTCTTGGCTTATCTGTTCTGCTCACTGTTCCATCGTTGAAATTCAGATCAATGCCTACTGCTTCAAAATTTCTGTTAGGTTAGTGAAAAAGTGAATAAATAGATGAACTATAATTTCATTTATGCCAACTATGAGTATGTTTATTGGATTTCCTTCTTGAAAGCATAGACTTGATGGATCAAATTACAAAGATTAAATTTATTCTTTTGAATATGCTTGAAGGTTTTGGTAAAGTTTTTGTTAAAAACCAACAACAAATAAAAATACATCAAATGCTAAGGAAGGTAAGAAAAGCAGTCCTTATTGATGTAAGAAAAACCTTATAATTTATTAACCCTACTAGATAGAAAAAAAAAGTAGTAGGGATGTTCTGTGATCATCTGAAACATCCAAACCCAGCTTTGGGTAAGGCTCAGTGACTTGCAGGTCCTAAAGTCTTTTATTTGTGGTTCTAGAGTCAGGAAGCCCACTCCTGGTGAGCTGAACAGAAGGGATTGTCTCCACAGATGCTTGTGGGGCTAGGAAAGGAGATGCAGAAAACAAATCAGACTATTCAAGCCACTATGTTCTTCCTGGAACATAAAGCATAAGAGGCTTACTTACACTAGCTGAGTCTGGCATGGGCTTTTATCTCTCAGTTTTCCAAAAGATAAGATAAACCGTGCATTCTTGATGTGATGACAATGACTCCATTCCAGTTTGGTCTGAATGTACTAGTGAAAGCTCTGTCAAAACCAAGCCATTTAAATTGATTTCTTTGAAATAATTGTCACATGGTATTTTTTGTCTGCTTGTTATTAATGGTATGTAATGGAATAAGCTAGCAGGACTTCTTAGAGCATGCTTGGTGATGCTAAGTTCTGTTTACTGTATTAATATTGGGACATAAAGACTACTCTACAGTTCACCCATGCACCCTTCTATTCTTTTTTCTGCTGTTCTTTTGGGTCTTCAAACAACGTGGCTATTCAGACTTCTTTAATTGCTCTTCTTTACGACTAAATAGGAAATGGGCACTTAAAGCATGTGTTAAACCCACCTCACATTGCTAATGGTCGAGGTTATTACCCAGATGGTACTTCAGAATGGAAGTTTCAGAAACCCAATCCTTTGATGCTAATGTGCTTTTCACAGTTCACTTTTTATACCTTAACTCCCTATCCAGAATTTCACAAGTTGAAAAACTAATCAACTCAAAGGTGCTTCAAACACAAGTAATACAGGTATTTCAGCACATTCCTCGAATGAAATAAAATTATAGCCTAGAATATAGTAAGGGAAAAAAATGGAATTTGGGTTTGACTCCTGAAGCAAGATTCATGTCATATTGTAAACCTGAAGCAAAATTTAAATTTGTGGCAAAAAATTAAAACTAGTAAGTAAGCACTAAAGCTGCTGATTAATAGAACATAATTTTAATATCATCTTTTTATTTTCGAAAGTAATGCAATTTTCATTGGCACAATTAATTGTAACCAATTACAATGAAAAACAAAAACAAAAAAACCCTCCAGGCATTGATCAGTGGGGCTAGAAGAACAGTTAAGTAAACTGTCAATGTATATAGTTAGACAGCATTTTGAAAAATTAAATAAATGATAAATTGTCATACCTTAGATGATACAAAAGTGCTGCAGATTCCAAATGCTTGGGTCGTCACTCATTGTGAGAGGAAATGCTTATTTCTGCCAACTTCATGCATATTAACCAGACACAAGTCATGCATAGCCAAAAGAAGAAAATAAAAATGTTTGGAATATAAAAGTAACATTTTTTAAAGCCTTCTCCTGTATGTCTGCTTTTCCTTTTAATCTCTGGCATTTTATTGTTGGCACCATTCATTTGACTTAAAAAAAAATCAAATGCTTTTCTCTGAATAAGAATGAATCACTATCTTATTTGCATGTTTACCCTGGGTAGCTGAAAAGTTCAGGTTGTTTTTCTTAGTGACAGTAGCTTCAAAGGACACCATCGCTTGGGAAGGCCAATATGTTATATTTTGTAAATTAGTTTAATTTTGCAGACAAAGAAATTAACTGGTTGTGCAATCCATTTTGTAAAAATAATATATCTATTTTATGACAGCTTGATTTTATGTGTTTGTTTAGTTAAGAAAAAAAGTGAAGACTTCTTTTGCATTAGAAAATGATTATTCATGTCAGATAAAATCTTTATGAATTCTTAATTTGAGTTAGTTCTATGGATTCAAATCTTGAGTCTGTTTTAAGAATTACTTTTAGGTTTGACCTAAAGACCAATTTGCCTCTAATTGTTTCAAGGATAATCCTTATGTGAGAACTTGAGACTCTTAAACCAAGGTACTTAGAAAAGATTTTGGGAAATACTGTGAAGATAAATTTTAAATTCATATATTCATGTTCAATCATTTGCATATTCAGCAGACATTTACTGAGCACTTATTCTGTGCTTACCCTTGTATATGAAGATCAGAGCAAACAGACCCTTGGAACAAGCCTTGGTCATCATGTATGACTGTTTTCAGGCCAGGAAAGAATCAGTCTAAAGAAGGCTGTTTTTCTTGTGCTAGCTGGTAGATGCATGTAGGGTTGCCTTAGAGATTCTGGAAGGTTAATTACAAGAATAATTGCTTGGTTCTGTCCATGTTTGCCCTAAAACATAGAGATAACAGTGTTGTATCTGAAGTCACAGCATTCTGTCAATCATAGATAGAGACAGAACCTCAGGGTCCGTATTACGGATACTTTGCAGTTCAGCAATGACAGGCTTGTGACAGACAAGGGACTGCATATACTACAGTTGGAAATTATGCCCACTAGAGCCTCAGTTTTACACCAGCAGTCTTTGACCACAAGTTAAATCAGTAAAAAAATAATGATAATTAGAAAAATAAGAATGAAAAGAACCTCAAAGTGACATTTCTTCATATCTTAAACTAAGAGGAAAAAGGCAGAGTAGGGTGAGCAAAGAGGATCTGGGAGAAGTTGGGGAAGGAGAAATAAGGATGAGAATATGCCCTATGAAAAAAATTTCCATAAAGCAATCAGGAAAAAAAAAAAAAAAACCTCTCGGTGTCTCAAAGTTGTATTGACAGTCAAGGGACCAGCAAATAAAATAATTCTTTGCATCATGAAAACATTAAAATTAGCATGTAGACACAATGTTAAGAAGATAAGTATATAGGAAAATAAATTTCCAATACTGCAAAAGTTTAAAGGAAAGCATTCTTTCTCTTAAAAATATTTTAAAAATGATGGATGGAATATATGTAGTGAATGTATTTATGACATGCAAACTAGTCTGAGATCAAGCAATGAAAAAATACATCTTTCTTGGGCTTAATTTCTTATTTCAACTTTAAATGGCATATTATATACAACAACTCAGCTCCTCCCATTCACTATATCATGTTCATCCCAGTGGCATGGGGGAGGAGGAAGCAGGGCTTATGAAAAGGTTGGAGAGAAACTGTTTAATTCTCACTGTAGTTGGCTTTCCTAGGAATGATTATGCCCTCCTTATGAATGTGACATTGAAAATCTGTACTTTTTATAGTACGCAGTGGGAAAAAATGTAAGCTGTAAAATGTTGCTTTAAAAACGTGTTTAAAAACAGTGCTCTGACACTTTATCGCACAATGAGCTCTTACATTAAGCATTTATGGCAGCAACAAATTCACAGCATGGTTTTGATGCAGTAATAAAAAGCACCAAAATGGGTCCAACTGACATTTTACAGCCAGAACAAAGGGTTGAAAGTTTAAAGCTTGTCTACAGCTACTCCATGTTAGGTATTAGCTATGTTATCCATAACAAGATTACATGTTACCCACCCCAAAATATTTCTAACAGTAAATTGCTAGAGAATTCAGAATTTCAACCATTTTCAAGGTTAAAGATGCCTTAGTCATAGTGACAAACAGATTTAAAGTAATTAGGAAGGAATCGGGTGTTTGCTTATGACCAAAGAGAGCATGCAGACTTCATCCAAAATTCATATTTTCCTGAGGAAGTAGTCCAATTCTTGTTTATACCCTTTCCTTTAGTCTAGGCAATCCCTAGACTTTCTATAGCCATCAGTGGGAATGAGTCAAGATTCTCTTAGCTGCTTTGTATAGTTCCTCCTTGGGTTTTGACAAACTATTGAGTGTGTGTATAATCATTACAATTTGCCAGCACAACAAAAAAATATGCAGTTAGCTGTGCTACTCCCCTGCTGAACTGCCTCCCACCTCCGCTCCCTGCAAAAAACACTGCCTTCTATAACATCACCAGTGTGTTGGCTGAGAGGTATGTCTCCTAGAGCTTATTCAAAATTCATAAGGATTTCTGAAATGCTGGTCTGAAATCTTAAGAGGCTGGGAGTTTGAAACAGGTGTTCTGTTTAATTCTAGCAGTCCATGTACTGTCATAAAGTGTTTCCAAGTAAGCTATAAGACTTAAGAATATGTGGTTAACTAAATAGGTATAGCATTAAATAGCATTTCCAAAGGAAGGTAGTGTAATCTGAAATTTAGTTGGTTTATGACTTGATCTATGGAAGAGAACTAAAATTATTTTCTTCAGCCAATTTTTTAGTGAAACTTCCATTGCTCAGAGACTCATGATTTGGACATAGTGCCGTCCAGTGTCTCTACATTGTAACTGATGCCAAGATGAGTTCTTCCCCAAAGGCTCTTCCATTTGCCTGAATTTAATGTTCATAATTTTTGATGTTCGACAGTGATTTTGGGATTGAGTTACATAAAGTTAATTTCTAGCCAATGTACTCTCTAAATTCTGGAAGAATCAAGTGTATACCATTGATTGTCAAAGTATTTTAAATATAATTTTATATTGGGGATTGTATTTAGAATTCTTCTGCACATGCTAAAAATTATTCTAGCAATTAGGCATATTCATACCTTGATATTACCTATCATCTATCTACCATCAACTATTTCTTACATTTATTTAATCTAATAGAACATAGTGTTTCATTTATTTTATTTTTATTTTATTTATTGTTAAGGTATTTATCTAAGATAAAAAAAACATATACCTCTAATGTATTGGAAAAATATCTTAAAAGAAAACAACAAAGTTAATGCAATTAACATCCCTACCTTGAAGCAATCCCTTAATTCTTTTATTTCCTTCTGAAGTGCATTGGATCCTTTTAATTATAAGGAATGTAATTGTAAATTTTATATATAATATTGGTTCCAGCCTTTAAATAATACAGACTTCTCAGCCTTCATCAGAAAAACTCTTTTTGCAGCAGACAGCAGGTAATTCAGGGACTCATAACTAGTCAATGGCAGAGAAAAATTGGTAGTAAAGTGCTTTTCCTGAAATGAATATATCTGTATTATACCTTATCCCACAAGGTTCAGGGAACATTGTGAAACAGGTCACAGAAAGTCTATAAGAGTCAGAAGTTGGAGATTGAATCTATGAGTGAGTGTCTTCTGGATATGGCAGAGCTGTTCCACTTAGAAATTCACAACAGCCACATTTATCTGCATAAGATCTGGAACAGATCCAGCTAGTAAATATTGCAGCATCAATTGGGCCTCATGAGGTTGCACTTCTATCTAAGTATCTATTGACTGTTGATGGTTGCTTGGGGTGGGAGCATAGGTAGCCCATACTCTAGTAGATATTCTCACATACATCCACATGTGGAAAATACCTATAGGCCTTAGTGAGTGAAGAAAAGAATGGGAAGGAGAGCCATTAAGCAGAAAATTCAGGATAGCAGGAGGGTGAGTATGCTCAAATTATATTGTATACTTCTATGAAATTCTCAAAAACTATTTAAAATAATTCTAGAGTAAGAAAAGGAAATAAAATAGTGGGGGTGAACATGTGGAGTTGACCTTGTCAAATTGATGACACTATCTAATGATGTCTCATTTTGTCCTATTCTATATTATTGTTCAGTTCATAGTCTCTGAAAGACAAGACAAACTGTTCATCCCCATGTACAAAGAAAGAAAGCACTGTATTGAAAAGTTAAGAATATATTCAATAATCATTTACAATTTTGCACAACGGAACAAATGCAATCATGATTAAAAAAAAAAGAGGAACAAAGTCTGCTGTTTTTGTTAAAATATCCAGTATTTCTTAATTATAAGATTATTATGTCTATTGTTGGATTCAAGCCCTGTAGTAGTAGTTGTTCCATATTGTAATTTTCCACCCTGGCCCACACCACACCCCAGCTTACTCTTCTGTTTAACTTTATTTTTTTTTCTGGATGTTTCTAAACTATTAAGCACTGTTGTCCATGAGAATAAGACACTTGATCGTACAATTACCAGAATTACTCACAGCCCAAATTTGGAAAGAACTTCCTCTCTCCTTCATCCATAGACCATCTTAAAAATTCACTTCTAATAGTTTTCATCACATCTATTAGCTGTTTTTTAAAGCCAGGCCACAACTCGAAGAAGCTGTATTATTATGGTAAAATCAATCAATTCATTTTTACTTCAAAGAGGTTAGACAGAAGTCACAGTAGCATGCTTCTTGTGACTCAAGCCCTTTGGCTCTGAATTTCAAAGGAAATCATCAAGTCCTGTAGGAAGAAGCAGGGTAGGGACTTACTCAGAAAAGAGTTTAAACTTAAATTAAGCCAATTCTCAGTTAGGTAGCTCCCTTGAAACCAAAATCTCAGAGGCTCCGAAATGTCTGTAGAATTTGCTTTTCAAACTTTTAAAATTACTATTTAAAAAATGTTTTAGAAACATGTTCAATCAATTCAATATGTATTTAGGTCAACAATGCTTTGAGAAATCAGTTTAAGGAATGGGAAGAACAGAGTATCACTTATTCAGTGAATTTACTCAAGCTAGAAATAACTGAATATTTACTTTAAAATGGTACAGATAAAATGATATTGCTGGCAATAAAAAGTCTGTAAAATTTCACTACTTCAGGAAGTTAATAAAGCAACATGAAAATAAATATTAATTCTTGGTAATAAAAATTATTAAATATTGAAAATTATTAAATATTGGTAATTAAATTCAGCAATTTAGTCACAGTAATCTTTTTGAAATCATGAATTGAGGCTGATCAAATGCCTTAGAGAAGAAGAGAACTTGTTGCCAAGTTTGGTAATCTGAGTTGGATCCCTTCCAATCTGTCTCCTGACGTCCATATACACACTGTGGAGTGTACAGTGCACACACCATCCCACAAAATAAGTAAGTAAAATCATTTATATTTGTTGAGATAACCATTAAAAAGATGAAAATAAAATTGGTATTTAATTAGGTACATGAAAGGAAGAAAATGTAATTTGAATGAAGTTATGTCCTATGCTTGCCTTTTTTGAAAATTGTTCATGAGGTTAACTCCTTACATTAACATGGTGCTAGAGCTTTTAGCTTAAGGTCTATAGAGATAGTCTTTGGGGCCCAAAAGCAATCCCCAAAGCATATGAAATTGTATGCAGAATTTGGTATCTGTTTGAAGTAATGAAGTATACCTATATGTGCTCTGACTGGTGTGAAGATCTCAAGATTTCATTCCAGTCATAAAGGAATCCATGCTTCACCCTATAATTTTACAACTAGCTGTCCAGTCCTCAGAGGGTACAAGCCAACTTCAAGGTTATTTATTGGTTTCAGCTTTATAATATAGAAGGTGTCTTAGACCTGACCCGAGTACACAAGTTTAGGTGTCCTTATAATCTTGACACCCACTGTCTAGAAAGATTATTCCTATCTAATGTCAGTAACTTTTATCACATATGCATTTGAAACTCTTGAAGAAAACAGAATGGTGTTACAGATCTTTGGTGGAAGATAGGCAGTTTCCATGGAAAATGAATATGGATCTCCGTTACCCCACTTAAGTATTGTTGAATTCAGAATATGTTTTCCAGCAAATGATGGATATTCCATTTTAAAGGAATCACATTATAGAAAATATTTTCTGCTATACAATCAGAACTATGTATTTTTTTGGTCCCCAACATGTGAATGCCAATATGTGTGAGCCCAAACACGTATTACTTGGAAATTCTAATTGCTTTATTCTCCTTAATGCCAATTTAAAAGTCATAGAAGAAAGACGCATTAAATCAAGCCCTCTCAGGGAGTCCTGTTCAGGGCCTCCAGTGAAACATGGGCCCCTGCTGGGGCCACCACCCCTCTCCCTCACCCCTCACCCTATCTGAGGAGCTCGTGGTGACATGAAAGATGAGTTCCATTGCCCTGTGTGTGATGAGGTGCTCAAAACACTAGCGAAGACAACAGCCTGTCAGCATGGTTCCTGTAGAAATATTTCCTGACTGCAAGAGAGAGAGAGAGAGAGAGAGAGAGAGAGAGAGAGAGAGAGAGAGAGAGAGAGAGAGAAATACATTGTCCCCTATATCATGGAAGTATGACTAGAAGAGAAAGAGAATATCAGAATGGCCCTTAGATCTTGAAAACATCATGAAGAAGTTTTCAGGTAGTTGCTGATGCGGTTCAAAAAAGATTAAATTTTATTGCAGGAGACATTACAAATCTTGTAAGAAGTATCAGGATGAATATGATGTTTCTTCTGTCATTCAAACTTTAAAGATCTCTCAAGATCCAGTGTGGTAGAATGTTCTTTGTATGCTGTAAATAAAGCAGTGTTGGCCTATGCACAGCACCATAGACGTGGGTAGAGAATCAGCGCAGGCAGACAGGTAGAAGGGTGGAGTTAAGTCAGTCTCCATTTGACCCCCAAAGAAGACAGACATGTAGAAGTACTGGCTCAGCCACGGGCTGAGCCACATGGTGGGAAGATAAATGGAAATGGGTTGAATTAAGATGAAAGAGCTAGCTAGTAATGTACTTGAGACATGGGCAAACTGTATGAAGTAATATAAGTGTCTGATTCATTTCTTTGGGAGACAAACCTCTGCGGTGAACAACATGAACCAGGTTCCAGCCGCCACCACACGCACCAGGTACAAACCTCCGGCCCCAAACGGACCGGGAAACATTCTACAACAATTCAGTAGGGAGCTGTAATAAGAGTAAAATATCTACATTTGATAATACAGAAACTTACCAAGAGAATACAGAATATTCAGCTAGATGAGGAAACCAAGTATCAAACTGCTTTACAGATGATGTGTCTAGACATCTCTGCATCCTTGCACCTGTAAGTGCCATCTTTAATGAGAAGGCAACATGTAGTCACCATCTAAGTAATGTGCTGTATATATTAATAAAAATAATAGTCCAGTGTACTATTCTACTGTATTAGGTTTATAACTGAAAATAAAAGTGAGTCACCACTCCGTCTTCAAAAACTTTAAAGACATATAGAATATGGCATTTAAACTATTTTAAATTTCAATAACCTAGAATTCTTTGAGACATTTTGTTCCTGGCAGCACCAATCTCCTCCTGAGAGGACATTGGGCACCGGAGACAATCTACATACAGTTGGTTTTCCTTTTGTCAACACTGGCCTATAGGGCAAGAAATTACTCTTGCCTCTACTGCTGACAGTAAGCACAATGGCCAATCTGGACAAACAAGACTAAGTGGTTACTAAACTTTGCCAAGACAGGGTAAGAAAAGTCATTCAGCATTTTCCTGCTTCTGAAAAGGGTTTGTCAGATATTCTAGGCCTAAAGGCCAAAGTTGGTCACTCAATGTTACAGAGAAATCTTGTATGACTCTACCTGAAGTCAGCTGTTTCTGTCATTTCTTGCCTATTTTGGAAGTTGCTTGCTTGCACCTCCTGCTTACTTATGTAATACTAATTTTCTTAAGTTTTTAATGGGATTGAATACTAGATAGATACAGTTACAATCCTCCTGACCCTTAGATATGGACAGATTAGGTACAAAACTTATATTCTTCAGGAAAGGATAACTATTAGTATAGTTTCTTAAAAATTGTCTATTATCTAAGATCCGGATATCTAGGATATGTATCTTACTTGGTAATTGTTCTTTTGTATGTAGTTTCAGCTTTTGTTAAAATTATTACCTCTTCATCTCTCTAGAAAACACATGTTAATAGTTCTTATTATAGTTTTTTAAAGTTTTCACTAGGTTAGGGTTAGAAGTTTCTTTTTCTTTTCTTTCATAATAAAAAGAAAACATTGAGAGAACTCTGGAAAAAAAGAAAGGAAAAGTGGGTCACTCTATCAAAAATTAAAAAAAAAAAACTCAAACAAAAAATCCACAAATTAATAACATAAAAGCAAACAATCTAAGAAATTACATCTTATAACTATCTAATCTTTTTAATTTTTTGAATATTTAATTTATTGATTGATTATCATAAGAGGTATATACATATGCCGTACCATTTGAGTGAGTTAGATGTCAACTTGAAAGAGTCTATTCTCTTCCTCTGCATCTGGCCTCTGGGTGTCATACTTAGGTTGGTAGCAGGCCCCTTTATCTGCTGAAGCATCTTGCCTGTCCTATGACCATTTATTCTTTAGGAAAAGTGTGTTTTATTCACTTTTTTATCTAGAGCATACAAGATTCCATCATTGGAATGCTTGTTAAGTTACATTATAATGAAGAATAGGTAAAGATATGTTTAAATGTATCTAATTTTTAGCTATTTCAAATCTTGACATCTATCTCTTTGGATCTCACAGAAAGCTAGTGGGTAGTGTGAGGTGTTTTCTTTTTCTCGTTAGCCCCACGTATAGCATCCCAAATCCTCAGTGATCATTAGGATAATAGAGTATTTACCAAATCTATTCTATAAGTGTGCAGCTTGTTTTCTTTTGTTATTACTGCTTATTTTAGTATAATTTTATTATTTTATACTTACTTGATTCATTTCTGAATCATCAATATTTAATTTACCCAGAGCAACAGGCATTTTACAATGACACAGTGTTTATGTCTGCATATTCTGAGCCAACCAGACTGAGCTTGATTTTTGTCTCAGGTACCAGAGTGTTGTTTTGAGGAAGATTTCTATTTCCCATGAATTTCTATTGTTATTGTTTTTAATTTGTAAGTAGAATGTGAAAACACCTGTGCCCAGGAATACTTGTGATGGTAAATGATTGAATAAGTATGAAAAATACCAGTGAATATATAGCACATACTAACCTATAAGTGTCCCAGGTTTTTCTACAAAAATCATTGTCATCATAATTAATATCCTCCTATGCCATTCATACCCAAGCACAACTCAAAATGAATTTGTAAATAGTTGAGTCTCTATTTTCTGTATCTATATAAATTCGTGAAACAAATAAAACTTTATACCTATTGATTCCTGTAGCTTTAAATCTTGTGCTCATTATTAATGTTATTATTGAATATTTCAGGAGCACATATCCCAAATAATTAAGCCTCTGAAATCATTAATATAAAGTATAAAAACTCATAAATGCTGCCTATATGAAGAGACTTGATTACAGGAGACGTATGTTGCATAGTATGATGAAATCACATTTATTAATCCCCTCCAATGCTGTCTAAAGCAAACATAACCAATTAGTCAGTCATTCAGTTCTTAGCTGCTTCTTTTTCTCATATAGACTTTACTCTTCACAGCTTGCTATGTGAATAACTCATACATATTAAATAATTCTTCATATTGCTTATGTATTGCTGCCATAAACCAAATGAAATAGTTACTACTAAGTCTGTGATATTGTCTTGATTGGACTATCAAGTAAGTCTTCTCCATATTTTCATTGCCAGTCACCAAACAAGTGTCAGCAAGAATAAACTGTATGAATAAAAAAATGAAGGAGTGAAATATCCTATTTTAGAGATTCCTTATCCTCCTAATGCGAACCTCATGCTTTTTCACTTGAGGAGGCTACACACATGAGAAACAACTACATGTCTCTCTTCTATTCTTCCACTGTCTCAAGCTAGACCTGTAAGGTGATAAAAGTTAGGCTATCATGCAGCTGAGCATGAGAGAGCTGACAGATAATTTTTAATCTTAAAAAATCCTGAATTTTGTGTTGAACTTGTTTCATAAATTATATTTTAATTGTTTAGATTTTAAACTACCAAGTCTATTTTAATACATATGAAAATAGTTCAGTTTTTTACTTGTTTCAGTTATAAATAAGTTGGGATTAAAACAGGTATTCACCATGTATTAGGCTACCTATTCACTTGGCATGGATTGTCATTTGAAGTCTGTAAATACTAGAGGAGATCCTATTTTTATTTCTGATCCTGGTAATTTGTGCTTTTTTTCTCTCTCTTACCTTTTTATTATACATTAAAACCCCCCAAAACTAAGTTCTTCATTGTTGGTTTTCTTTTTGATCTACCTATTTCATTATCTCCTTTCTGAGGACTATTCTAGTTATATGCCACAGTTGTGATGTATTCTTAAAGGTAATCAGCTTTTTTAAAAAAATTAAACTATCCTTTGTAGTTTCTTCATCAACCTATGGATTATTTTACAGCTAAATTGCCTTATTTTCCAATTATTCCTAAATATTTTAATTTCTGTTATGGATTTTTGTTTAATGATGTTGCCAATTGCCCTTTACAAAAGTTTATGTTCTTTCTGCTGGTAGTAAACTATTTCTGAGGCTCTGTCTGTTCATGTTCCTCAGGCAAATGAGAAGATGTGCAACCTATTGATGAGAGGTGGAGCTTTGGTGGGTTGCTGGTGTCATTGTGTTTTCTTTATTCTCACTGACATACTTCCCATCTCTTTCCACCAGTTGTGAAGAAAACAGTGCTAGAAACCTTGGTGTATTTCTCACTGTCACCATTTCATTCTGGCAATTTCTTTTTCATGTATTTAGAAGTTGCTTTATTGGAACAGTACACATCAAGTTTAAAATTTTGTTTTTCTTTAGAATTTCATATTATCTTTATTATGACTCATAGTTTGAAATGCTCTTTTGCAATATGTTTTATCCACAACTGTTAATGCAACCTCACTAGATTTTTACACACACACACCTTTGTTTTACTTTGATTATATGTCTTTTTTTTTTTTTTTTTTTGAGTCAAGGTCTTTTCATATAGCCTTCCCTGGATGACCTGGAATTTATTGTGAAGACTGGGCTAGCATCAGAATCACAGTGATCGAAGTGCTAGGAATAAAGCCCTGGCCTGACTTGCCTGGCTTTGTTTATTTTCTTTTCTGAGGGTAGTGTGTATGAATTTCCTTGAGGAAAAAAATGGAACAAATGGTTTGGAATGATTTCTCCAATAATTCTGACATAATTATTTGTCTGGAATTTTAGTCAACTTATGTTAGTGTAATTACTTGTTCACATGGATTTAGATGATCTTGAAACTGGATTTCTCCTTTTCTCATCTTCTTGCTCTCTATACTTCTATCTTTTTTCCCTTGGTTTATTTTCTTTCTCCTACTTCTCTACGTCCCATTTTAAAATCATAATCCTTGTGCTATTTTATTGGTTCCTCTAGAAATATGAATATAATTGTTGTCATCTGTGCCCAAAAGATAAACAATCATCGCATTGCATTGCAGGCAGTTCGTGAACCATCAACAGAGTGTTTTGTGAATATTGTCCCCTCCTCTTGTAACTGAGTTTTCCAGAATTTTTAAACATACACTGTTGATATTATGTCACACTAGCTTTATATTTTAATAAACCATAAACCCTCAAACTTTAAAGCCCCTGTCTGCCCTTTTTCCTTTTGGTGTATATAGTAGTTCCTTATATTTGCATAAATTTTAAGTTTCTGATGTCCTTCATCTATTTCTGCTCGATTTTGATTCATTTTTAGCAATAGATTCTTTCAGGCTAACTTTTTTTTGGCTTTGTTTTTGATATTTTCTGAGAATTTCTTTCAGGATCAAATTGTTAGAGGTAAATTATCCCATGGATTATCTAAAATGTCTATAAAAATCAGTAATGATGTTATCTGGGTTTGAAGTTTGTTTTTCAGTAGTGAGAGATACTCTGTGTTTGAAGGTGTCATTTTATGCTTCTAGTGAGAAGTCAGCGGTCTTGTTCACTTTACCTGTGACAACCTTCTTCACCACGCGGGTTTCACCATTTCTGAGTCCTCTTTACTGCTGAGCAGTGTTATGTGGGGGGTCCCATAATTGTCTATTTCTCTAGTTTGTAAGTTTGTGTCTTGCTCGCCTCTTCAGTCTGAAAAATGACTTCACAATTCTCACTCAATGGTATCTTATTTTCTTTCTACCTTTGTCTCCCTCTTTCTTATATTATACCAGTTACACAAAGACTATCTTTTGCTGTTGTCATCCAGATCTTGTGGACTCTGTTCATCTACATGTTTCTATTGATTAGTCTTTACATTTTTCTTAACATTTTCTTACTTTACATAGTGGTTGCATTCTTATATTTCAATAACTCTAATGTTTCCTAAATTCTAGTCAATCCTTTCAGACATTATAAAGTTCTCTAAGCATGTTTCATATGAAGATGGACAGATGAAAGATGCATCCTCAACTTATGTCTGCCCTGCTGCAGTGGTAGCCAACAGTTATTACAAGCTCAGTGCAATGACAAAGGTTATGCTCTGCATTGTCTGAGTTCCCTGGTTTAACCCAAATATGAGGGAATCATATGGTAGCTTCCTTTTCTTCAGAAGATGTCTCATTTGACTGTTCTGGACCATGTCATCTCCAAGTTTTATCAACAATATTTTGTGAAAATCTAGGGGGTGGAATATGAGTCCAAATTTTTCTTATTTATAACATAATCTTTAATATTGTAGATCTTCCCCACTCAACACAGTATCTTGTAACACAAGCTGGCCTCTAACATGTGCTGCAGCCATGGGAGACCTTGACCTTCTGATCCTCCAGCCACCATCTTCTAAATACTGGGATTACAGATATCTAACCCCACACTCAATAACAGATTATAAATTACACATTATAAATGTGTTTATACTCTCAAGTATTGATAAATTTAGTTGTCCTTGTCCACATCTGTTTAAACCAGAACCCTCTCTGCTATCTTTTTTTTTTTTAAAATCAAGTTTCACTGTTCTTTCTGCTTGATCAGAGGCTCTAGTAGACTGGGAAATTTGAGATTCTCTGGTGTGCTACTGTTGAGTGAGGATGCTTCTTATGATTTTGATGTCTTATGAAACTTCTTTGTGAGCGTTTTCATATGATTTCACTCTCCTAATTACTTGCTCTCCTAACATGCCTCATAAACTGGAATTAATCATGGCCAGAATATGTTTTGTAATAATAAGATTCATTGGCTTTTTCATTTGCCAGGCAGTGTTTTAAACTTTATAAATCTATTAGTTCCTATTTTCAAAATAGCAATACAATCACTAGATTCCCATATAGTTTAGGCTTCTACAAGGGAAAGCTGAGCTTCTAGAAGTTTGAGAAAATTATCTAATATGTAAGGAGATAATGACTGAAGGCTAAGAAAAGCAACAGTTATTTTAAAAAACGAAGAGAAAAAAGTGATGTACAGAAAAAAAAGATGAAGAATAAGGTGATGACAAATGGCAAGTAAATAAACAAAAGTTAGTTAACCATATCATTCACATTATTCTAGAGTAATAGCAAATGAGACATAGCCAAATTGAAGTATTCTCAAAGTATGTAATGATAAAGATGCTCATGCAACTATAATTAACAGATTTATTGTTTTTTAAAAAAACATGATGGAAATGAGTATGTAGCAGCAGTTATTCAAATAGAACATTTACGTATTTGGTTGGTGCTTTGCAGAAATTTTTGCACAGGTACAACTGAAACTTTGAAGAGTTTTTCAGGACTAGTTTAAACATCTGGACATTTAAATAATCTGAATTGTTGTGCGCAGCTACTAGCTCATGCTAAAATAATTTGAAGCTACACTAAAAGTAAGAGTTTTCACATTTCCTCACATGAGGAAGACTTCCTCCACATGAGAAACCCACAAGAGGCTCAGTGGAACAGACTGGATTTTGGAGATCTTGAAGTTACTATGTAGTAGCCAGCTTTGGAATTCATGTTACCCTCTACACAGGTAAGTATATGTGTCTACCAAAAGAATAACATTCCTCCTAAGGAGTGAGGTCCCACCGATCTCTAATATACCTGTTTAAGGTTCTGATGGAGTGAATTTTCCATCATGTGAATTTGTAGCACATGTTAATCAGAGATGCTAATGTAGTCCTTTTGCCTCAAAAACAGTTACTACATCCAGATTTTTAAAACATAATAGCTATTAATTGTACCCTTCCTGAAATATGTGCCCAATTATAATTAGAATTTCTATAGTATTGACATTACTCTTTTGTAGGCATTTCCCAATAATACCTCAATAACTGCAGTTCATAGGACGTCCAATGAGAAACAATCTCTTATAACTAATCAAACACACAGTATTTGTTTGTTCAAGTTCCCCAATTAATGGATCATTCAAAATAGTACCTTAGAACAATATTGTGAGATGCAGGAGTGGCTCTGTGGGTAAAATGCCATGTGAGTGTGAAGGTAAGAATTTGCATGTCTAGATTCAATGTAAGAGCTAAAGTCAGCAGCACATTTCTGTAATCTCAGTGTTCCTTAGCAATGGAATAAGAATCCCAAGAAGCTTCTCAGTGGTGTTGGCCAAGCAAGTGAAGGAGTACACAAGAGATACTATCTCAAGCATAATAGAGATAGAAGATCAATACCCAAGGTACGTCTGACCTCCAGATGCCTGCAGTGACATACACACATCCATAATAACCAGCATGAGCATACATATGTTCATATCATATAGCCCTCCCAAAAGATTACAAATAAAACAAGAGAAATTTCTTCCCACTGATAAATTCATTAGATATTACAGAAAATGTCTTGAAGTAATAGCAAGTTTTCTGTAGGAAGAATGCATATAGAAGTATTATTCAGTAATTTCCCTGAACTTGTAATTTTTCAAATATTACTTTTAATTATAGGGTTTTGCCCATAGTCAAAGCATATTAGTTCATTTTTCTAAATTACTGTGAATTTCTTCCAAAAGGCTTAACAATAAGTTGAAATTCATAACACCAAAAGAAAGCACATGAACAAGATCTTGGATGAGTAGTTTCTTTTCAGTGGGATTTATTTTGTTCTGTTCCAGTCCCATGGCTCCATCATTTGTGGAAACTAGTGTCTATTAGTCAAACTTAAAAGGCAATGCTATCCTGTGTAGACTTTTTTTGAGAAGTAATCTGGGTGATTGTGATGTGTCAGAAACCCTGTCTCAAAACTACTGCTGATCTAAACTTCTTAAATACACTCCACGCATAATGCATGTAGAAAAACTTCATTTGTGTTCTGTTCTGCAAAATTATTTAAAGTAGCTTTTCTGATTCACACTAAAAGTCTTATGGAGTCTCTGAATCTCTTGCATTGTTTTTTT
Source organism: Sigmodon hispidus (assembly GCA_004025045.1). Classification (NCBI taxonomy): domain Eukaryota; kingdom Metazoa; phylum Chordata; class Mammalia; order Rodentia; family Cricetidae; genus Sigmodon; species Sigmodon hispidus. Next base: position 61,179 of record PVIH01000780.1, read on the forward strand.
TTTTTGTTTTGGGTTCTCTCTCTCTCTCTCTCTCTCTCTCTCTCTCTCTCTCTCTCTCTCTCTCTGTGTGTGTGTGTGTGTGTGTGTGTGTGTGTGAGAGAGAGAGAGAGAGAGAGAGAGAGACAGAGAGAGAGAGAGAGAGACAGAGAGAGAGACAGAGAGAGAGAGAGACAGAGAGAGAGGTGTCAGATTCTGTCAAAATCTGTCATTGCCAGTCAATGAAAACGCAATTGACTAGATATAATAAGATTCTATTATATCTTTAGAGGCCTGATGTTCTGCCTGTGCATGGTTGAACAGTGAAGGCAAAGATGTTGTTAAGTGCCTGATTTAAATACTATAAATGGTAAGTAAAGCTAACTCTACTACTTCCCAATTTCACTAAAAGAATTCATGGCATTGTACCTTCCTTGATTTCTTTTCCATTTTTACACTCAAACTTCTTATATCTACTTTCCTTAATAAATTTAAATGGAATGTTTATGTTGTTATTTGGTCAAAAGGTTATATGTTTTTTCCTCCTCATCAGGGATATTTTTTTTACCACACAATTACATGCCCTTTGTGGCACTGATTCACAAACTGCATGAAGAGAATGCTTCACAGAGCCACCATGCATGGAGACATATTTGTAAATCCCCTTTTCTCCTAACACAGTGATGGGATAAGTTATTTTTCAAGAAGTGAAACACCAAGGCAAATTAGATTCACTGACTTTATGGATTGTTCTGTTTCTACTTTTCATTGGTATGGTCATGTGTTGTGTCTGCAGGAATACTGCTAGCTCACAAGTCTCCTCATTTTATCAAACATGGACTTGACAGAGACTCTTTTCTATTGTGGAATTGATTCCATACTATGTTTCTTACATGTTTTCATTGTTTGAACCAGCCATCTTCTTCCTATGAGCATAGAAATGCAACCCTTACATGCAATTCCTGTCTTTAAAAAAAAGCATGGAACAACATCTGGTTTTTGTATACACATGAGGTACCCATTACTTTGAGATAATTATTTTCTTTATAAATTAACAAATTAATGTTCCTTGTGAATTATAAGATATTAAACTGAAATAGTTTGGGGAATATCAGGATACCTCCCAGGACAATGGAAAGAGCCTTTCTCTTTTCTTGGAGCTAGGGTCTTAAAATCCAATGACCACCAAAGATTGTTCTTATCTCAAAAATTCCTAGGACATTTCCATAAAATAGAGGATGAATTTTTATAGATTTATAAGTGAAAGTTTAAGAGGGTGAAATATAAAAGAAAACAAAACAAAAACTTATTTACGACAGGAGGACTCCCAGAAAAGGGTTACAAAGTATTAGGCTGGGTACATTACTTACGATAGAAACTAGGATGAGATGTAGGAAAAGAGATTAACTAGGTAGTCCAAAAGGTCTAGCCACATGGGTTTCTAGGTGTCCTTTTTTGATTTCAGACATGTGGTCACATGTGGCCTGTAGGCACTGGAACCGGTGTTGTCTTTTGGCATTGCTGGCTCTAACAAGGACATTTTCAGATTTACATGCATGTTCTTTATTTCATCAATATCTACCTCCTATTCTTAACAGACAAAGTCTTGTTTGATCAGTTATGGAGATTGAGAGAGGTAAATGAAATATCTTCATATTAGTTTTACAGGGGCATTGAAGGCCCATTAAGGGAAATCAAATTTATAACTAGGTAAATGATTGGATTTTTCTTTTGGATAGACTGTCGTTGTCTTGTCACTAAAGGTCAAGTTGGCCTGATAAATAGCCTAGGCTAGGGACCAACTCTCATAAAGGAAAGTTTACCTTACGTTACACTAAGGACATAAGATAAATAACTAATCATTTAATGAGATAATATACTTTCCCTTCCCAAAATTTCCAACCTCCATGAAGTTGCTATGAAAGTTTATGATGTTAGCCTGAATTTTTAAGTCCAACTCAGAAGGGCTGAGATTTTCCTCCTATTTCCTTTTACCTACACTCTTCCTCATCCTCTACTTCCTTCTTTTCATATTGAGCAAAGCCTCCTGAGAGTGCTTCTTTATTCTTTCTCTGTTTCTCTCTCTGTACTCTGGGTCCATTTGTCAGCCCTGTGGCTGATGGTCATGCCAGCTTCATGCAGACACAGGATTTTCGATTCTTTAGCTCCCTCCTTTGGGAAGCTGCTAAGATTTACAGGATTTGTCTTTTTAAACTCTAAAGCATTATTTTTGGACTTTTAATTAAAATTTTCTCTTAATTTTTTTTTTGTCAATTGATAAAATTAAGAACTTCAAGAAGAGGCAACTATTTTCCAGAATTCATAAGCACCCATTTTATACACCTTAAAAAATATTGCTAACTTGGGATAGTCATATAACACACCTCTTCCCAAAGATGATGACACCATGTAAAAAAGGAGATGGAAAGATTGTAAGAGCAAGTAAACAAGAAACTCAAGAAAACAGTGTCTTTCAAACATAGCAGAGAAGATGTACATAGGAATTTACATTGCTCTATGTAAGTTCCAGTCAATAAAATACTGGCAACAGAGATGGGAAGGTGGACATAAAACCATACCACTAACTGAAGACAGTCACTACAAGGTTGACTACCCATCAGACAGGCTCTACTTCCAAGAACATCTCTGTCTATCACAAGTTAGACTCAATGGATAAATCAAATTTTAAAAAAATCTCAAAGTCAAATGAGACAAGAGAGTAGAGAGGTAGAAATGGAAGGAGACTGAGAGGTTTGAATATGTTAAATTTTTTAAAAAGAAATGAAGAGAATACATATATATAAAGTCATAACAATGGGATATTTGGTTATCTGAGTTAAAAAGATAAAAATATTTTCATGTAAAGTCAAGAAAATATTTAAAATAAACTGTCAGCTATCTAAAATATTAAAATTCTTATTGCTATTGTCTTCAACTTTCTAAAATAACCTTAAAAAAATAATTTGTACATTATAAAAAAATGACTCTCCAATCAAGAAAATTGTAGGTAATTTCTAATTAATCCTTGTCCCCTTGTGTTACAGAAAATAATCTTCTGAGATTGGATGTGAGCTTTGAAAAGGTCTTTGTCCAGCATTCTGTGAATTTACTTTATCTGTTTAATCGAACAATGGGTGGCAAGGGGCCCTCAATGACCCCATGGGTCACTTACCACTGATATTATATTAGATGCTTTGCCAACTTTTCCAAAGTGACCATAAATAGAGTCAGACAGGTAGTAATTAGAAATTTATGGGAGGCTGCATGAGTCTGTTGAATAAAACATATATTTAGAGAAGCAAAAAGCCATTTTGGCATTAGAAAAACAATCTTGCAAGATTTTTAGTTTTTTTTATTTTACTAGAATATTTTATTTTGAGGGAACAAATAGACCTCCACACACACTTGAAGTTTTGAGACAGAATTTCTCTGTATAGTTCTACCTGTTCTTGACTCACTCTGTGAACTTACAGAGATCTGCCTGCCACTGCCTACCTACTGTTGGGATATAAGGCCTTTACCACTACCACCTGGCAGGAAGGCATTTCCTTAGGTATTTCTCCAGCGCATTTAAACCTTCCTTAATTTTATTCTGTTATTCAGATAGCCATGGAATATATTAAGATTGTTTCTCCAACCATTTATTTATATTTTTACAAACAAGAAAAATTATAAAGAGAGATTTGAAGGAAAAACTTTAATATCAACAATATTTGTCCTCAAATTTACCATAAGTTAAAATATACAATAGAACACAAGACATTGGAGAAAAGGTTCAGTTTTAAGTTTCTTAAGCACTTGAGGAACACATACTTATACAAAAATAATTGATGGGCTAATTACAAATCATTCTTGCCTGGTTTCTTTCCTTTCCTATCAACACTGGATCCTCATTAGTGGAATTCAACTGTAGATCCTGGTTATTATGGTTGCAGAAAACTAAAGCCTATGGCATGTGTCTTTTTCAAAGGAAACAGCATGCATCATAGTGAATTGGACTTTGCCTGATTTTCTGTGATTTCTGGTGTGGAATTTATTTATGCTAAGATCAAGGTCACGAACAAGTGATTTTTACTATATAATCATACTTCTGTGCAAAGAAAAGTTTGCATTTTTTAACTTTGGTCTTTCTTGAGGAAAGCACTCTTAAAATTATAGAATAGTGACATTTGCCAATTGGAAAGATCCTCAGAGAGTATGAATCCCATCCCTTTTGTTTTAACTAGATTTAAACCTTAGGAAATTGAGCCCTAGAGAAATTAAGTGCCCTGCAGAAGACAGCCCATGTTATTAAATGTAGACTTCAGAGAAGCTTTTGAATCTTTGACTATAATCATTGGTCCAGAATTCTGGCAACTGCTATAGAAAATTATACTTCTTTACTTGTAATCTTGCTTTGATTTTGTTTCTATTAACTAAATATTGATACCAGTTTTGTGTTGTTTAATGGCTAATATATTTGTATTGCTCTTGAAAAAAGAAGCTATGTTCCGTAAAATGCTTATACAAGTTAAAGAATTTCAGCCATATAGAATATGTAAACTCACCTTACTTAGCTCCATTATAATGTTGCATGATAAAATTGTCTGAAATACTTTAGTATTATTTTTATTTTTATTCTATGTTATAAAATATTTTACTATTGTTCTTCTTTAGACAAAACTTGACCTTTTCCTTTGGTCTAGAAAATACATGTCATTTATTTCATACTTCTTATACATTAGGTATAGCATCATTGCCCTGTCTACTCTCAAATATTCTTATTTACAATACTCTTAAAATCAGCAAAGTTAGTTTTTCTCTGACAATTAATTTTCTATTGAAACCTCAGGGAAGTTAAGCATCTTGTCGAGGGCTGCTAAGCAAGTGTACATTAATACACAGTTGTGAACGAAGAAAATACAATTGAGGCATGTTCAAAATATGATCATTTATAAGCTCTATGGCATTCAGTAAATGGCATTTGTTTCCTTGCTTTTTTATATATAGAATCTACCAGGGCATTTGCATGCTAAATGGTATGGATATAGAGTTTAAGATTTTGTAGAATTTAAGTCGAATTTCACAAAGAACACAATCTTGAAAATAATTCTTATAGCTCTTTCAGTCAAGTTGTGCTTCAAAATCACATTACGCCCCCTCCCCACACACCTCTAGTTTCCTATCACAGCAGGGCAGACAAAGTACACCAATGCTGTTATGCATAATTTGGGCATCAGTATATCAAGACAATTTGTTGTTTCCTAAGAAGAACTAATAGTAATGATGCTGATGCTAATGTGTGTTGCCCCTGCCTCTCAAAACACAATGTGGATCAAAAGCACATTTGCGGGTCATTTCTTTGAAGAACAGAAGAGGATAGCACAGACTGAATGAACTCAGGATAATGGAGTACAGCATGCTAGGATGTTAGTCAAATTGGTCCAGAACTCTGTAGAGATGGAATTTAACCTCCTCTGTGTCCTTTTGAACAGCCAGATAAAATACCTCTCATCATTATCTACATGGAATGAGATAAAGGGTGCACTGGCCCACCTGCATTTGTCTCTCATTCTTTTACTGACTCTGTGTGTATGAACATAGGCAATTTTCACAAGCTCTGTACTTTGCATTCAGAGACATCTTCAGAAGAACAGCAGAAAGAATACCAATGTGAACTTAGGCAAAGTTTCTTTTACATTGCATCTGTAGAAGGCCAGTCAAAGCAAGTTCAGAACTGGTCACCCAGGAACAAGGTGAGGCCCCAAGGATATGCAGTGGAATACAAGAAAGTTCCATTTGAAGGGCAGGCTGTACCTGACAATTTTATTTTTCACCATATATTTACAAAGAAAGCAAACATAACATAAAGGACATGTTTGTTAGATGTTAAAATAGCTGGTTATTTTAATTTTGAACATAAATTTCTCATGTTAATTCAAAACTAAGAGCCTGTATAGTAAAATTAGACATCAGTATCATGAGGAAATAAAGATACCCTAATGGACTCATAGGATCATAGAACAGGAGAGGTCACAAAATGCTATTTAGTCTATACGCTTCTCCAAGCATTAATTTACAACTTATTTTATTATCTTGACATTTAAATATAGTTGATTGGCACTACTATTTTCCAGAATTAAGTTTTACCTTCTTGGATTGCCTATCTGTTCTGGCTGTTGGAACCATGGAATTAATTTACAAAGTCTGTGCCCCTTAATTTCGAACTTATAGTTGAAGGTATTCTCTTACCTAGAACTCAGTCAACATCTTTGGGCTGGAGAACAGAACACACTTTGTTGAACAAAATACTTCTGTGATCTTCAGTATGAATAGGATCTCAAGGTAAAATTAGCTTTTTGAGTTTAATTTATAGCTCTAACCTCCATCCCAAAATATAGCAAACATCTTCATTATGTTTTGATGAGTTTATGAACACTTCACCAGAAATGACTTCTAGAAACAATTTATGACCTTTCCTGTAGACTCATATACTTGAACGTTTTATTTACATTCCATGACTCCCAAATGAAGCTGTATCTAACAAAGCATGTACATGCTTCCATGTTTGATATGGTTTTAATACATACAGATGTATATATAGCTGCATATATTATTTCCTTTAAATAGAGAAGTTCACAGAATTTACTTACAATTGGAACACAATGTTTAAGCAATATCATGAATTCTCTCCAACGCTTAACTTTCTCTCTCATTCTCCATGATAGTTAAATACCAATAAGTTTATATTTATGTTCCATTAGTCTTAAAAAAAACTTATGCTTCCAGAAAAAAAAGAACTCCCAGGAACATTCTGATTGTCTACTTACTCACCTGAAGCTCTCCCTGCTGTGACTCAACGGGCTAAAATTTTAAGGCAAAGGAGTCAGCCCCTTTTTAACTATCCAGACTGACATTGGCAGAACCAGTATTCTTTAAAGCTAAGTATTTCTGAAATAAGAAATGTTGAGACTTGAAAATTAAAACAGGAATTTTTCACTGCTTTTCTTAAAACACCAGTGAGGTCAGGAAGTCTGTGCTCTTTGGATTCAGAAGCTTCTATAAGACAGTCTCTTGTTGATGACTTTGTAACATATATTTCACAACACCTGACACTCATTACTGATGAAAAAGTGAACTAATCTTCTACTTGAAGATATTACATGAGTGCCACTCAGTTCAGTTTATTTATAATGTAAGACAAGCATTTTAAAACTATATATAAAACTAATTGAGATTGCACTATGCAAGATAATCAGTATTAAGATATCTGCCCAATAGAGGAGGGGGAAGCCTTAAGATAAATAGAATTAATACTTCAAAAAGCTGTTTCTATCTTATTATCAAAAGACTTAGTTATGTCTAGAATTCTGCCCCAATTTTTTTACAGAAATAAAGTTAGTGCATGAATTAGTAAGATTCTATTGTGTTTCATTATCAACATTGAATAGCTAAGAAGTCTTCAATGAGATTTATGGCTTTTTAAGCATTTCTGTGGAAGTAGAAACCCATTAATATGTAGTCTATGTGTTTTTCTTTTGTGTTTGATCTGATATAGAAAACAAACTGAAATATTGTTAAGTAAAATGAGTGCAATTGAGTGTATACACATTTGGACATTTTCTTAGCATCTTACCTATCATTCATGCAGGAGATACAATAATGTTCCATGCTTTGAAAGGAAAATTTCCAAAGTGCAGAAACAATTTTGCACAATTCATGATGAATGTAAAAATAACCTACAATAGGGTCTTATGCCAAATTAGGCAGCACTTTACAGATACAAGGAATAAAGGCTCCAAGAGAGAGTGAGCTGCGAAGGGAGCATTCTCCTCCTTGTCAGAATAATTGGTTCATTAAATGGAAGGAGAGAAGGAGAGAACATTAATTGAGAGGAGAATCCCCACTATTAAATATGTATTGCACAACTTCTCATCTTGTTTTGCCACATCATGACTGATGTACACAGACCCTAATAAGCAAGAAAGCAAATAGAGAGCTAGCCTCTCAATTGTTCAATTCTGTTTTTTTTTTTCTTCCAATGACAAAGAGAAGGGTGCACTGGCTTCCCTAATCCCCAGGATCAGGCCCCAAAGCTAAGCAAAAGGAAGAAAGGGCTGATTAAAGTCACAGTAGTCAAGACCTTTGTACAGTTGTGATATGTGGATGTATATAGACACATGCCTGAATGGAAAGAGCACATGTGGTCAAGGGAGTGCTGTGAGCTGGCTTCTAGGATGAATAGTGCCATTACAAACATAAGTCATTATTAGGAGCCAGCATAAATAGGTTGGCCAGTCATGGGGTGAGGATCTATGATCTACTGGGACTTGCTACTCTTTCTGAGCAAGGGGCTACTGTAGCTGTGTGACAGCAGAATCTGTCTTGAGAATACATCCAAGGGCCCACAGAAAGGTGGCCGCTCATGGACATGCTCTTTAATTAAAGTGGTTGTTGTAGAGAGAAGGTCGTCAATCTAAGGTGACCCTTGCATCGGGTTTTGATCTCCAACTAACTGTTCAGTTTTATTCAAGGGACAAAGAGTCAGGAGGGGACCAGAGGGAATAATATCAAGGCAGGAGACACATACACTTGTGATGTGCAAAACCATAAAAGGTTCAAAGTTTGGATTTTGGTTCAAATAAAATTCTAAGAGTTCAGATGTTTTTGTAAATGCTCTGAACTTACCGCAATGTAAAGAACCAGCTGAAAGGAGTCTCACAAGAGCACAACGTTCCTGGTCTTCTGAATGTTTGGCCACTTCACTAATAAATCCGCCAGAAAAATAACCATTAGCCAAGTTGACATGCCTTAGATGTCATGTAAGGTTATTTGTCCAAATTTTAGCATATTGACTGCCCAAATAAAGCAAAATGACCAGCAGAAATAAAAATGATATGTATAGGTTTGGAAGTAAGTCTAATGAGAAAATGCAAAACAAGAAATTTTCACAAGCAGTAGTTTTGATAGAGATTAAAAGTCAACTGACAAATCTCAACATTTCATTTGTCTACATTGTCTTCCATAGAACACCTTACCTTCCAAATTTTTCCACTTTCCTATGCTTTGTATAGATGTTTCAAAAAGCGTAATGCTCAAATATCTTCCATTAGAAAAGAAGTAGCTCAGTAACCTTCTGCAAAGGGCAATAAGCTCCTTGTGTTCATTCCCAAACATACTGGAATAAGTACTGAGCTTGTCCTGAGCAGCACAGTGCAGAAGCCAGTTTCTTCTGTTCTTAGTGTCTTCCCTTTGCCATCATGACATGATGTTCTTTCAGATATCTGGTGACTTTCTCTCCTGCCTGGAATACCCAGACAACCAACACTTTCTCTAGCCCTCTGTATTAATTTCTTATTCATTCATAGTTTGTTTATTGTTGGAGCTGAATTTAGCATTATAGTCTAATTGAACATGATATAGAGACACCATGGTACTAACTTGAGAGAACAGCCTTTTGTATTTTCTTTTCTCAGGTAAATTCATTTTAGTAAAAGTAATTTATTAGTGGTATGTCTGATTGGTGAGGACAAAGGCTGAGAAGCAAGGCACTTTTAAATTCACTTGTTTGGACAACTACTACACACTGACACACCCCACCTGGATCTCTTGAACCATTCTCCAGCTTTGAGATTATACATTTTTTGATATCACATCATCAAGAATGTCTCTGACCTTGAAGATCACACCTACCTAAGAACTTTTCTGAGGTAAGCAGTGGTTGTAGACTGACTGATCCAGACTCTTTTTTATAGGAAACCATGACAATTCTAAATAATAACGCCCCCCCTACAGCATAGCCTCCTCTTTGCCATGTTTGCTTCAGCTTCAGCTGAAGATTCAGACACAATCATCCTGTTACAGCCCAGTCCTGTCTTCCTCAGTCTCCTGAGATCATCCCAGTAACTTCTGCATAGACTTTTACCTACAAAAAGTATTTTGTATTAAACCTCATTTCTGCTTGCATCAGGTCAGAGCCTCCTTAAGAGATACTCTTCAGTCAAATAGTGCAGCAGATAGCTGAGCAGCTACCACCTAACATGAAAAAAGGATGAAATTGCCAGGAGGACTAAAATCAGGCTGCATGGGGAAGAGGAAAGAGAGGTCAGAAGGGGCCTTGGCAATTATAGGTGCATAATAATAGGTCTTAGCATAGCTGAGGAAAATCCCCACCTCTGTCAGACAAGCTATCATTCCATTTTCACCTTCAACCTGCAAATTTCAAAATCGATCCTCACTTTTTCTTTCTGCCCTCCTTGTTGCAGGTACAAAAACATTTCTGAACAAACGTAATCTGATCATTTTCCTATAAATAGAGATCTTAATTATCACATTTATCCATTTTAGTTCTTTTGAAAGGTTTTCAGAGGTTGCATATCAATGACATCTCTTCCGAAGGATTTGCATTTGAAAGGCTGTTGTTCAAATTTAATTCACATTTGACACAATGTTTTCTCTTGCAGAACATTACCAGGTATCTGAAAATCAGTTTTCAGCAGTTTCTAGTCTACATCCCTATGATCATTACTCTTTTTATGATGGGGATATTCTAAGTGAATTCCATGCATGTTGGGGGGAAAGTCAGAAATGTTCATATCTTTTATTCAGTCTGATTTTTGATTTTTGAATGATACTTTCTGTATTGTCTTCCTCCTCAAGAGTACTGCCAACAGGAGCCTGGAGGAGAGTGTCTCGGGATTTCCTGGGGCTTCTGGGGCCAGATCAAGCATTAAGCTGATGGAAGCACATTGCTTAGTTGATGGAAAGGCACCATGAACTTCTAACTCTGATTCTAGCTCCTCCCTGGTGAGGACAAGCCTGTGTAAAATCACTCCGCATGTCCCCATGGTTTGTTTTGCATGTCAGGCTTCAGCCAGCCATTCTCAGTGAGAAGCCAAGTTACATTGTTCATATCCTGGTTGAAAAGAAGGCACACTGAGTTTAGTGGGATGTTCTGATTTGCTACAGGCTAATCCTAAAATTTTAGGAGGAAAAATTAATGTTGGATTTTGATAAGGAGGTCCTGATCTAAAGAAAAACTGTCCAGCAAAGGGATAGGATAGTCCACATTAGTGGCTGAGTATGTACCTGTATTAGAACATCCTTTGTCCATATAGTTAGATTATTTTTTTTTATCCTGACTAGAAAGGCACCAAATCAGATGCAAATGCTGAGTGTAGAGTAAACTGCAGTATGGTGCTGTCATCATTTCATCTCTCATTTTATAGGTCTTGTCAGTTTCTGAATCTTGTTGGAGGATAATTGGCCTGAGATGTAAAGCCACACTCTGCCATTCCAAGGAACAAAGAAAGACAGCTTTCGCCCACAAGGCCATATTTTGGGAAACATACCCTTCCTTTTTAATAATGAGCGGATACACAGTGCTTCTTCTAGGCTCTGAAAAATCTTTGTTTTTTCACCCTACAATGTTATACAAGCCATTTAAACTGGTGCCATTTGTAATGCTGTGGTCGGTCTCATTGAAAAAGGAGGACCTGTACTTGTTATTTTAACTAAAGCCAAATCCTTGCTCTGTTCTGCCCAGGCTGTATGAGACCTGTAATACCCTGTCCTCATATTCAACCTGTGTATGATAGCATCAGAAACAGTGACAGGGAATAAACAGGGCCCTGAGGCTGCTTTCTGAGCAACTACCATAATTTTCTGGGTACATTTAATGTTTTCAATTTAGAAATGGGCAAATATTTGCTAAGAAATATAAATATGTAGAACTAAGCATGTTAGGAAAAGGAGCCAGTATAGCCCAGGAGACTCAGGAGAATACCACACTACCAGGAAACATTGCCTTTCAGTTTTGATTATCTTGTCATACCACTGGCAATGGCATTGTCCTGTATGCTATGCTAACATGCACATCTTCTGTTTTGACTGCCTTGTACTGATAACTATTCAAAGAATCTTTAGAATCCCATTCACCTTACATCATTACATATCATTTTATTATAATGTACTTTCTCTCAGTCTGATCTGGGTACAGTATCCACAGGACTTCTCTAAAGGGTAAGATCCATTTCACTATACTTGGTAGGATTGCTCAATAGCTTTCTTGAGTATGTAGATTATAGTTACAGCTCTGCACCTTAACATTGCCTAGGCATGGAGTCCCTAACCTCTGTGTGGCTGATGGGAGGATCTCCCTGCCCTCCTTTCTCTCCTCGGTGCAAGGAACACAGACTTGCTTTCTTTTCCTAGAGTATCTCAGCATTCTCCTTGTCAGTACCTTTCTTGAAGTTATATCCTTTTTTCTCTTCCCTTAAGTTAATTCTTTATTTCTCAACCCACAAGGCAGAGGGTCACTGTGACCACTCAACTGAAGTCTTAATCTACTCAACCAACCAGAAATACCCATCACTCTGTTTTCCTATGTCTAAACTGCAAAGTTGTTTCTTATATTGCAGATGCTCCACTTAGAATTACCCCATGGATTTTTTATCTGCCTCTGTCCTCTAATCCATACTCATGTTGTAACGGTGAGGATGGTTATTTCTCCCTTCCATTGTCTCTCTTCTCTAGAGAGTCTGGAAAAGAGGACTTGACACTGGAGTAGTTAGAAAATATTTATTGAATCCTAAACAAGTTTCTCCATGGCCTGTTAGGTTTTAAACCCTGTTTTGTATTTGCTTTCATTTGGTCATCCTAAGGAGTGGGATTGGGTCAGCCTCATCTTCTAACATTGCCTCGAACATTCATTTTTATGAGCTCATGGAGGCTCTTTGATGCTCTCCCATTACCTTGTACATTTCCATAACAAAGGGCAAAGTCAAAGTAATATCACTGAGCTTCAGAGAAGGCCTCACAGATGGAAAGGAGAGGGAACATATGACGGAGGGCAGCAGCATGGTTCCCTGTCTTCTCAAAAGGCTGCTGGCAAAGTGCGAGCAGAAACAGGCTAAGCAGATGGTACGCCTCATTTGCTTTTGCAATTCACTTGTTTATGTTTCCTGCCTGCCTTTCTGGCAATCTCAGCTCTTGAGCCCTTTTAGGCAAAGTCTTGTCCCTAGTTCTTATGGAAGTATAACCTAACGTACATTTGGTATTTTATAAACATTGACTTTTGCGAAGTAAATTTTATGAGATAGTTCAGGTACCTTGAGGAATTACATATGATAAACTTGACTTGAACCAGTGTTTCAAATTAGCTAGGTGACCTTGAACAGAATTGGCCAGACTTTCCCCATGTACATTTTCTCAAACAGCTTTTTCAGTGCTAATTACTCCAGTGATATCAGGTGGACTCACCATCTGAATGTGAAAACCAGCCATTTTTTTTTTTTTGTAGGTGAATAGCATTACATGGCAGCAGTAGGCATTTTTAACATGCAAAGTTTATTTATTCAGTTATCATTTATTATAGTGGACATTTTCAGCTCGTTGTACATAATACAAGGAGGGATTGTCCTTGCTTTTTTACTTTATTCTACCTACACTAAATATATGAACAAAACGGAAAATACATAAATATGCAGGACTATAAGAGAAACCAATTTACTTTTTAAAAAGTGTACCTGATATTGCCAGGGCATAGTTAATGTCTTTATTAAGACTCCAGTGTGTGCTGGCATAGGACTTAAGTTGATGACAAAATTGTCTTTTTCTTGATTTTAAGCCATCAAAAAAGTTTTTGATTTCACAATCATATGGTGTCCAAACAACTTGACAAAAAATATTGTTTCAGAATTTATAACAATTATATTGTATTTGGGTTTTTCTCTGTGCTTCTTTTTCTTTGCAATAAAGTGAGATAATGCATATTTAAACCACATTTTTCCATATTATGAAACAACTCTTCTTAAACAAAAAGAATTAGCACAACACCAAGATTTAGAAATGAAGAGTTAAAGTAGTGTTCATAATTAGGGCATTCATTTACTATTTAGAATTATTATTATTATAGAAGTTAAGCATGATAATTTGATAGTGACATTTTAAAAATCAACTTCGTATGCTATATAAAGTATCCATGTTATGTGAAACTTATATATTTAGAATTTAGCATCTATGAGTAGAGAAGAAATGGTACAATGGTTAAGAGCATGTACTGATCTTACATAGGACCTGAGTTCTATTTCCACTACCCATATCATGAAACTCACAGACATATATAATTCCAGCACTGGGATATACAATGCCTTCTTTTGGACATGACTTTATTACAAACAGCACTTCAGACATATGCATAACTTCCTGCTTGAAACACATTTTATCAGCTATTAAGTACTTTTGAATGAGTGACAGAAATGGGCTTGAGTAGATACATTGTGACATGCTAAGTACTACGACTTAAAAACCCAACTAAGTTAAAGAAATTATAGTTAGCATACCTTTCCGAGAGGTAAGCACATTATCTTTATTATCATTCAGGACAAGCAATAAAATATCTACCTTTTTTCTCCCAGAGAGAGTTACATTTATTTTTCAAGGTTATACTGATACAACTTTACAAAAACATAATCTAGGACAAGAGATGTCACAAGATATACACAGAATCCATATACAGAAGCCATCCTTGCCCTTCAGGCAAGAGCACTCTGTTTGTTTGTTTGTTTATTTCTTGCTGTGGTAGTACAACACCTAATGTCTCTTATTCTAAGTGACTGCTCAATGTACTCCTAAGCTGTATTCTCAGACAAACCATTTACCCTTAAATAGCCAAGCTTGGCCAAGTTTTCAGTCTAAACAAAACAGTTTTTGAACAGTGACTAAAAGCCATAGTGGCAGTTTATTTCAGAATTTAAATCAAGACTTTATTTTAACATGAAAAATAAATATCATTTAATTCCAAGACTGAAAAGTGTTTCAAACGTATTTTCAAAAATAGATTCTCTGTTTATGAAGCATCCTAACAAGGGAGAAAACAACTATGCTATAATGTTGATTTGGTAAATTTTGTAACAGAAATTTTAATTTCTACCAAGATGCTTATTTTAGAAAGAAAATGTTAATATTTTAGAATAGACAAAACTTCAATTCTGCTGGCAAGTGTGTCCTATCTGGAAGGCTGTCAGATTTATTAGATGGTTTAACTCCTACCATTCCTAGCTAGTGAACAGTTGCCCCTTAAACCATCACAGAGATTTTGCCATGAAGATGATTGAAAAAGAGAAGCTCACATGTTACCAAAGCATATACATGGCAAAATTCTCTACTTTGGCTGATTTTTAAAATAGAGAAAAATAGAAGATTTTTGTTTGCTTGTTTGTTTTTAAACAAACTTCTACAACTCAGAGATAACCAATGTAGAATTTTTAGGCTTAATTTATTTCTTACACTCTGTTCAATGAGGGTGACCTGCAGTAAGGAAAACAGTGAAGACAGGATGCTGACATTCTCTTTAGGAACTGACAGACTAGAAGAACAAACAAGAGAAGGTCAGTGGTCCTGCCATGGGGTCACAGTGCAATTCTGAGATTTCTGTAAATAATTAGTTATGCAAAGCATCTAAGAGAAAGAAAATGTAGAAAAACACATTAGAATAAATTCATCATCCCTAGAAATAACAAGGTCAAGTTCTTGGATGATAAATAATGGTGCAAATATATGATAATTCAAAACCACTATCAGAAACTGTTTTCTGGAAAATCCAGCAACTAGCTTTGTTATTTTATTTGATTTTATTCTATTTTCTTCTTTGAAATGGCATTACAGGCAGTAGCCCAAGCTGATCTAGGACTTTGGGTCCCCTTGCCACTGCCTCCTCAATGCAAGGATTCCAGCTGTATGTCACTATTCCTGCTTCTGGTAAAGTTAATTAATTTTTTTTTCCTAAGTGTTCTTTTTTTTAACCTTTGAAAATTACCATAATGATATTTTTTTAACTAAAAGTGTTGCTACAAAATCTTTAGAAAGATAAGATTTTAAAACAGATCCAGGCTAGAATTCAAGGTAGCTTAGTGGATATAATTGTGGTAGTATTGCTAGTGATTTTCAAATAAACTGCAAAAAAATCATAGTAGAACATTTATCATTTGTAGTTACTTTTATATTTGTATATGTAAAGTTTCCCATATATATGATAGTCTTAAATATTTTCACCGTTTGGAAATTTTTTATCAGTTTGAAATGTAATTCATGAACCATACATTTGCCTATATATTATGCATTTTGATATAAAATACTATGAAACAAATTAGACTGTGTTAAGTGCATTTATATATTGTATATTCATGCCTCAGTTATTTTGGGGATATTTTAACATCTCTGGAAGAATTACTCATGCTTGCTGTCACTTAAAATGCATTTCCTCCAAACTTCCTCCACCTATGTCTAAAAAGTCACAAACGGACATTTTTGTTATAGGATTTGCCATTTTTAGTCAGTGTGAATAAAAGAAAACATATTCTATACACTTTTGGGAACTCTCCTTTTTTTACTAAGTTAAAAATTTCAAAGTTCATATTGATAACATTGATGTTAGGTTTCTTTGATGTATCTACTTGGGTTAGTGCACATGCATGTGGAGACCAGAAATCAATCTCGTGTCTTTCCTTAGGATATCACTTTGTTTTATTAGATAGTCTGTCATTGGCCTAGAACTCATGGCATACTTAGACCAGCTGGACAGCAAGCCCCAGGTATCCACATGTTTTTGCATTGTCAGCAATGGAACTGCCAACATGGACCACTACACCTGCTAATGTTCTTAAAGCTCTCTCTGTTTCACTCTCTCTAGGTCTCTCTCTCTCTCAATGTTGCTGTCTCTGTCATTCTATCTCTGTATCTCTCCCCCTCTCACTCTCACTCTGTGTGGGTGTGAGTGAGTGACTGAAATGACTGTAGCATCCAAAAGAGCGCATCAGAATCCTGCAGCTAGAGTTACAGGTTGTTCTTAGCTGCCGAGCTTGATTGCTGGGATCTATCAAGTATTCAGGTCTTCTGCAAAAGTAGTATGTGCTCTTAACAACGGAGCTATCTATCCAGCCCCACATGCTCTTTTTCTTGTGGATTCTCGGAATTAAACTCAGGTGCTCATACTTGCCTAAAAAGCACTTTACCAGCTGCGCCATCTCCTAAGCCCTTAGATTTCTTTGTATTAATAAATAATGGTCTGTTTTATGAATAGACAACATTCCCTTTGTCCATTCATCCACTACATCAGTTCCCAGGCATTTGGGCTGTCACAAGTTTATGTTGGAGATAAGATTCTTGTGCAGAGTGCATATTTGTGTATTTGTGTGTGTGTGTGACTGTATATTTTTAGTCCACTTTCGATACTTCTACTGAGGAATGGAATAGCTGAGTCATAGTTCTATGTTTATCCTGGGGAAGTATGGACTATCTTCCAAAGAGACTACACTTTATCACCAGCAATATATGAAGATGTCAGTTATTCCCCCACATCTTTATTCTTTGAACTTTCTCTAAGATAGCCGTCCTTGTAGGTGTGAAATTTTACCTCTGTCTCGTTTTGGTTTCAATTTCTTAATAGGTAATCACATTGAGTATTTTTTTATGTGCTTGTTGGTAGTGTGTTAGTGTTCTTTTGGAGAAATACCTACTCATATCATTTAAAATACTCTTAAAAATTCACACATGTTGGTCATATTCTTTGTTCTTCTCCAACTCCTTTGAGATTCTACCCATTTCTCTATCCATTCAATTTAATGTTCTTTCTCTCTAAAACTAAACCAAACCAAACAAACAAAAAGATCCTCAATAAGACAATAAGAAATAACAAAAGAAAATAAACAAAAAATACAATATATAAATATATATCTATATGTATATGAAATCTGTTTTGTGTTTCCCAACTAATTCTGGATATAAGGCATGCCTGGAAGTGTGGTTGATAAAGCCAGTGACTCTAAATTAGACAAAACCCATTTGCCCTTTCCCAGAAGGCATCAATTGCAAATAGTTTATTGATTATGGTAGGACTTTACACCTGCTTCCCCTTCCAGAACTAGAACTTTATTTAAAACCTGTGCAGATCTTGTGCACGGTAATATAGTCTCTATAATTTTATGTGTGTCATTCCTGTTGTGTCTTGAAGATGCTGTTTCCTTAGAGTCATCTATCATCTCTGGATTTTACAATCTTTCTGCCTACTTCTCCATGTTAATCTCTGAGCCTTGAGTTTAGGGGTATGATAAAGATCTCCACTTAGAACTGAGTGCTTTAAAATTTCTGACTCTGCATATTGTCCAACTGTGTGTCTCAGTGTTAATTTCCATACATTAGAAAGAAACTCTTTAAGGAAGTTTACTATAACAATATATCATTAAGAGTTCATTTTCTTTCCATGTTTCTTTAGCAGACAATGACATAAGGTTTATCCTAAGGCTCATGGCCTCTCTAATCTCAGGTTCTTGGCCACTTTAGCAGTGTCAGGTGTGACTTAAAACTTAAGAACTAGACATTAAATTTTCCCCACAAGGGGATGGTTACTCACACAACATTTGTTTCACATACTAGTATATCTTGCAGGCAGGTCAGAGGATTTGTTGCTTGGTTATACTTCACAGTACATTTTTGCTTGAGTATCATGTGAAGTCCTTCTCAGTTCCATGAACACCAGTCATAGGCGTAGAGATTCTAATGTGACACCAGCTCACCAGTTCAGATTTTATACCTCCTATAACAATATTAAGTGGTGTCTTGCTATCAGAATGTAGAGAACAAACAAGAGCCTTGATAAAAAGCCTGTGCTGTTTGGAGGAGTTTGTGGAACCCATTTGGTACTCAAGCATTATATTGACTAAAATGAGAAAGAATGAATATCCTTTTCTTATTCCTGATATTAGGGGAGATGTTTTGAGTTTTCCTTCTTTTTCACATGCTATTAGATGTGGATTTTTTGTTCATGGTTTTTATTACATTGAAATATACTCAGTCCCTTCCTAGCTTCTTTAGAAATTTTAACTTGAAGGGATGTTGAATTTTATTAAATCCTTTTTATTGAATGATCTGATTATTTTATTTCACTTCTTGAGATCTTTTATACTGTATATTACATCTACTGAGTCATGCATGCTGACCAGCTCTAGCATCTCTAGAGTGAACTCATATCAGTATGGATAATATATTTCTTTGTACATGATGCAGAATGCAGGCATTTTAATAATAATTTTAGATTGTGTGTTTCTCTGATTTCCTAAATTGTTGCTATTGTATGTTTAACTATTATTTATTTTATTTTGTATGTGTCTGAAGGTTCCAAAAAATTCTGGCTTGGAAAGAAGAATTTAGACGCATCCCTTCTTTTTTGATTTTAGGGAATGATTTAAGAAGTGACATCAATTAGTTCTTTAAAATCCCAGAATTCTGGGAAAATTCTGCAGTGAGTCTATGTGAACTTTGTAAATTTTTTTGGTATTTTATTTTATTTTTGTTATTGCTTTGCATGTTACATTTACTTCCTCAGTCTCAGTGCTTGTGATAGATCTGTTTAAACTGTCTCATTTTGATCAAACTTTGTTATTATACATGAGATTTAGAAACAAATGTTTCTTTTTATATTTTCTAAATTAGTGGGTTATGATTTTAAGGTATGTGCAGTTTTCTCTCTTTCATAGTATCTTTTACAATGTCTCCATCTATAATACAAGAGGATCAATAATAGTATTTTAATTCTCTGTCTTTTAAAACTTTGCTAAAGTTTTATTAGTCTGTTTACTATTTCAAAAACGTATTCTTCATTTCACTGATTTTTTTTTTATTATCAGTTAAAGTTTTATTATTCATTATTATATGGTGAGGCCAGTTTACAAATGATGTGGTTTTGGTAGCAAAAGTGACAGGAAGGCACTCAGCACTCAACATGTGTAGTAAATAAAGTGTAGCGATTCATTAAATATACCTCCAGGAACAAAACCCCCAGTACTTTGATAGATCTTTAACTGCAGCCCTGTGGACAACCCAAATATCTTGGGTAGGTAAGAAAGTCCAGCATCACACTCTATAGAAGCTACCGTGGAAATTGAACATAAAATTGAATTTCTCCAAATATTGTTCAACTTCAAGGATAATGAGAAATTAACGTACCATCTTAGTATAATTTGGTTGCCTTGTATAATTTCAATCATTTTTCACAACTAGGGCACATAGCCACACTCTAATGATGTTATGTAAACATTAAAAATGTGGTCTGTTTTCTTAGTAAGGTATTTTTATATGCATTTGTATGGGATTATTTGTGGAACTATTAAAGAGTTGTTATGTGAAAATTAGTATGTATTTCCATCATGTACTTCACCTAAGAAGTCAGTCTTTCTGTGGGGCTCTAGTATACTACACAGTGATGAGCCATCTCTGTCATGTATTTTTGGAGCAGAAAGAAATCAATAAAAAATTGTCAGTTTTACTATAACCAGACATAAGGATACAAAACACCTAGGACACATATCTAAAGACAACTAATTATTTAGGCAGAATCTTTGATGAGATTGGTTTCATTCGATTTTGCATTAAGGTAAAAAATAAGTTTTTGTATTATCTTCTTTTCTATTGTATATATGCATTGGTGTTTAATTATCTGTTTATGTGCAGTATTTTTTAGTTTCTTTGATAATTTTTTAATACCCTATGCTACGTAATACCCTATGCTTCATAATATCCTATGCTGCATAGTTACATTACTTCTTAGGAATCACTCTGGGTTTTTTGTTTGTTTGTTTGGTTGGTTTTTGTTTGTTTTTGAAATGTAGGTACATAATGCGATGATTTTCTCTTCTATGATTGTTTTTACTGCTGCATCTTAATTTTTTCTCTTTCTATGCTAGCTTTAAATTTTTTCCCTCATGATTTCTTCAATGACCCATTTATTATTCAATTATACTTAGATTAATCTCTGTGAATTTGTAAATTTTCTTGGTTTATCTTGATGTTGTTTTTTGTCTTTATTTCCTTTATTTCTATCCTTGTTTAGATAGAATACAAGAACTCATTTAACTTTTTCTATGTGCATTGAAATTTGACTTGTGTCCTGGTATATATTCAAAGAGTGAGCATGTCCAGGGACTGACAAGAAGAATGTGTTTTCTGCAGTATTTCCATGAACTACTTTATAAATGTCTGTTAAGCTCATTGATCTGTGATGTCACTTAGCTTCAATGTGTCTTTAATTATTTTTTATTTGATTGATGTACGTATTGTAGAGTAATGTATTGCATTCACCCTGTTTCTGTAATTGAACAATCTCTAACTTTATATTTAGTAATATCTTTTTTATGAAATTAGGTGCACCTGTGTTCAGTGTGGGAATTGACTCTTTCCATAACCTTACTATTTTTCACATGTTTATTAATTTTACTTTGTTATTTTATTAGTTTGAAGGCACTTTAATTTATATTATATTGAATTCACATTCAGATTAGTAAATATTAATATGTAAGGATAATATATATATAGGAATCTTATATAATACATCATTGTAAGACTCATGTATTAGCACTAGAAGTTTCTGAATAACTTCTCACATGTTTCTTCTACCTTCAGCATTGATAGCTGTAATTCCAAGTTCAAAACTGTGTGCTATCCTGTACATCTTTGGCCTACTTGCTCAAGCTAGAAACAACAATGGCATTTGCATAGACATTATGTCATTGGACATTGCTTAAAAGGTCAATCTTTCACCTTTAAGAAAAATCTTAGCTGAGATTTTCAATAACTTCTGAAAAGTTAGGTTGAAATTTTTTTTATATACGTTATTCTCATGAAATTATGTTAGATTTTGCCATTTATTATACTGGTATAATTTATGGTGCTAATTGTTTTGGTGGGTAGGTTGTTTTTGGTTTTATGAACTAAAAAACATTTGGTCATGTTGAATAACTATACTTTGGTGATGTTATAATTATTTAGGTAGTGCTCTATTGAACTATTTTACAGCTGTACTCTTAAAATATTAGCCTTTGTTTTATCTCTTATGATATCTGTCTCCTCCTTTTGCAAGGATAATTACTAAGCTTATAGAATAAATGTGGGAGTGTTACTTCTATTTTTTGAACAGTTAATGAATATTGTTATCAACCTTTATTTAAATATTTGATGAAATTCATCAGCAAAGCCATCTGTGTCCTGGATTTTTGTTTTCAGCTGTAATATAAATTTGTTAAAATTCACATTTTCTATTCCTGCAGTGGATCCGTTTTAGTAGTTTGGGTCTTACTGAGGAGGTCATCATTTGGTTTAATATATTTAATTTTTGGGTGTAGGCTCATTTTTTTATTTTCCTTTTTACTTATAGAAGCCCACTACTGATGACCCTTTCTTTATTTATATTTTTTACTAATTTCAAAATATTTTCTCATTTTTTATAGCCTAAATTTATTCAAATTTCTCGATCTCTTCAAAAGAAGTTTTGCATCTTCTTGATACTTTCTCTTCGTTATTGCTTTTGATTTTTAATTTAAAATTTTATTTTATGTGCTCAAAAATAAAATTGAAGTGATTTTTATTAAAGAGCTTTTTGATCCAATATATTCTGATCATTGTTCCCCTCCCCTGACTTCTTCCAATTCCTTGTTCTCCACATTGATCCCTATTTTTTACTATTCTAATTTCCATAGCTTCTGTCTGCTTATTTTATAGTCAGTGTGTGCATCTTTTTCTAGATTCTTTAGGTAGATTGTATGATAACTAATAAAGAGATTTCATTTTGAAGACGTAATTGATATTTGCACCTATAAATTTCTGTCTGAACACTAATATCACTAGATCCTGTCAGATCATTATGTTTCCTGCTCACTGTAATTCATTATGAAGTTTTATATCTTTATCATTATAGTTTTAATTTGTACTTTTATTTTTGTTAGGATATGCTATATGAGGTGAACATACTTGAATTTTCCAAATCTGTTTCTAATTTCTTTTCATAAGGTTGGAAACATACTTCAAATAATTTAAGTATGTAGAACCATGTTATACTTTATGTATCATCTACTGTAGAAATTTCATGTGTGCTTTGCAGAATGTTCCATAGATGTTGATTGGGTCTAGTGAACTTACACTAGTAGTTAACTCTCCTACTTTCTTGATGATATTATACTCATTATTTTGATCATAGTTGCAAGTGAAGTGTCACAGTGTCCAAATACTATTGTTGAACACTGTAGTCCTATGGTTCTGGCCCAATCTTTCTGGCCTAGCCCTGAGGTTCTGACCTGCTGCCCCACAGAAACACACAGATGCTTACACTGATTTTATGCTGATTGACCTAGGGCCCAGGCATAAAATTTGCTAACTCTTTATAAACTAACCCATGATTTTTATTTACAATATAACAACATAATCCCATGTTATGGGAAACGTTTTGCTATAGAAGACATTTTGTTCAGGTCTGTTTTCTGTTGCAGTGATCGATACAATGACCAAAAAATAACTGTTTGGTTAAGAGATTTTAGTTTACATGTTTCTGTCTATCATCAAGGGAAGCTGAGAAAGAAACTGGGTTGAAGTCAGCTGACTTTCTTAGCTACTTCCCCTATACAGTTTCAACCCTTTTGCCCAGAAATGATACCACCTACAGTAGCCTAAACACTCCTGCATAATCTCTTAAGAAAATGCCCACAGATATGCCAACAAACCAATCTGAATAAGGCAGTTCCTCAGTTGAGATTCTCTGTTACCAGGTATCTCCAGGTTTGTCTCAAGTTGACAAACATAAACAAAGTTACTATCTCTTCTTTCACTGATGTCACTTTTTTTCTAGTGTGACTTGAAGCTCTGTTAGCAGATGTATGTATGTGGTTTTATGTTTGCAACTGTTAAATCATCTCAATTGACTGAGAAATTTTTCATAATTAAAATTCATATTTATCTGATAACATTTGGCACTTTTTACAAACTATTTTGGTTAATATTGTGCTATGCCATTGTTATTACTATTGATATTTACATGATTTTCCCTAATATTTCCTTCAGTTTATTTCCATCTTTGAGAGTACTGCACATCTACTATTGATAGTATATGTCAGATGTAGAATAACTCATGAGAATATAATTCAGTATTAAAGTAATTGAAGGGAGTAAGAAAAGGTAGCCCCATATAATGCTTAACTTCTTTCCTGGTTTCTCTATTATTAAATAGAAAATATCTATATATTTTCTAAAAACAACAGTATATCTTTGTAAGTATTATGTAATGTTATATCTCATAGATGGTGAGAAAATGAATCAATTTTAAATTTGATTACATAACTAAGGAAAATTGATTTTGTTTGGCATGTGAGGTTGCTAATTTCAATTTGTTGCTTCAGTAAAACCTTGTTCTCACCATCTTCTTGCTATTAATATCAAACATATTATATATTTACTTATTAAACCTCAATAATACAATTGCATTCATTATGTTTTATATAAACACTTTTAAAAATCTATTAAGAAAAACAATCAGAAACAGAAAATCTCTTTCATAATAATGTTCCTTAAATTCTGCCATTTTCATTTGAACTTTTTTTACTATCAATATTGAGTTGCCTTCAACTCAAAGAAAAACTTTAGTATTTCTGAGTTCTTTGTCTTTTTGTTTTTTTTTTTTGCTTGGGGATTCAGCTCTACTATCAACAAATTCTATCTCTGTTTATCTGCAAATGTGTTCATTTCATTCATTTTAAAATCATTTCATTCATTTTAAAATCATGTATCTCATATTTGATCAAAATTATTTTCTCTTACAGCACTTTTGTGTCATCATACTGACTGTGGTCTTCACTGCCTATATAGAAAGTTCACTATTAATCTAAATTATGTTTCCATGGATATGTCACTTTCTTCTTTCAGATTTAATTTTTCTATCTTTTCACCTTCATCATGTTGCTTCTCTATGTGTAGATTTCTTAAAACTCATCCATTTGCACTAATTTCTTATACATTCATTTTTTTTCTTTCTTTCCTTAATGGCTTCTTGGATACTTTCCAAGAGTAATAACATTTTAGCCATTGTTAATTATTGCTTCAGTTATTTATACATAGTTATTTACTCTAGTCTTACAATTTTATTCTGCCTACCCATGCTGGGATTATAAGCATGTACAATAATTCTTATCTCAATTTCATATATTTATGACATAGTCTATCTAATCTTTTTCTGGTACTATCCTTATACAGAGTTGTTCAATAAAGTATCTTAGAGCTTTCAGATTACATAATCTTTATCTGTCTTTCAGTTTGCCATTTTTTCCCTGACAACTAATGTGTAGTTTTTATCCTAGTGAGATTTTTCAATTTTCAAATCAGGCTTTGTATTTTTAAATCTTACTGTCTGACTATATATACTTTGCAGGATCTCTGTAGCTTTGGTCTTCTCTAAGAAGAACTTGACACAATACTTGGCTTTACTGCTTTAGGTCTATTTCTATGGCTAGCCTGAACTTTGAGTTTCTAAATCCTACATAGAGGAGTCACTTCTCCATGTTTTTGTTACTTCTATAATAATATCTTCTAAAACCTGTACTTTTTAAGAAATATATTGTAGTAAGTCTACATGATAAACTCATCTTTGGAATGTTGATTTCATTGATGTTGATCTTTTTGTCGACCTGTTCATTTAGTAACATTTTTGGAAGCCTGTGCATAGTTGGTGTATGAGAGAGAGAGAGAGAAAGAGAGAGAGAGAGAGAGAGAGAGAGAGAGAGAGAGAGAGAGAGAGAGAGAGAAAGAGAGAGAGAGAGAGAATATGTGTGTGTGTGTTTGTTGCTCACAGTGGAAGGAACTGAGAGCCTGTGCCTGCTAGATAAATGATCCTTTACAGACTAGACAAATGCTCTTTTACTGAGCTTCATCCCATTTGCCTTGTTACAGATTTTGAAAATAATTCCAATTATAGTGTTCTACCAATGATGACATTCAAAATACAAAGATACAATCATGGGCATGGGCACATCTCTCTTTAATTGACAGTGGCTTTAGAAAACTCTTGGTCTCTGTGTCTCTGTTTGTATATCTATCTATCTGTCATCTATCTATCTCTACTTTCTCTGTCTCTCTCTCTCTCTGTCTCTCTCCCTCTCTCTCTCTCTCTCTCTCTCTCTCTCTCTCTCTCTCTCTCTCTCTCTTTCTCTGTCTGTCTCTCTCCCTCCCTCTGCTTTCTGTCTAGCTGCCTGGCTTGTTGATATCACACTCAGCTTTTAGTCTTCATTAATTGTCTGTTGACTAATATAAGGTTTACAGCAAAGCATCATGGTATAAATTGGTTTGTTGTTTGATCAAGTTAAAAATAATAAAATCTTTTGAGTATTTTGAGGCTTGTTGCAACTCCAGGGAACCTCTTCATAGTTGTCTCATTCCCTAGTACTTTCTTACAAACTTCAATTTGTCTTGAGTTTAGCTTGTTACTTTCAGGAAACTATGAGTCTCCTCTTGACTTCTACCTCCAAAGTCATCAGACTTTGTAAGGCAACTCATAGGATGAAGTGTTTTTAGATACTTCTCCAAATAATATCATAAAGCAGTGGTTCTCAACCTTTCTAATATTTCAACCCTTCTACCTTCTATACAGTTCTTCAGGTTTTGGTGACCTCCAATCATAAAATTATTTCATAACTGTAATTTTGATATGATTGTGAATTATAATGTGCATGTGTGATATGCAGGATTTCTGATATGCCCCCAAGGGTTTGTGACCCATAGGTTGAGAAGCACTTCCTTAAGAGCTGTTTGGAAGTTGTCTGGATTTACATTCTATCTTTCTTCCAGGAATAATCCTTGCCTGCCCAGGAGTATTATATGAGTTGCTCTGTTATGCCTTCTAAAATAAGAAGAATGGCAAATTCCTACTTGTTTCTAAGCTTATAAAATAGTTGTCTTGTTCTCTCAGAGTGAAATATAAACTTTGGCATTAGTAGTCATAGTCTTTTTCAGCTTACTTTTCCTGGCACAGCATCTCCACTCCATCAATTACTTACAGCAAGGATGACATGTGTCCCAGTATTTTCATCTCTCCATCTTTATGACAATGTAAACCTTGTGACTCTGAAGTTAGTGAGTAGAAGGAAGGTTCCAGTCTTCCCAGATACTAGCAATGACAATTATTTGTACAGTAGAAATTCTGGCAAGTTGACAAATGTTGGTGATTTGCTCCAAGGGTGCCTTAGCTCTAGCCTTGAAGCCAAGAAAGAAAATGTTCTATGTATTTGTCTGTTGCTACCCTACTCTAAGGAAGCCTTCAACCAGTCAGGGCTGTGAAGGAAATGAAGTAACTGTTTGAAATGACACAGATATTTTCTGTTTGGAAAACAGTTTTCTACAAAATCTATTCAGATATGTTATTATTTGACTTATGACTTTACATACTTCTTGAACTTTAGATTATGATAGTTGTTTTGATCAGCATTTTCTGCTTATGTTATCTTGGAATAGGGTCTACACAGTTAATTGATATGCCCTTTTTTCTGCCACTCAACCCATTATAAAGATTAAAGCTATTAGTGATGGGCATTTTCAAAGAAATCAATTAGTTTTTATCTCATTTGTCTCACTATATCAGTAATGAATACTATTATGATACTGCCTATTTAAAAACCAGGTATATATTCTTGTTATTTATTGAAATTTCAAGTAGGAAATCACCTTTCAGTTTGCCTTGGAATCCGTACCAGAGGTTTGCAAATGTAGCAGGAGGACTGGGATTGGTCTACAAGGACATTTTTATGAAGGACACTTGACTTTTCCCATACCTATCTCCTTAATACTACTTCTAGGAAATGCTCCTTAAGGCACAATGTCTGCTCTGTTCCATCTTTCAGGTTCATGTTTACTTTAGTTCAACAGTCAAGGGGACCAGAAGGTGCCTTTTCAATAAAAGAAAAAAGTATTAGAAGCCTTAGAATACAGGCATTCAAGTTTTGAAGGCTGCCTTGACATAAAATTCTACTTTCAATTTCATCTCAATGAGCTTCCTGCATTGTGTTTTTAACTGAATTCAAGGGGAAAAAAGAATTTATGACAAGCATTGACTTTTGAACATTTGAGTTCATTACAAAATTTAACTAATGCCAGATTTTATTGTAATATAATTTTTGAAAAGCTGAGCTAATTTTTAAATGAGAAATCTAGCCCAAAAATATTTACATATTTGCATCTTGAACAAAGATGATTTAACTTTGTCTTGTGGTTTTCTGTTCTTACAACAGAGTAATATTCAACAATTCCATAGTGATGTTTTCTTGTCATAGTGTAAGAGAAGTAGTAATATCATCTAGCAGATGGAGTGAAGAACACTGTTAAAACTTCTTACAGTACATACTAGAGCCCCTCTGTAATAAAACTTTAGCAAGAGAAAGACAAATGATGTCAATATGACCAAATTAAAGAACCATTTACTTAGAACCAATCAGTTCCCCTGCCTGGTATTATACCACTCAGAACTTTGTCCTTTAATGCTGAGCACTACTTACTAAGTCCTAATTCCTTTAACTCTGACATATCTCAGAGATGCATTCTACTGCCATTATTCTGTCTACTACTGTCCCATGGTACTTTCCCTTACTTTTTTGTAGGATACAAAAGAGCAGCTATGATGTAATAAACCATCAGGACATAACATCAATGTGAGGATGTAACAAATCACCAGGAGTGACTTCCTCTTAGAAAACCGTAGCTGTCTTTCTCATGGACTAGCACATAGTCAGGAATAAAGTAAAATGCAAGACCCTCTAAGCAGAATCAAATGTCAGACTCTTAAAATTCATACTTGATTTTTCTATTCTTTCTAATCTGCCAATAAACAAACATTTTAACTTTGTTTTTTTAAATGTTAACATTTAACATTTTAATTTTGCTTCTATTATTGAATCCAGTCCCTGACATGGCCTCTTTGAGTTGTACTTTCTGGCCACTGGTAACTTCCTGTAGTCTGCTCTTAAATTTATTACTATGATCTGGTGGCCTCTGTGAATTCTTCCTAGGAGTTTGTAAAATGACAATTTGTGAGTAGACACTAAGGTTATTTTCAGGAAAGGCACATACGTACCCTGCTCTCCTTGAGGGTATTCAGGTAACTTACACTGAGCAATCAGACCTGTTACTAACACCAGAAGTAAAGTGTATGCCATGTAGTTGAGCCATGAAAGCAACAAATTTACCAGCTCTATTGAAATGTAAAGCCTGGATGGTTTAATGTCCCATACTGTATGCAAGAAAAATCTTTTTCCATCACGCTCAACTGCTTTTAGAAGGATAAAGAAGATTATGCATGAGGGCATCTTCAACCCTCAGTTGAATCTTCTCCCTATTTCACATTAGCATTGTACAGTGGAAGCCAGTTTGTCAGGTAGCCCAATGCTTTAACCTCCTGGCACGGGCAAGGTACCACATACTGCTCAGAGTCTTATGTTTGAGCTACAAACTCTCCAAACACGATGTCTCTAGACTTTTTGTTTTTAATTTCAACAGTTACTGATTTTCTTCTTGATATGATGGGGCCTCACTATGTAGTTCTTTCTGGCCTGCAACCTGGTATATTTATATGTCCTTGAATTCCCATAGGTCTATCTGCTTCCCAAGTCCTGGGTTAAAGGCATGAGCCCCATGCCTGTCTTCAAACAGATTTTAAAATATGTAAGTTATATGTTTGTGTTTGTGTCTATGGATGGGAATGTGCAAAAAGAGTGTAGAACCCTGAAGAAGACAGATGAGGGTTGGATTCCCAGGACATAGAATGTCAGTCAACCATGATCCAATTGGTGTGAGTCATAAAAATTGGACTTTGGTCCTCAGCAAGTACAGCATGTATTCAGTCTTTTAACCAGTAAGCTATCTCTCCCACCCAGCCAGTGATTTTTAGAAGTGAGTTGTCTCGAAGTTGCAAACAAATGAGCCTGACCTTCCTGTGTTCTGTGTCAGCGGGATACCATGTTTATGGTTAAAAATATTGAGCTGTCAATTAACCTTCTATCAATCTGATAAAGTGTTAATGGGGTACTTGTCTATATTGACTCAGTGTTTCCTCCTGTTTGGGGCCCTCATAAATCTCAATATTATTCGACTTGTCACAATATCCAAGATTTGCCTCTGGTAAATAAAAACAGGTTTAAATTTTCAGTGAACATGTTGTATGGTGGGTGTTATTGGATACACCAAATAAAATCTGAAGAAATAATGCATTACCATGCCAAGTACAGTTTTTAACAAATGAGTGGATGAATAAACATTGAAATAATTGGCTTTTCTCTTAAGTGTTTTTATTAGTTGGTCTCATTGTTATTTACTACAGTTATTATGCTGTCAGAAATAAAAGGTGATAATTGGATCATCAGAGAACATATATTATTCTTTTAATTTATATTCTTAAATCATTCTATAATTTAAGCACAAAAAATCATGGGGTTATTCTAGGTCTCAGCTTATTTCATCCATATGCTTACTGAATTGAGTTGGTCCTTATTAGTAGACCACCTTCGACTGAGGCAAGGACTAGAAACAGTGGACATGTCACTGTATTCCCTAAGTATCAGCCTTACTTTTTAAATTCGAATAATTATGTCTCATTAAGAGTTAGTGTGGGAGTTAACCATAATTAAATTAGTGCATTCATATTAGTAGTGTGAAGCCTACCCCACACTGGCCTTCACTTACCACCAAATACTACTGTGATCATCAACAGCAGTATACAACTTAAGTAATTTCACTTAAATAGATTAATTCCATATAATAAAGCTTCTTGTCTCAAAGCTCTTGAATAGAGACTGGAACTTTACACAGTATTCTTTTTTTCTCTATTAAAGAACCTCAATCACAATAGATTTCCAGATTTGCCAGCGTGTACAGCTCGCGCGGCCCACCTTGGCTTTGCTGATTGGCTCCACTCTGGGTTAGTGTCTTCTCGTCTGACCAGGGGAATTAGTGAGATGGATGTGGAGACTGCTGAGCAGTGCTTCAGCCGATGTCCATCAATACTGTGTTAGGGGGTTTTCTCTATGTCTTCCATAAAAACTGCTTTCAGCTTGTAATTCAACCGATCGTCCTTTCCACTCTAATAGTTTCTGTTTGTGACACAAATTACCCCGTGGAAATGTTGGCTTAAGGCATTATGTTCATCTAAACGTTGTTAGTCGGTGCACTCAGTCTCCCAGAAGAAGAGCAGAGAAACTCATCACAAAACCTTTTTGCCCCTGCCCTAATCTAAGTCTCACCACTGAGATGTAAATTAAAACCAAACAGGCAAACAACTTCAGTGTCTGAGAAGCAGCTGAAAAGGTTTGAGGGGAGACAAGTCTCAGGAGAGTGAGTGAGTTCAGGGGTAACTGCAAAGTCATGCTGTATAGATGATTCTGTATTCAGAAGGGGCAGTCCAAGTGATCAGGAGCAGAGTATTTTTGGCCAAAGATTCAAGATAGAGTTTGTTTCTATACTGTGGGGAAAGTCCAAATAGCAAAAATATCACAGGAGAAAGTTTTCAGATTCAAAACAATCTGAAAGTGAGCAGTAGGAATTGGATTCTTGAACTGCAGAGGCAATATAATAATGTGTGTATCTTAATATTCCCATTAGCAGCCTCTCTCTCTCTCTCTCTCTCTCTCTCTCTCTCTCTCTCTCTCTCTCTCTCTCACCCCCTCTGTCTCTCTCTCTCCTACCCTCCCTTACTCCCTCCATCTCCCTCCCTCCATGTGTATATGTGTGTGTGTGTGTTTCTGTTTCCCTTCTCTGAAAACTGAAATTTAAGACAAGAAAGGCAATATGCCTAACTTGCTCTTGACCTTGAGGTTGAAGGTTCTTGTAGTTTAACACAGTCTTTCTCTAAATCTTCCTTGTCCGCTCTTTAGTGAGAGCTTGGAAGTAGAATGTCAAGTTTCCAATGCCGTATGAACTGAAGATTGCTACCCCTAAAAGCCAAAGCTTCTGTGCTTGCAGTAAACATGCTCTAGAAGATAAAGACTTGTCATATTGAAAAGAATCTGTTCAATTTTGATTTTAATCTTTTCTCATCAGCTCACATTTTTGTCCTCATTTTTCTGTTGAGACTTCAATAGCTTCCATTTTTGTTAACAAACTGCATCTTCTTGCTAGCTTTATCAAGATAGCCCAACTCCCTTCCCATCGTGTGTGTGTGTGTGTGTGTGTGTGTGTGTGTGTGTGTGTGTGTGTGTGAGAGAGAGAGAGAGAGAGAGAGAGAGAGAGGGAGTGTGTGTGTGTGTATAGAAACTCATTTCTTTCATCTTCAGTCTTACAGACATAGAGATTGCCTTACAATTAGTTATCAATATAACAAGAATGTATTACAACAATTACCATGTGATAAAGTATTTAATTTCCTTACACTTTATGGTCTTATCAAAAATTTTCAAGAGTCGCCTCACAAACCATTATAGTTAGTACCACTTGTGAAATTTAATGCTTTTAATTACTTCTTATTTCTACCCCATGTAAAAGGTAAAAGCTACCATTCTCAAGTCACTGATTCCTTCATGCCCATGCACAAGTATTTAATATTTTCTGTGAAGTGGATTCCAGGATGGTTACTTTGGTTCTCCACAGCTCACAATCCAGCCTCTTAACCAGCCACTCAATTGTGCCATAAAGCCGTAATCTGGAAAGTTCCAGGCCACTCTGAAAAATTTACTATTTTAACTCCTGATCATACCATGCTCTTTTATAAGCATCTGACATTTCCAAAGCACATCTACATGATATAAACAATATTATCATTTCTAGAGTAATTCCTTTGTTACAATTCTCTCCCCCCCTCCCCAAGGCAGGATCTCACTAACATGTTGACTAGGCTGGCCTTGAACACATAGAGATCAAAAATGCTGAAATTAAAGGTATTTGCTACCATGCCTAGCCACTTAATTACATTTCTTAAGAAATACTCAGTTTAAGTTCATAGTTTTCACTGTAGAGAAGAAAACTCAAAGCTTTCTTTGCCATTTTACCCAGCTGAAGTCTCTTCTGCTCAGAGATATTGGGCTGGGCTACTATTCTCTCTTTATTCCCTGTGAGATAATTCTCATTAATCAGGAGGAACATTGCACTTAAAACTTGGCAGTAAATGTTCCCACCTGAACACTTCAAGTATTTACAGAGAACCTTGACTATTCTTAATGAAGGGTTTGGTTGGCTTATTTGCTTCCTTAACTCCTGTTTTTATATATTTGTTTTTATATACATGAAATGGTACAAGTTTTGTTTTTAATGTTTATTTAGTATTTTGCAAGAAAGACCTTCATCATTTCAAAGGGGTAGGGAATATCCTATCATCTCTATACAGAAATTAGACGATCTCTACAAACTTTAAAGGGATGCATTTGAGTTGAACCTATTAATTCCTTAAGTTGTCACAGAAAAAGAAAATCTGTCAAATTATTTTTGACATTCTATATGGTTTATTTTTATAATTAGCCCTGCTGTGTTCAGGTTGCTGAATTAGGTTCATTTCAGAGTATTTTCTTCTTACAGAGCATGAATGATTACAAGTAGAAACTAGCTAGGATGAAGAATTATAATTGGATAAAAATTTTAAAAGAGTGAATTAATTATTGGAAACTATAATTAATCAGGGTTATTCTTCTCAAGGTTAACACTTTAAAATGTATTTCATAGGTAATGTAAAATGTATCACTTAGTTAAAGCCTTTTTATAATGGTCATAATCCACCTTAGAACAGAGGCAGAAAGCTATCCCTTCCCCCATGAGGTCCCTATTATGTTTAATTTTGTTACCTTTGCTCTGTCATCAATCCAGTGGTCAGCCCACAGAACAGAAGGCAAGATAATTACGTTTGGAACATTACCATGTGTTTCTGGGAACTTGGAGAGCTGTGGTCAAAAGCAACGCCATTTTAGGCGCTGTCATGAAAATTCATAATGGACATCCGGCTACTCTCTCTTTGGTATACATCAATCTGCCTATCCAGCAGTTGTTCAACAAAGATAACTAGTAAAGTGACTAAGTTGTTTTTAAATGACTTACATTGCATAAACTAGAATCTCTTTTGTAAACATTCAATGATGAAGAACTACCCATATACAGAAATTATAAGTGCTGCATTGAATTTACCTACTTATTCCTCAGGTCCTAAACCATCTCCCCATGTCTCCTTCCAGTCTATCCACATTGTACACTTGTTTTTATTTTGTTTCAGGACAAGGCTTTTCTATATAGCTCAGGCTGGCCTCTTAGTTGCCACGTACCTGCCTCAGTTCCCCAGTGGTAGGGATAAAGTATGGACACCCAACTATTGATTCAGCTTCTAACATCTTCATCTGAGTACATTTTAGGTTAATCTGCATAATAGTAGATATCATGTAATTAACTATTAATTACTCTAGCATGTAACAATTACATATAAACCTTTTATTTTATACAACCTTAATTTTATACAATACTATTATTTCATACAATTAATATATAAAAACGTTGCTTAATGTGAATGTATCTACCAATATCCATAAAATTTAGTAGTTCTTTAATATCACTAAATATTTGAATCACATTCCAAAAAGAATCATATCTACCAAAAAACTCTTTTTAAATGCCAATATCTTTTTAACTTTTAATGATAGAGTGTGTATGTTTATGTGTGTGTAGTACTTTTACAATACTTTTTTTGCAGACTTAATTTTATTTTTTATCGTGTGTGTGTGTGTGTGTGTGTGTGTGTGTGTGTGTGCTGCGAGAGTGTATGCTACATGTGCTACTTTCTGCAGAGGTCAGAGGTATGAGATTCCCTGGAACTGGAGTTAAAGGCCTTTCTAGTCAGCAGCCATGAGAGTTGGATATTGAACTCAGGACCTCTGGAAAAGCAAGATGCACTCTTAACTGCTCAGCTATCTCTTCACCTTCTGTTTATATCATAATAGTTTTTCTATATGTTTTGCTATTTTTATTTATTTATTTTTATTTGTTTACTTAGAAGATAGAGATAAGGGGGAGAGGAGGTGGAGCAGGGGGAGGATAAGAGTAAGAGAGAATGAGACACACAGAATAAGACACATACACGCACAAAGAGGAGGGGAGAGAGGAGAGACATAAAATTGTTCTCACTTAAAATTAGTGACAATTTCTATCTGAACAATGGGATTCAAGTTCTTCGTTTATCTGAAAATGTATCTTTGTGTTATGTGTGCTTATGCATTTAGATATTAAATTGATTTCTCAAGGTAAATAGATGTCAGCACATCATTTTCTTTCAAATATTAAAGTTGCTTTATAACTACAAATGGAGCTATACATCATTGCTGAATCCATCATATACATATAACTTGGAATTTAAAAGGCATACATCCTATACCTTTTCATAATATATTCTATATTAAATAAACAAATAAAATAAGAGAATATATTATTATAAATGTCATAAATTATCCCAAAGTAGCTAACAACTCTAAGAAAAAGAGTCATGACACAGAAATGAGTTGCTTTTGGCTACATTCCACCTGTTGGGGATAAGAACCCATCAGAACTGTTCACTGATGACATTTAGGATCTAATGTGACAAAGCGATCAGGGTATTGAACATCAGCAGTTGTTGTCCAATAGGGAAGAGGGAGAAGAGAGGCATAAAGAACAATTTTGGACAATTTAGGTGAATTAATGCTTGCCAGAAACTCCTTTAGAGCTTAATCTGATGGTCATTCCTAACCCATCTCTGTTTCCAGTAATATAGGTCCAACCATGAATCCCTAAATAGGTTCAGATTTGAATGTTTGTCAGCCTTCCCTGATGTCTATCCCGGTGATTCATTAATTTCCTGCACATGTTGTGCCTAAGCTAGGAGCACAATTTTTCTATTTATATTACTCTTTAACTTTCAAAGTGCATCTATTTTTATTCCTTTGAGGTGAAAAATAGATTTTATATAAAAGAATATATGAAAAACTCTTATTATATTAAAAAAGGGATGTAATTGCATAGATGGTAAAGTTTTTCGTCAAGATGACTGGAGCCTAAGACACCATGAGATAGGTTGTCTTTTCAGGAACATTTGTTATCATAACATATAACAAGCACATGTCTACTGTTGCCACATGCTGTTGCCTGGAATGGCAGACGATGAGTTAAGGTTGAAACTCTGTCAACTCCTACCAAAATAAAGTCAAGAAATCCAATAGTCATTACATTAGGAAAGATTTAACTCTTGGTCTTAATCAAAACTTGCACAACTTACTAGAACTTCAGAAGAATCAGTGATTTCAAGGTTTGGCTCTCTCTAATTCTTTTTGATGTCAGTATTGTATAACTCTTTATGATGTCTTTTTCAATGTACCTTTCCCCACATCTGAAGGAATTTCTGCTTGCTATGAAACTCTATAAAAGATATCTGTAGAAGTATAACTTAATGCAGAAATGTCAAGACATAACCTCCATCAACCTGAGGCCATGCATCTGTGTAGAAATTTTACAAAGTGTGTGATGTCTCCCTGGATTAGTCTTGTCATCTGATATCACATGTCTTGACATGTTTAATATACTTTAATTAACTTCATGATGCCACTTTACAATACTTCACAGTGCCTTAGATATGACTTCTTGTCATAGCATTGCACAGACCATTTTTAGTGCCTGGATTCTGCACAGTTTTGTTAAAATTATCTTAATCATCTTCATAGTTATGAGGACTTGCATTAGTTCAGAATTTTAGCACATATAAGGAATATTGAATTCAACATCACTATATACATATCATCCTCATTTTTGGGGGGGATTAGTTGCCTTCATTGCTAAATCAAAATGTGTGTGTACATTTTTTTTAATACTTGGAGTCTCATGTCTATCTTCCAATCTTTGACAAGTAGCTCATACTCCTACAAGAAATAAATGTGGCAACCACTTACTTTAGAGACACATATTGTTTAGAGAATTGTGTATGCAAGGCCTGAAATTGTAATACTTCTCTCACTGTAACAAAAATTCAAAGCTAGGCAGTGCAGGAAGACATGGCTGCTCTTTGATATTATTCACAGATGATACTTCTGGCCAGACTCTTTCTTTGGTGATCATCTTTTGCTTGTGATTTTAGCTAGATCATAGCCTCTTGTCTAATTTTTGTCACACAGCCACAATATAGTTAATATGGCTGTTGTTGTTATGAGCATGCAAGAGCAGTTCATGAAAACAAACCAAAAAAAAAATTTAAAGAATTTATTAGGGAATAAAGGACAGAGGAGTGTGAAATTGCCCCTCTGAAAGAGGCTGTACTGAAACAGAGAATAGGAACTGAGTAGATTCTGCTTTTAAGGGTGGCTCTACACATTCATATAGGGGGCTCACATGGTAATGCATGCGATTGCATATGGATGATGTGCCACAGCACACATGCACAGAATGTAAGGCACTGAGGATGCATGCATAACCCTAGGACACAAAAAATGCCAGCACCTGAGGTGACCCTATTGATGCCCGAGTGCAAGCAGGTATGTAGAATCCAGAAGTGCTGGAAATCCTAACATTCGACCCTTATGTTTATTATGAAAGTGAGGAGGTTAGGTAGGAGCCACAGGGAACAGGGTTACTGAGTTTTAAAAGCTGCTCTGGGCTGACTTTGGTGGACATGAGACATCTTTTGGGGATAGAGGCTTGTCCTGGGGTAACTGGTCTTGAAGGCCAGTCATTATATATACATCCACAGCATCAAGAGGAAAATGAAGCTGAAAAACAATAGAAACCTTCACCCCAGTAATATTTCCTTTGAAGGCTCAATTTAGGAAGCACCACTAAACTATTATTTGGACATTTTTGGCTATGCATGTATCTTTTCAGGAAGCTTGGCAATATAAATTTTACCCAGATATATATCTGCCTCTATCAATAGCATTACTTCTGAAGAAGGAATAGTGATAGAAAATATGATACTGGATGAGAAGTAGCAGTTATAATAAAATAGTGTGCATTTACACTTATAATTATCCTTAGTAATTCAAAATTGTGTCATTTTAAGGTGTTACTTTCCAATCAAAATTTACTAGTCAAACATAGATTAGCTTAATACAAAGATGAATTTTAAATGTTTACTTGTAAATTTACGAGTCAACATGCACCTAGATTGTAAAATATAAGTCTTTTTTCAAAAAAAAGGAAGAACAATTTGTCTGCTTAGCAATCAAAAAAATTAAAATGGAAAAGTTTCAAAGTACTTTGAAAAGTCACTCAGAAAAATGAACCAAAAGCCCTACTGGAAATGATAAATGATCTTTCAAATTATGAAGTCACTTGTGGCAGGTTTCCTGATAGTGCCATCTACTCTCCTGGAAGCTCTCATTATCCATTTTAATAATAAAACATCCCTGAAGGTAATTATCCTTTCTATTTCAGGTCTTAGAACCCTACCTCTGATAAACTTTCCCCTTGTTACTGACTTTTACAAATAAGCCATCAAACAAGTGTGCTTTGTTGTTTCTGTGAAGATCCTCATTATGAGAATGTGTGTTATACAGTATTTCTGTCATATTCAAGCTCATATTTAGTAGAACAAAGAGTAGCAGCAACTGAATAAAATATCCTGAGATTTAAAGGGTTTCTCAGCTCCATGTCTTAAGTAAAATTCTGGAGCCTCCCCAGTCTTGGATTTACAAACATGGAGAACTATCTGATCCATGCATTTAGTTATACAAGAACACTTAGATTTATAAAGGTTCTGTTTGGCTAGTGAGCATATTCAAGGAACTTAGGAAACAGAAACTACTAAAATAAATTAGGTTTATTCAGTTAGAAGAAACAAGAGGGAGACAGAGGGATGGGTTGGAAGAGAGATTGATCCCCTCTCTAAAATGTGAAAAAGAAAAGCATCCACTTTTCCTGTATGTCAGATTCCTTTCCATCTGGTCCTTCCTAGCTGAGTTGTGCTTCAGTCTTTGATGGAGTACAAGTCTCTTGTATATTTCCTTCAGAAGTCAGCTTCAAGCTTCGGGCTCCCTTATTTGTATTAAACATACTGATTTTGCAAGCATCACCAAGAGAGAGGTGAAGGGGTCTCTCTTCAAGAATATTTACTCACCCACCAGGTTTTCAGCACAGATTGGATGTGAATCATGGATGGTAGTAAACACAAAGAGAATTTTTCATAACAACTTCATTTGAACACAGGGCAACTTGTATCATAATAGAACACCTGTGAAAGCATTTACCATGTGATACTTATTTGTCCAGAGACAAAGTAGAAAACAATAGCTTTAGCTGTAGGAGCATTATGAATAAATTTATAATAGATCTCAAATTTTATTTCTTCTTTTGAGATACTAAAATATAAGTAAACACACTAGTCAGAATTCTAATAATGGGATCTTCTGGAACTCAACCATATGTATTTATAGACTATGATGTTTTGGGTTTTTTTTCATGAAATGTCATATATTTTTAAAATATAAGGTTATATAATAAGTAATAGCATGATGTTTTACTTTTTATATTTTTAAAAATGCACACATGTATATGTGTGTCTACATGTATTAAGTTATGCATTGCCAAGTACTCTCAAAAAGAAATAGAGGATGCCACATCCCATAAACTTGAGTTATAGGCACTTAGATGTGAATCAAACAGTGTGAGGCTGAGAACTTGGGTCCTCTGTAAGAGCAGCAAGTACCCCTCACTTCTGAGCCATGCTTACATCACTCAGAGAGCAATGTTCTTAAGGAATCATCTTAGCCCAGTTGTTCTCAACCTATGGTTCAGGATTTGGGGATTGTCTGTCAGATATTTGCATTATGGTTCATAACAGTAGAAAAATTACAGTTATTAAGTAGCAATAAAATAATTATATAGTTGGAGGGAGTCACCACAACATGCAGAGGGTTGCAGCATTAGAAAGGTTGAGAACCAGTGCCTTTGTCTGTTGTTCATGATGGAACACAATGAGCTTGGCAAGAATTGGGAGCAGTTGGAGGCTGTAAACTAATTACTACTTAAGAGCCAGATTGTCCTAGCAGTTTGTGACACCTCTTTACTAGTGTTATGCAGTAGGGTATTTTGTTTAACTAGTAGCTTCCTTTTTAAATTCCTTCCCACCCCACCCAGAATTCCTCAACTGAAGCAAAGTGTCTGCCAGTATGAACCCAGAGTCTTTCCTGTTGTTAAATTTGGAGAACAAGTAAGTGTAATAAGCAGAATTTTAGAAGTGACCAGAGGAAAGACAAATATTTATTTGGAAAGATGATGTCTACAAGGTTTAAAAATTATTTTTAAAAATTATCAGCAGAATTGAATGAATGAAGAGGATTTGAGATTTCAGAGCTTGAAGCACTTTAAAGAAGTCATTGAGTAAAAAATATTGAAAATTCGGCGTGTGCCTCTCAAACAACCACTGTGAAACTGGGAAGGCAAATAGAAGGAGGGGGCTTCTTGTTATTTCATTGTAAAGTGCAGAATGTCTGTTCTGCTCTGTGCAGGAACTGAGCTACTTGGGTCTCAGTCAGGGACTAGTAAGGTGGCACATAATAGAAGCTCCATACATTATTAGAATTCTGTAGGAGATGCCTATGCATCTTTCCATCTACCGCGTGCGTGCGCGCGCGTACACACACACACACACACACACACACACACACACACACACCATACTTTTGTGATGTTTCACAATGATGTTAAATACCAGCAGAAATCCAACCAAATGACAGCCCTCTTCATGATATGAGAAAGAAGATAAAGTCTTGAATCAAAGAAAATGATAGTCAATAATGCAAAGTAAAACTTTGCTGAAATTCTCTGACAGTTGTATCTGTATGTGTCCTTCATTTAAAAACATGTTAGCAATTATAACAAATAAATGATAATGACTAAATGTGAATAGATGTCATAATGATTAATTATGTTGATTATCTCCTACTGATGTCTCAAAAATACACTTTCCCCCAACTGACATCTCAGGAAAGAAAAACACTCAATTCTATGCTATTATTGAAACATAACAAACTCCTTAAAATCTTATATTCTGGAAAAAAAATACCACATGGTTAACAAGCAGCTTTCAAACTTTGGAAAAGCAACTGAAAATAGAGACATTTGAAGCTAGCTCTTGTTGCCACAGTAGAATCTTTTTCAAACTCCATTTTGCTTTTGGATTGATTCTTAAAGCATACCTGTGACTGACAAGGCTTTCATCTCTGTACCCTAGCACAAATGTACATTAAATGTAAAAGTGAGCAGGCAAACAATAGTTGTAATTTACTTTCAATCACAGCGTTTGCCTGGCTTAAAACCTTCTAGGATTCTTGCCACCTCAAATAAGATCTCTCTGCGGAAGCTTGCCATGTCTAGACAGCAAAGCCTATGACAAACTGCAATAAATTTGGTTAAATGTTTGGATATAGCATTGTGTAAAAGGCATCACTCCTGTGGTTTAAATGAACCTTAGCTGACATGACCTTAGAGAGTTGTTGACCTTTCCTAAGCAGTAGCTTCTTCACCTGCTAATGAGGAAAACTAATATTGCTTCTGACATGGACTTTCTAAGAAAATTAAGTG
This sequence comes from Sigmodon hispidus, assembly GCA_004025045.1. NCBI lineage: Eukaryota > Metazoa > Chordata > Mammalia > Rodentia > Cricetidae > Sigmodon > Sigmodon hispidus. The sequence continues at coordinate 102,486 of PVIH01000780.1, forward strand.
AAAAATGTCTATTTGTCATTGAAGCATTACTTTGTAGTTTTATTCTTAGCTATGAACTTGGTGAAAAGATTTCTGGGGTTTGTGAAGCTTTTGGGCTATTTTCTCCAATATCATTTTTGTTACCAAGAATAGTTGGGGGCATGAATCAGGCTAAGGAGGTAGGCACTCTTGCTTTGCATTTGTCAAGATCAGAGTTCAGATCCTAGCACCCACATAAGAAGCCTCATATTCTTCAAATGCCGATGACTTCAGTTCCAAGGAACTGTATGCTCTCTTTGGGCTCCCATATGAATTTAGGAACACACGACCACACACAACCACACACACAACACACACACACACACACACACACACACACATCACTTTATACATTCAACTGAAATATACACAAGCTTACATATACAAATAAATAGAATTTTAAAAATATATCTGAAAATTGGTTTTTCCACCTAAGATTAATTTATGATTTTCTATTGACTTAATAATTAAAATGAGTCTGAACAAATATACTTCTAGGCAATATTAACTTTTAATATATAACATATCTGCCCCTAAAAAAATGTCAAGTTACATATATGTGTTCAAAGTAAAGGCCTTTTGGCCCAAGTATTATTACTGTTAATATTAGAATATAATCATATGTCAAAAATAAGATCAACATAAATCATTTAAAAAGTTTAGAATGTGAAAGCATTCTATGGATGTCACCACTTTGACAAAATCTCTCATTAGTTTTTCTCTTATTTTATCTTCCTTTATGGAAAGCCTGTATAACCATCTCAATATTTACCTATACAGATACCTTTTACTATCTACCTCTTCCTTATTATCATTTTTAAAGTGCTTATTTATGGGGCTGAAGAAATGGCTTAAAAATTAAGAGCACTGGATACTCTTCCAGAGGAACAGGGTTCAATTTCAGCAACCACATGTTGTCTCATAACTGTCTATAACTCCAGTTCCAGGGAATTCCATGCCCTCTACTTACCTCCATGTTTAACAATAATGCACATGATGCATATACATACACTCAGACAAAACATCAATAAAATAAATATTTTTAAAATGCATACTCATTTCAGCATTCTGATGTACACTTTTAATCCTCAAATTTGAAGACAGAGGCCTGAAAATAAGGAGTTAAAGGCCAACCTAAGCTCCAAATCAAATTCAAGGCTAGACTAGGCTATCCTTCATGAAAGACCTGGTTTTAACAGCCAATTAAAAAGAAAGTAGACAGATACTGTTTTGAACTTTATTGTGGCAAAGAAATAAACCCATTCATATAACCATACATGGTCAGTGGGTGTCAGCTCACACCTCTGTATGAAGATGATGAAATAAAAACTCCAGCATGGTTGGTCAAGTTTTGACTAGTCTGAGGACAGTTCTACTACTTGAATCTTGTCAACAAGTATCCCCAAGGTGGTCTGTTGAATATGTATCTTATAAATATTGATTGTGCACTTGCTGGATTCCTTGCCTTCTCCCAGGCATGGGTGATACAGTTGTGAAGGGCAGATGAAATGCCAGCCTTCATACTGCACAGCATTGGAAAGCTGGTAAGCAGGAAAATATTTAATTGAACATCAAACAAAGACAACTTCTGTGTGGAGAAAAATAAATCATTTGAAATGAGAGATCATTTTTATATTGGTGAGCATGTGGCCTCTTGTTTCCTAAAACCAAGAGATCTGTAAGCATTTTTTCCCAGTAAATCTTTCTGTCATGGTCACCAAGAAAAACAATTTAGTCAAGATCTGCAAAGGACAACATTGTCACTTAGAGAAGGCACAAAGCTAGATTAGTTTCCTATGTTGGCATCTGCTTCTCTTGGTCAGAATATTCCTACCCACAGCTGATGCAAGTAAATGAGCAGAGCTATTTCATGCTGCAGAAACCCTAGGCAAGTGTCCTCCAGAAAGACAGCTAAAGCCCTGGTATATGCCAAGTGTCATAAGACACAGACACTTCAGTGGAACAAATGAGTTCACATTGAATCTGACATGGGCAGAGATTATCTTGCAGAGAGATGTGAGTCCAGCACAGTGTGTGAGGAGTCAGATTCCCACTAAGGAAATATTAGTAACTAAGCCTCTAACACAGCCTAAAGGGAGACGCTAGGTTAAAAAAAGAAATAAAAAGAGAGGAAGAAAGAAAAAACACCTTCTCTTACCTAATATGACCTTATTCCATTGACAACTAGTCCTCTTGTGCTTCCTTGACTCCTGATTTTGACTCTTTTATATGTATAGAATGTCTGTATCCAGAACATTGTTCTGACCCTCTCTTAGATTCTAAACACAAACTTTTCCCCTCAGGCTCATTGGGCTATTTTGTCTTCTCCATTGGTATGGAGCTCTCAGTTTTGAGCAGGCCTACCTTCATACTGGGGCCCAAGAAGATTATCCAAGTCTTGAATGAGGACAGCTTCAAAACAGTTCATTTTCCTAGCTCTTCTACTTTCAAGAAGATCTTTCTCTATGCTCTACCAGTTCTCAGGTCCTGTCTACAATATTTATATCTTACTCTGTGACACTACTTAAACTCTTCTTCAGTCAAAAATCTAGTGTAATTGATATATCACATCTGTTTGTAGCATCTTGGGAATAATTTAAAAATATAGATATACAGTGAGGTAATCAGGCTTCTCATGTGATCCTGGATGTAATCTTAGTGTCTATTTCTGACTGTGTATATGTCTATCAGTCAGCTGACCTGTCAGCTATCAATTTAGACACCAATATATATAGATATTTTTCTTTTACTTAGTATTAAATAAGTTGAATTATTAAACACCTTTGGATGTTTGCTGTTTATTAAACAAACCAATGTAACACAGGCCAAAAAAGGGATGTTTTTCTAAAAGTATTCTTTTTCTTTTTCTTGTGTGAATATAAATGTGTGTGTGTGTGTGTGTGTGTGTGTGTGTGTGTGTGTGTGTGAGAGAGAGAGAGAGAGAGAGAGAGAGAGAGAGAGAGAGAGAGAGAGAGAGATTTAAAGTAAGATCTCCAGTGTTACTCTTCTCTTTCCACACTATTTTTTACACCATTTCCTTGTTCTTTGTGACTGCATAATCCAGGCAAGTTGTCTCACATGCTTTTGAAATGTACCCTGAAAATACCTTACATCTTGCCACAGAAACACTGCCTTTCTGCTAACAGCTATCATGGCTGCTTTGATGTGGCTTCTGGTGACTCCAGTTTAACTCTTGAGTTCTCTTTCTAATGGTTCCAAGTTTGTATCTTGATACTTAATGGTTTTCTTACTTTCCTTTTTTCAAATGAGTTTAAATGAGAACACAAAAATTAAAATAGTTGCCCCAGTGAAGCATGTTACATATTTCTTAGATTAAAAGTTAAAGCCTAAAAATTATCTACTTGAAGCAGCATTTGATGTAATGTGTTATGGGTGGACATTGTTCAATGAGCAGGAGGTTTACCTATGATCATATTAAGAAGGCATGTTTCTGAAGTTGGATGAACTAAATCTGAAGCCTGTGAGGTTTATTTTATGTTTTATAAAACTGTGTATTTAAAGTACATATATAATAGACCTCACTGCTGGAGATTACATAACTTGCATATCTTCACGCAATAATAATTTAAAATGTAGATGTCAATTTTAAGATGTGAAAAGACATATGCTTCTGAAAATTTCTTTTAGAAAATGTGTAATTGAACATTCTAAAGATCTCTGTGCTGCTATTCTTCTACTTTCAAACTGATCAGTTGTGGGGAGCTCAAGATATCCTGGCATTTATTTTCTACTTACCATATGATCAGTGCACAAACACCTTAATGTTATTTTCTAACTGAATATGGAAAGTGGAGGCAATGAAGAGCTTTTAGTTTAAAAGTTGCCAATGTGCCTTCTTTGTAAACTCAGCTACCATGGTCTAGGATTCTCATCTTCAAAAAATGCAGAGTTTCTCACTACCCATGCTACTGATATTTTAAGACACATGACTCTTCTGAGGTGAGATGTCCTGTTCATTTCAACATATTTAATAACATTTCACATCTCTACTTACCCACTACAAGTACCAGTCAATTAAAAGTGACTTCAGATATTTCCAAATGTCACATAAGAGGCAAAGTCATCTTTGTTTATGGATGACTTTGGTATTATAACTGAGTCTGTTAGCTTTCTTTCTGGTGTAGTAGCCAGGAATCCCTTCAGATGTATGCTCTAAACTCAAATCGCACCAAATTCCTCCTCAGTTTACTTGCAGTGTGTGTGAGACTGGGAGAGCATCCCTTTTAAACTCTATTCTCCTGGGATTATAAGCAAAGAACCACCATGCTGTGAGACAACTATTTCCTGGAAACTGGTCCTCTGGGAAATTCCACAGCATTCACCAACCAGTGAGTTCATTTATTCTCTTCAAGCTGCTTAATTTTACTCAGCATGCAACTAGCAAACAGATTAGTTGAATGGAATTTAAATCTAAACATTAAGTGTATACAAGCAGGTTTAAAAAAATACTAATTGCCTAGTTATTCCTAACTGCCACACACATAGATTGATTTAACTAGAGTTAAAATTGATTTAAGAATATTCGTTTTGTAAATGAGAATTTTTGTCTGAAAGTTGGACAAACTGTTTTTAGTTGAAGAGATTCATATCAATAGACTGGTTATTATGACTCAGTTTACAAACTGCAATAAAGTTAGAGATTGACTACCTAAAGGAGAAATTAGAGCATGGGAGCAGAACTTGTGAAAAAGTGTCTCAAAACCAAAACCAGGTTGGAGAATCATATCAGAAGTTTGAATTTGAATGAACCAAAGAACAACATCAAAGTATGTCTTGACAGGTTTTTAAATTACGGAAAAAGATTGAGGTGTTATATCTTTCTTATAGATAGTTAGAGAAGCTCAGAGAAGATTCCATAGAGATCCAAGAAAATGAGACACTATGGTTCATGAATGCAGTAAAATTCTCTCTGAATAATTCCAGCAGAGAAGATGATCCAATGTGGGGGACTAACATCCACTTAAAGCCTGAGAAAGCTTTAAAAAGATTCTAAATACACAGAAAGGAAGCCACACTGGGCTTCCTAGTTTCAGTTTCAGAGGCTAGTCTCCCAGCAGCCTGCAAGATGTTGCTGCCAATCTCCATGAGCTGAGCAGCATGGTTCTATAGTCTCTCTCTAGGGCTTCTTCCTGATGTTGCATTTGAGTTTAGAAACACAGCTGTGGGTTTAAAAACATAGCACCACCACATTTAATACTTCTTCCCAGAACTGGGAAGCTAGGATTCTATTAGCTCTGACATATTGAAAAGCCAAGCAGGGCAGAGCCGGCAGCCAAACCACTGCTTTACAGTTTAGCATTTTAAAAACTCTCCTGGTTAGAAAATGATTAAGGCTATACAGTAAAACCTATTCAGATGGAGAACCTCTAAATGGGTTACAAAGTGTATGAAAAAGAATATGAAGGCTGGGAAAGAAAAGAAAGTATAGGGAAAATCCTTTATAAAGAGAAATAGAGTAACAAAAATATAATAAACCATATAAAGATGGAAAGATTAAAGACAGAGTCTAGCTTATGCTTATTATTGTGTTTTCTTTTCATTTTCAAACTGTTAATGAGCTAACTGCAGAAAAACATTTGATTATAAAAGCTCCTAAATTAAACCAACATATATATTTTAAAGGTATATTGACTTTGAAATTTGGGCCTAAGAATATGTTGCTTTGAAATAAAGGTTATGCTTTTGTTTCCATAGAAGATGAGGACCTGTAAATTGCTCAAGCTAATATTCTTTGATCAAGAAAGACCCTCTAGAAAAAATTTTAATGGAAAGAAATGGCCATATCAGCTTCAATTCTGCTGATTAAGATGATCTGACCTCAGGGTCCCCATAAAATTGCCAGTACCCCCAAACAGCAGGAAGTAATTTGTAGAAAGCTATGCCTCAATTCTCAAAATATTGTTTATAAATATTTGCTTTCATTATAAATGTTTAATGGTCATAGTCAAGCTCTTTCTATGGAAAAATGGGGATATAATATAGAAATGATTTAAAAAGATAAATTACTGAATCTACTTTAATCAAAAACAGCTATTAATTTCAAAATACTTTACATATGGATTTTAGTTTATTGATACAAATTTAAGGTCAATTTTGGTATATTATATGTATATTTCTACTCATATTTAAGGTGTTATATTTATGTACCTCATTTAAAATTTTAGTGTATAATTAAGAAACAAAAATTAATATCAAAGATATCTATGATAGTCAACATATAGTCATATCAGTTAAGATTTTAGATATGTAAAGATGTACTTCAATTAGACAGGTAATCTTCAAACACTTCAAAGACCTATATAATATGGCATATAAAATATTTTAAGAACTTAGACGTTTGTGGACAATGAGACATGTCTTCTTTTGGCAGCACCAATCTACTTCAAGAGGATGATGGGTAATCAAAGCAACTCCACATGGAGTTTACTTTCTTGTGGCAAAGGTTGGCCATGTAGCAACAGACTATTCTTGCCTTAACTGTTTAACAACATGCTGAATAAACTGGGCATATAGTCCCCATAGGAAAGTAACCTCTGGAACTTTACCAAAACAAACTGATATGGTCCTTCAGGTTCCTGCTTTGCAAAAAACTGTCAGACATTCTGCAAGACACAGGGAGAAGTGACTGAAGAACTATGCCAGAATGGGCAGAGCAGTCCACAGAAAATTCTGTCAAAGACTCTAAACCTGTAGGCTGATGGATGTTCCAACATTAAAAAGAAAGTTTGGATTACTCTCCAGGTAGGCAGTTGTCACTGTCATTTCTAGAATTTGGAGGTGGCTTACAATGCATTTCCAGTTTACTTAGTTAATATATTATACTTCTGTGGTCTTTGATGTAGTTGAAGGTTAAATAGTTATAATTATAGTTTTCTTATTTTATAATAAAAGGTAAATTAGATGTTAAACTTTGAACTCACAAGAACAGGGCAGATGATAGAATATTTTTTTTTAATTTTGCTTGACAGCTGTTTTGTTATATAATATTTTGGTAGGTTGAAATTGAAATCTTCCTTTTTGATTAGACAGAAAGGGAAAATGATGTGGGATGTCTCTCTGTACATTGTGATTATCATTGAATAATAAAGGAACTGTTTTGACCTGCTGACCTATGACAAGGCAGCTTATAGTCAAGCTAGAAATCCAAGCATAGATACAGAGGAAGAAAAGGAGAGTGAAGAGAGATACAATTCAGCTGCCCAAGAAGTAAGATGTAATAAAGTACAGATAAGTCATGAGCCATATAGCAAGACATATTAATGGAGGTTGGCTAGCTAGCAATAAGTCTAAAACATAAGCCAAAAAGTCTGTAATTCATATAAGCCTTTGCAGGATTATTTGGGGCCAAGCCTCAGGGCTAGACCTGAACAAACAGGTCAGAAACTTCTTACCATAATCAGAGGCTGCAATAATGACAGATGTCAGCAGAGACCAGAGAAACAATAGTGGTCCAAATTAAAAAGAAAGAAATCTGATCAACTTTTCCCTATACATTTCTACCCTTTACCTTTCCCAGCCTTCAGAAGTCAGTGTTTCCTGGCTCAGCCTCTGCATGATAACTGATAATGTTGTCCTCTCATTGCCCTCTACAGTAGTCCTGGTGCTTCCACTTATCAGGACCATGCAAGTAAACACTTATAAAATGATATTCCAATTGACAGTTTTATACTATAGTGCAGTATCCCTTTTATTCTACTATATGTTACTTACTGTGTGCTTCTTCACGACTTAGACAAGAATGCTCCTCAGTTCTTTTTCATCATCCTATCATGAATGATGTTGAGATTCTGTCCAGGATTTATCGGTTTGTAGTTCAAAAGAACCATTGGAGAAAAGTGAAATCACACAGAGAAGCAATTCAGAAATGCTTGTTTTCAGTTATAAATCCCGCCTAACATAGTAAAAATAATTGATTAAGGGAGACATTGACGACTGGAGCTATAATTCAATCTCTCAGCTTTGATTATAGCATAAACCAACTGGATTTTCTAAGCATAAATATATCACTCAAGTCAATCTTGCCTTATTGGTATCCTTTATACAACACATGCAATTATGCAGCTTAAATAAATGTCAGGTTCTACACATACTGATTTTGCCAATGGATAATCAAATGGGAAAATTCTCCAGAGAAGGAAAATAGAAATGAATACTTGGTTGGAGGTGCATCTCAGTCAGTGTGAAAATGGTACTGAAGTATACTCTAAGGAGGTCATTTGCCTTGTAAAGATTTTATAACGAATTAGTAAACAAGAGTGCCAGATGCAGTTAAGACTCAGAACTTGGGTGTGAATAATTTAAACCTATTTAGGTTTAGGAAATTAAGAAAGAAAGGAGAGAGAAGGAGGAGCAAATAGAAAAAGGAAAGGTCGATGTACGTGACAGAAAGAACTTGTGAGAAGAAGTATGGGAAAGTTAAAAAAGTGTAAGCAGAAGAGCAGAAGAGAGGGGAAAAGTTAAAGAAAAAAATGGAAAAATGAACAAGAATAGGAGACTGATTAAAATGAAGAAAAATGTTGAAACTTGTGACATATGATATACAATCTGAGTATCCTTCATTGAATATGCTGAGATTATAAGTGTTCTGATTCTGGAATCTTTTCATGTGCATATGAGAAAAATATGGGGAAAAAAGTTGGGATCCAAGTATCAGCATGAGATGCATGTATGTTTCCCTTGTATTGCTTATACCTTTTCTCAGAGAAAGGGAATGATCCAAAGGGCTTTCAGTGAGTCTTGAGTTCAGACTGTGACACCTTACAAGATCAAATATGTAGTTGTTTGCTTGTGGCAATATGTAGGCACAGAAATATTTTTGATTTTTGAAGCATTTTTGTATTTCCAGTTTTTAAACATACACTCAAATTTTCTTTCAACACATTTGAGACATTATTAAGTAGTTACTCCATTATACCTCCATCCTGGCCCTAAAAGAACATGAAATTGACCCTTAATACTTTATTACTTCTGTGTTGTTCTCACCTTATCTTTATCCTGTGTTGATTTATGCAACTAAAGCTTTGTATTCCTTGAGCTACAAGTTCAGGGAAGAAGAGGGTGTTTTCTTCACTATCTTTCTTCTAGAATTAGCACAGACTAAATTGCTGTGGATTACATCTTCATTTTGAACACATCATTGTGACTCAGACGATGTTATCTGGTGGTAAATACGTCTGCTGGCAGTGGCAATGGGGAGAACTGGTCTCATACCAACTGACAGGAGTAGAAATTGTGTACAAAATAGCCATCAAATAATAGATGTCACTCCTTATAAGAGAAAATAAGAAACAAAACTAAGTAGATGAAAAGAACAGACTCCACTTAGATGAATAATGTGATTTCCACTTAATCTGAGTACCTCAAACAAGCATTCAAAATCCTCTGTATGCTCATCATTCTGAAGTTTAAATGAGGCATTCCATAGATATACATCAAAGTAAAGGCTGAATTTGAATTACCATCTTTTTTAAATATAAGGATTCATTACAAGGATTTTAAAAATTGAAATACTATGTATAGGTTGAAATGAACAATACCTTCTCTGAAGAGTTTTGTGATTTTCTTTATATTTACATCAGTAATTATTTACCAATTGCTTTCTGTTCTCTGAGACATTTGTAAGATGGTAGACCATACCTAATAGCTGGATTTTTGTCTTATTTATAATAACTCTAAATATTAGAATATGAATAAACAAGAACAAAGTATTGAAATCCAGTAAATTCCTTGGCAGCATAAAGCAAATGTCCCTCACAGAGTATGAAGGCTACCTTTTGTTCTTGGGTGACAGCTTAATACAATGAAAGCATGTACTGGTTAGAGACTTGAATAGAGCCACCTTCAAGTTTCTATTTTACAAATTATTTATTGCAATTCATATCTCAGCAACTGGACAAATGACAAGCTCTATGGCCTTCATTTTCTTGTTTGTGGTATACGAGTGTTACTGGATTGGTGAGCTATTATCTTGGAAGAAAAAATAGAGCACAGAACTTCCCATATAGTACATACTCAACATAGATCTTACTTAACCCTTGATTATTCGGTTTTAGATCATTGTCTGGTAAATTCTAGATAATGAGGAGCTTCCTTAGGATACAGACATGATGCAAAGCTTGAGTTGAAAGGAAGAGGTCAAATGCTTGATAAATGACCCTGCCTTATGTAAATATGTAACGAAACATTCCTCACCTATAAGGTTGATGTTTGATGTTGTACTCAAGCTATAACAATAAATTTCAGGCTTTTAAGGTAATTTTGTGATCTAATATTAGAACACATTTGTGAAAATCCTCTGCTCTGTGCACCTGTTAGAAGGTGAACTATTCACCACATAGGCATACCTGACATAATTTATTAGAGGACTATGGGAATGGAGGAGATATTTATGGGGGAATGCTAGGGGCAGGCTGGAACCAGGGCCACTGACTCTATATTTCATCACTCAGAAATATTGCCACACAGAGTTTAGAATATAGACAGCACCCTAGTATGCACATCCCAGTTGCATACACATTGCCCGGGGTTCCAGAAAAATAGAGGAATGAAATCCTGTGAGAGTTGAAGACTCCGGCTTTTTCACCAGAGATAAGAAATATCACTTCTATGACAATGTGTATGAGTGTCTTCCAAATCTCATGTGAGTTTTTCTTGTCCTACTCTATGAACCATGTGAAAAATAAGCTCTGTGAAAAGTCATTATGGGTTGGTTGATTTGATGTACCTGTGAGTCCTCACACTAAGAGAGCATTTGTAGCTCATTTTCAAGAAAATAGAGCAACAGTTAGAAGTGATGTTCTAACCTGAAACTCAAGCACCTTTAACTTGGGTTCCAGCAGATCCAGTACCTTCTATTCTCTTATTTTATTTTATTTTTTATTGTGAATAAAGTCATATCATATTTTTTATCAGTGTATATCCTTATTCAAGCTACCTTCCCCCTCTGGCCCCTTCCAGTCCCTCTCCGTTCTCCACATCTCTTTATCTCCTCCCCAACAAGGGCAGGAGATCCCAAGTTCCCAATATGGCCTATCTGCTTTCCTCACCCCAACATCAAGACTGAGTCAGGTGTTCCTCTGGAGGGAGTGGGATCCAAGGTGCCAGTCCAAGGTCTTTCAGATGCCAAGCTGTTCAGTGTTTGTAGTCTGCAGCTTGGACATACTTTGCTTTCTGCTTTTTTGTTTAGAGTCCACTAATGAGTGAGTACATCACCTGCTTATCTTTCTGGTTTGAGATACCTTGCTTAGGAAGATATTCTCTAAATCCAGCCATTTGCCTGCAAATTTTAGAATATCATTTTTTCTTACTGCTGAGTAGTACTCCATTGTGTAGATGTACCACAGTTTGTTAATCCATTCTTCAGTTGAGGGACATCTAGGTTGTTGCCAGGTTCTTGCTATTACAAATAATGCTGCTGTGAACATAGTTGAGCTAATGATTTTGGAGTGCGAATGTGCATCTGTAGGGTTTATGCCCAGTTGTGGTATTGCTGAATCCTTGGGGATATTGATTCCCAGTTTTCTGAGAAACCGACATACTGCATTCCAGAGTGGCTGAACAAGCTTAAGCCTTCTATTCTCTTAAGGCCCCAAATGCATATAGTATCTACTCACAAAAACAAACTTGCATATACATACATAATAAATAAATCAACAAGCAAATAAATAATGGCTCTATTCTCCTTTTCTTTAAAATGCTTCTGTTACTAATTTAAAAAAATTCATATTTCTCAATATATAGATATTTGTTACATATATCATATATTCATGAATATAAATGTTTTTCCTGAAATGTTGGAGATTAAATGACAAGTGTACAATGCCTTTATTTCAAAAATTCCTCTGTCTTCTTTACTAAGAATAGCTTCCTCTTGCAAAACTTCTTTTATTGTTCAAAACTAGAAAACTGGTTTTCAAACTACATAAATTTCTAATTTTCAAATTTATTCTCTTGAATAAGAATGCAAGTCTTTTGGAATTGGAATCTAAGCCAATCTACTAAATGTCTTTATCTTGGCTCTTTCCCCTTGTTTGGACTGACAATCTCCGAACTGGCCTTCCCTTTCTTAGCATGGTCCTTTTCAAAAGTACCGAGAGAAGCATTTGTTTATTGTCCTTTTATTTCATGCTTCCTGTTTATTTTTTCAAAATCAGACTGACAAACTGAGCAAGAAACATGAAATAATGTGTTTTTCTCTCATGCCTTAGGGGATGGCAGGCACTTTCCAGAGTTTGGTATATACACTTATGCCATCTATGTGCCTATGTGTTATGGACATATATGTTCTATGATTCTTCTCATCTCTGAGAGCTGGAAAGATTATGTAAAAATCTAGGAAACAAACAGTTTTGGTTTTGTGGAGTCAAAAGTCTCTCCATGCACTACAGCATAAAGCATCTGCAGACAAGATATAACAGGTGTGTGTGGCATTGTTTCTAAAATATTCTAGACATTGAAATTTGAATGTTCTGTGAAATCCACATGTTATGAAATGTCACATGTAGCCAGGCTGACTCAAAACTGAGGATGACCTGACCTTCTGATTTGGTTCTTCTTCATCCACTTCCCATGAAATAGAATGAGTGGCTGATATCTGATTGTGTATGGTGTTGAAGAGCCAAGCCTGGACTCTCTGTAGGCTAAGCAGGCACTCAACAAACTGGGCTCTATCTGTATCCCATCTTTTTATGGTTCTAACTGTGTAAAAATGAAAAAGCAATAATATGCTCCTGAGTTGTACTACAATGGGTGCCAGGCTAACCTTACTTATGCTGGGTGGCCCTTTAATATAGTTCCTCATATTGTGGTGCCCCTCCAACCATAAAGTCATTTTATTGCTACTTTATAACTGTAACTGTGTCACAATTATGTATGGTAATGTAAAAATCTGATATGCAGGATATCTAACCTGTTACCTCTGTGAAAGGATCATTTGATCCCCCACCACCACCACTCCCCCCCCCACCTCCTTGCAAAGGGATATGACACACAAGTTAGGAACCAATTCTCTATTCCTTCACTCATGGAAGGCCTAGAGTCATTGCTGTTTCAAGTTTCTGCTTTGTCACTAGGATTATCTGCATTCTATAGCTATCTCTGCTGGGAATATTTTCTTTTCCTATTATCTTTGCCCCTGAATGGCCTATATGAGAAGAGGAAAAGCAGAGATGTTTAATTTATATTTTGTCAGTCTTTCTGTATTCTATATTTTCGCTCAGGTTCTCTCTTGTCTGTGAGTATTGTACTTAGAAGTAATTGTCATCTATTACACATTATACAATACTATTAGTTTGATTAATTAATGCATAATACATCCTAGAGACTAATTTGTTTATTCCTAGTGGACTTATTAAGACTTGCTGTATGAATGTGGGATTAGGTTCAGAAAGGACTCATGCAGAATGATTGACTCTCATGTCTGAAAAGAAAAATGAATCCAACAAAGAAAAATGAAATGATGTATTCCCTTCTCTTTACACATAGAAATAGAGAAAAGCATTTCTGATGCTGTGTGCATAGATGTTGGCTTATGGTGGTGATATTTGAGAGTACCATCTATGATTGACTTTCTAAAATTGATCATACAAAAAGGCAATTAAAGCAGCGTGTTAATATTTTTCTTCATAGGTGAACAGAGCAATGAGATCTCACATCTGTGCTCCCATTCTGCATGCCGCTGCATATTTTAAGCTCTGTGATTCGCCACCTATGCTCATGTCATTGTCCCTCATAGAGGACCTTAAGCCAACACTAATAACAGGGCTGTCGGTTGGTGAAACCCAGCTAGCAAACATTGTGAAAAGCGAGATTGAGGATGATTTCTCTCTCTTTTTCTGTGGTGCTTAGGACCATCAGCTCCAACTTTTTGGGGAATCTCTCTACCATTAGACTACCTCCTCGGCTCAAGCTCAAGAACCCACTTCATAGTTAGCTGTTTTACACTGTTTTCAGCCTTTTGAGAATAGTTTATACACCGTGGCTAGCCGAGGTATAATTCTTTCTTTGGTTTCTGTAGCATTAACACTGAGCTCTTAGGCATTCTGAAGAGCCTCTACTAGTATATCTGGAAACGGAAATCTTATTTCATGAATAGTGTTTCTCCAAATTCTTATCTTTCACTCAATATCACTCCTAAGTCTTTTGCCTTTCTTAAAAGATCTTAAATTCATGCTGCAGAGATGGCTCAGAGGTTAAGAGCACTGAATGTTCTTTGAAAGATCTGAGTTCAATTCCCAGCAACCACACGGTGGCTCACAACCATCTATAATGACATCTGGTGTCCTCTTCTGTATACTGTATGCATAATAAATAAATAAATCTTTAAAAAACTCTTAAATCCAGCCCCGATTGTGAATCTACTCTGCAGATGTTTGAGCCTTAATTATTTTCATAAAAATTGGTCTGGGTTTTGCAATTAGAAGTTCTGTTGCCAATAGTATACTGTTGGGCTGAATATGGCCACTACATCCTCTTCTAATGGAAAATCTCTGTGGAGTATTTGAAGCAGCTGAGGGAAATGAGTGTATTGTGATTATTTAGCTTGTGCAAGGTTTGGGTCATCTTAGAATGTCAGTGGCATAGTTCATAAATATAGTTATGATTATTGGCTAGGTTTGGATATTTATGCTTGCAAAAATATAGAATATACAATTTTTAATCACTTTTCTCTGGGCCAAGGTTATTTGATCTCCTTCACAAGTGTTATTTCAGTTTGGATAGAAACCCAACTATAAACCCGATGAGGTTTGAATGCAATCACTTCTGCAGGTCTGGGGTTGAAGCAGATGACCTCAATAGATAGACTGGCCTTGGGCAAAATTGCTAAGTAGGCAGTTTCCAGTTCCATTTGTCATTTCAGCAGAATGCCCTTAGGCTGTCCTAAGCCTCCCTAGAGTTATTGTACCCCTCACTTCATCAGGCCCACTCCAATCTTAATACTCCAAATTTACCTGGTTATTCTTCTGCTCCCAAGAGGTTTCTAAGATTGTAGGAAGTAGTATTTTAAATAAAATTATTTTAATAACTATATAAGTGATTATATATTGCCCTCCTTTGCCACTATCTTCTCTTCCCTCACCCTTCATTTCAGAAAGATTCCACTAGAGCTTCATGCCCACTGATGAAGGAAGAACACTGAAAATCTTAGTTCTCATGGCAGAGTCAAGAGGATAATAGTTTCAAAATCTTTTCCTGATTTTAAAAACCATCTCCTAAGGAAGTCACTGCCTTTCCTGATGGCTTGAACCTTCCTTGGCTAGAAAAGGTTAATAAGTATTAAAGCAGACTTGCATAATAATTGCTTGCCAGGACTTCTTGACTCCTTGCAAACCAATGACCAGCAAAGGAGCAGGAGCCATCTAAGAGAAGAATAAGATGCAGATTATAACAGAAAGTTGGGAGATCAGAGCAGTGATGAATTGTGGGAGGCCAAATGAAAGCTTAGCTGGATTTACTATGGAGAAACTGCTCTTGCCCGCCAGAAAGACAAAGGGTGGCAGATGGGATTTGCTGTTCTAATAATTGTTTTATGTGAAACATTTCCAACAAGCTGTAGACTCAGAGGAAGCTGTAGAAGCAAAAAAAAAAACTTTAGTGTTGGGAAGGAAGCTTTAAGTCAGTGTGTCCAAATCAGACATGGTAGAGGTAAGCAATTTCAAAAGCAATATGAAACTGACTCGAACTCAAGATGGAGAAGCAACACGGGGAATGTTAGAGTCCATACTAGATGGGCTGGTGTGGCAGAATCAAGCTTCACCTTCAATCCAAACCACTCCAGTGAAATTATGGGCAGCTCAAATCTGGAAGTGAGACACATGGAATCCTGTTTTATGAGTCACTTGACCTTTAAGGAGGCATACTATTTGCTAAAGCAAGCTTGGCACACTTACCTACAAAAGTCCAGATTAATATATATCAGGACCAAATGATGTACCTCTCTAAGTATAATGCCTGGTATAATGTGTGCAATCACTTACACAGCAGTGTCTCAGTGACCATGAATAGCCAAGTAAACTGGCTTCAGAGCAAAGTGAAATAGGGAAAATTGGGGCACTGTGAAAAATCTTCAAGGTACCCACATATGAATATTGTGTAAATTTTTCTTGGTAATAGAAATTATTTAATTTTTTTCTAAATACTCATATTATGAAAAAGAATTACAGGTAAAGGTTAAAAACAGACAAGAATCAATTTTAAAAGGGGATGATGATGCTTCTGATCACTCAGTGTTGAGTGGCTTAAGATGGCAATCTTCAGTCTAAGCATGTGAATTGCCAAGTTTATAGGAAGGTTTTACAAAAGGTCTGCAAGCATGCACAGGTGAAAGAGATTTGATTCAGAATCCCTTTCTGGTCCCTTTACAGTGACTTACCCAATATCTTTCTTGTGGTCCACTGAGAGTGGTCATCAAGTAAGCATGAAGTAAGACCAAATGACTGGAGTCTGATCCAGGAACCTGTGTGCTCAAGGAAGAAAAGCAACTACTTCTTTGTCCTCTGACCCTCCATAAACATACCATAGAAAGTGTGCATCCTCTCTTCACACAAATACATAAATATAGCTATGCCATTTTAAATAACTCACAATTTTTATGTATTATAATGTCTTACTCTAAATTTTCAAGGCTTAAGATGATCTTATCTTTCTTGTACATCTAACTCTCTACTGTGACTTAAATGTGAAACTGAAAATTGGTAACAAATGCAATACTTGACATACAATTTCTTTCACAGATTGAATTTTAATAAAAAATTATATATATCATAGCATTATTTTTAGATGTCAAATGTTTTACCTATTGCCTCTTATTATTATTTATTATTATTAATTATACTCTGTTAATGTACCTACAATTAATTATTAGGCTTACAACCCCAGAAAAAAAGCATTTAAGCTAATTGAAATATGTATATATTTTAGAAAGATAAAAGAAAAAGTGATAAAATATTATACAATGAGAGGTTATATAAAAAGAGGAGGTAATTTTTAAACAGAAATAACAGTTTGAACATTAATTTTGTGCTTATACATGTGTGTATACATATGTACACATATGCATGTAAATATAAAGATGTTTATAAAGTTTCTGTAAGTATTTTAGCCCTTGGAAGCTGTTAGAAGACTGATGAATACCAAAATCTATGAATTGTCTACAGACGTGCTAGTGAATTCTGTTCAATGGAGACACTGACCTCCTTCTTCTGTACAAAACACAATCTGGCCTCCATCTGCCCAGATATTGCTACACTTCTAATAAACAGAGAAATGTTCACTCAACCTTTCTTTAAACCAGTTTTAACTCCATGTCTCCCAGGTTTCCTCATTAATGAGTTCAAAACAATCTTTGTAATGTGTTCACTTTTACAGCAGAATTTCATAGCTGTATGAGTCTTGCATTTATCTACTTTTGAAAATTCACAAATAATAAATATAACTATTATGTCTGTATATATTAATAACCTCAAATTTTATCCTACAAAATAATTTAAGTTAGGATGAGGAAATTTAGATGTCAACTTAAAATTTTACATTAACAAACTACATTTTCTTATGTTAAAGAAGCCATCTGAAAAGTAACATATTGAACGATTTATCATGTATGAGATTCTGGAAAAGGCAAAACTAGGGAGACAGTGAAAAGATTAGAGGTTGCCAAGGGTTTGTAAGGCACCGTAGTGGAGTAAGCATACAAGAGGAATTTTTAGAACAGTGAAACTCTTCTGTGTGATAATAAAATGATAGAAATTTGGCAAAGACCATAGAATACATATCAGTAAGCATGTACCCTATTCTGACCTGTGTGTTTTAAGTAATACTGTTCCAATTATTGACATAGGTGGAAAAGATGGTAGAGTTAATTGAATGCTTGCTTTGCAAAAATTCCCACAATGGGGTTTTTGGTTTTGTTTTGTTTCATAATGCTTTGAGGAGGCATCATCATCATCAACATCATTATTATTATTACTATTACTATTTAATCACAGAACTAAGGAAGCAGAGGTAGGTAATCTGTGTGATCCAGACTAATCTACTTTATGAGATTTCTGCTTCAAAAATAGTATTTGATTGGCCCCTGTGAGACAATACCCGGTTTGTATTTCTACTATTACACATGCCAGCATTCTCTTTCCCTCCCCTCTCTGTCTCTATATCTCTTTCTTACACACACACACACACACACACACACACACGCACACACACACGCACACGCACACGCACACACACACGCACACACACACACACACGCACGCACACACACACACACACACACACGCACACACACGCACACACACACACACACGCACACGCACACACACGCACACGCACACGCACACACACACACACGTGTCAATAAGTAGGAGAAAAAAATATAATACCTTTCCCTACCCACCTCAGAAATCATGGCTGAAATCCCTGTGAAAAGAAAGACAGAAAAGCATTTACATTTGCTTATAAATTTCAAATAAAAATTTAAAATCAAGCAGAAATCTTTAGAACTTAAAAACAAAAGAAACTACGTACTTCTTTTATCATTTTTTTAATATAACATCAATAGAGCATGAAATGTATATTCCTAACTGCTTTTAAACATAGTTGACTGATACTGGTATATTCAGATCACTGTACAGCACTGAATCCTAAAACTGTGCCTAATAAACACAGTCACACAGTACAATGGAAGAATAAAAGGTTATGACCATAAAATGATAAACTGGGCAGGGTTAGCAAGGACTGGTTCATTTTCAGGTCCTTCTTGGTATTTGCTCTCACCAGAATTACTCCAGCAAGTTTTCTATGAAGAAAATGGAAGTGGCCAAATCCAACCTTGAGATACATGGCTTTGTGAATACTAGAGAAAGATCCATGTGGCAATCTTATTTTCTGCCTTCTTGAATATGGCAGACTGCATTTAGGAACAGCAGGACCTGAAGCCCACTAACAGGCTTATTGATTGAAACAAAAGGCCCACTGTTGTCTGGGGCACCATTGAACAGAGAGGTTGTTACTGCTTGGAAACAGTGAGCAACTTCACTCTGTCATAATCATAAACCTGAGACAAAAATTTAAGTTTATTAATGAAAAATTTAGAAACTAGTAATAATGACCTTTGAGATTTTAATGGCTCATAAGATCTTTGTCCCTAAAGTTACATTTTTTTTTTCTATTTGGAGAACTGTTGCCTCTATCTGCATCACCAGAGTCCACCAGACTGGGTCAGTGAAGAGGGTGATCATGCTGTTGTGTGCCTTGTTTTGTAGAAACCTAGGTCACAACTGGAGAGTGAAAGCAATCACCTAAGGTTATTTCTGCTCTCTTCCATTATTTTTTTAAGGTTTTTTTTTAATTCATTTTACATATCAATCACAGATCTCCTTCTTATTCCTCCTACAGTTCTCCCCGTCCCCATCTTCTCCTCCAAAGGGGTAAGGCCTCCTAAGGGGAGTAGGCAAAGCCAGATTCATTCAGTTGAGGCAGAGCTAAGCCCCTCCCTCCCTCTCTGCATCAAGGAGCTATAGGTAATAGGCTCCAAAACACCAACACATGCACTAGGGATAGATGCTGATCCCACTGCTATGGTCCCTTAAAAGGTCCAAGCTACACAACTGTATGCAGAGGGCCTATTCCAGTTCCATGCAGGTTATTCTATTTCATTTTTTTAATTTAAAAGTTTTTTTTTAATTTTATTTTACATATAAACCACAGTTCCCCCTCCCTTCCCTCCTCCCATTCACGCCCTCAGCTTTCCCCTATTAAGCTTTTCCCAAGGCATGATTTTCTTTTTTCCTGTGCCTTATTGAAGCCATAGAACACTCAATATTTGTGCTGTTGCAAAAGAGAAAGGCAAGTTGCCTCCTTAGACAATTCAGCACTTATTCCCATTAATCCTCCGGCACTGCATGCCCTGAGTGTCCATAGTGGTTCAACACAGATAATTATGTTGAAGAGTCTCTTTTGCTCTATCACTGTAGGAAATGAGGATATTGAAAGATGGGCCTAAAAATAAAAAAAATAAATAAAAAACACAGAACTGTATTTTTCAGACTCCAGTCTAATCACTAGCCGCATTGAACACTAGCCATGCAAATAGACACATTTTTACACCACCCATTCAAATGGTACCAACTTCTGTAGGAGATATTTTGATTAATATATATTTTTTAATTTTCTTTTAGTTATTGTAAAAATACATTTTTCAATATTCATCCACACTTATTCATAACTTTCAGTTGGCCATCTTCTTTCATGCCCAGGTCCTGTTGCTACCCACAGGACTCTACATTCTGTATTTGTCTAGATTCAAGCATCCCACAAATGGGAGCCCTGACTCCTTATTTTCATTTATCTGCTTCAGACCCAATAGACATTTTATCAATGAATGCTAGCCTGTTTTTGAGAAATGTACTTTAAAAAGCAGCTGTAAGCATGCTTATTATTGCTAGGTTATTATTGCATCTAGAAATTTCAGTGATTTGATGTTCAAAGAGGAATGTATAAAGTCATAGATATTTATTCATAATTGCCTGATAGTCTTAATGCAAATCTAATATTTAATAAGTTTATTTGATTATTTACCTCTTTCCTTGAAATATTTTTTTCTAAAATATTACTTTATATGTGTGGTTCACTGAATATAACTATATCAATAGCATAACAAAAAATAAAACATAATTGTGTAGTTCTTTCTATCCAGGAATATATTAAACAGATGTTCATGGGTTCCTTTATTTTTTAATTTGGGGGTTATTTCTCTTGATTTGTTTATGTTTTAACAAATAAAACAATTTTATAGCTTGCAGGAGAAGTCTATTTTAAATATTCAGTGAATGTTTATTTTCTTCCCATTCCCTATGCTATTTATACGTAAATATTTTTTATTTATTCTTGATGCTATTTTTTCAGTGTTTATTTTTCATATTTCAAGCAAGTTTATGGCTAGGAGTATTCATTTTCTAGCCTCTTTAAACAATCCTTTTAATATATACACATACTGTCTGTCAGTAGATAGAACTAGTATTCATCCTTGAAGTTAGCTGTCTGGTATTTTCTTACAGGAAGTATAATTGTATGTTAAACCTGGCCCTAAGGCTAAGAATTTCAATGCCTCTCCCCCCTACTGTTAATAATAATTCTGCTATTAATAACTGTTGTCCTTGATATTTTATACTTGTTACTCTGTTAGGTGATATGTTTACAATGAGTATCAACATGTGCAATTTTGCAATATTGACAAACTCTCCCTCAAAGAAGCCATGCTACCTTGTGGTCATTTCAGTTTTTTTTTTTTTTCCAAAATAAAATGTGATTGTTTTCTTTTTTATTATCTATTTATTTATCAACATCTATTACTATGTAAAAGACACATTTTATTGACATTTCTTTAAAAAGATGCAGTACTGAGGATATCTTAAAGGGAGAAACTTGATAAACACAGCTTCAAATTTAACAATAGTTGTAGATATTTTGTTATTATGTAGGCATACTAAATAATGAAAATAACTTTGCTGTGTCTTTTTTCTGAGTACATGGGAGTCATGTGGCTTTTCTCCATAATTCTACTCAAAACCTATCAATGGGCTTGGGGTATTTTCTCCACTTTTAGGCAAACTGAAGTTGCCTTATTTTTTTCCTTTACTAGAAAGAGGTTTTTTTTTTTTGATGGTTATTGGGTATTGTGGAAGAAAGGATTTCAATCTCAGTCTTTAGAGTATTTGTCTCAAGAAATACATTTGCAATTTTTTAATATACATGTATTTTTATAAGAGATAGCCTCTTTATAGTTTTATTTTCTATATGTTAAATTCATAAAGATAAGTCATCTAGGGGGATTGTAAGACTATAATGATATTGTCTTATACATAATGTAATCACAGTCTTTTTTCATAGGAGTCTCAGATGTCTTTTATTTTTCTTGGAGGTATCTTTTCTCTGTTGCCATTTCTCTCCAAGTTCTTCCATATACAGTCCTGGAAATTTTCCCTAAAGGCCATTTGCAACTATTGCCCTGTGGAAACAAAAGTCCCTCCATCTTGAGGCCTAGAGCTATTTTCGGGGCTGAGATGTTTCTAGACTCCCATTCTAAAGTTTCTAAACTCCCAAGGCTAAGTACCCAAGGTCAAGTGCCCAAAGTCCTAGGTAATCACAAGGCATTTTCGCCTAGCTGGGAAACATCTTCTCCCCATCCTAAAACAACCAGTCAGCCAGCAACTGCCCACCTGCCTGAGATAGAAAGGAAACTTTCTCTGGACCGCTTACTCCCAAGCCTGATAAGGGCGTTTCTATGGTCTTTGCTTGATCTTTGCTTTAAAATGTCTTGCTACTGGGTAGGGTACCTAGCTCACTTCCCCCTAGTGGGATCGGAGCTCAATTGTACTCTGTAATAAACCTTGCTTTGCATTTATATTCAGAGAATCTGTGTGATTCTAAGGATCTTTCTGGGGTCACTGAGACTGGGCAGAGCAGCCCAAGTATTTACAATGCCAAACCTTTTCCCAAAATTCTTCTAGGTAACTTCTCAAAAGTACATGAAAACTTTAACAGAAATTAAAGTACATTTCAATTATTAATCCATTTTGAGGAAAGTCACGAGTGCCATAGCAGAGGAGTAGAATTCAGAGGACAACTTGTAGATCTTGGTTCTCATTCCTTCTTCCATTTGCATCCTGAGTTTTGACTTAGGTTATCAGGCTTAGAGAAAGTGTCCATGAAAGCTTTTAAATGGTTATATTAATAACATTAACTTAATCTTCCTAATGTCCGATTTATAACTGATACCATAGGTCAACCTATATTAACATTACCATATTTTAAATAGGATGTCTAGTTAATTCTCTTCTTAAATATGTTTCACAAATAGGCATTTGGCTAAATGTAAAAGTTAAAATTTCTAAAAATGCATGTACTTCATACAAATGGCCATTGAACATTCTACACATCTTAGCATTTTAATTAAAATATCTGCTGCTACAATCATTTCATAAAAGTAAGCCAAATAGCCAGTAATCCTTTAAATCATTTTTCCTTAGACCCATTGTTGAATAAGGTTTCCTGAGCCCATTTGGGCCCAGTTTTTGGACCTGGTCTGCAGTGGCTTTTATCCCCCAAAGAAATGAATCAGACACTTATATTAACTTAATACTGTTTGGCCCATGTCTCATGCACATTACTAGCTAGCTCTTTCATCTTAATTCAGCCCATTTCTATAATCTACCTGCCACGTGTCCCAGCCTGCAGCTCACCTGGATTTCTTACATGCTTCTTCTTCTTCAGGGGTCGGATGGAGACTGGCTAACTCTACCCTCCTTCTACTTGCCTGTCCTCTGATCCTCCACCCACTTCTATGACACTCCACATAGGCCAAACCAGTTACTTTATTTACATCATACAGAGAACATTTCCACTACAACTAATAGTTCAATTTGTATTAAAATCTCGATTTCCAAGTTACATTTCTTAAAATTATAATATCAAAAATAATTGTAACTGATGAATGTTGAAAAATGCTGAAGATGTAGTTGGTACTTCTAGAACATTGCTGCTGACAATTTTTCCTCCTTCTGGAAAAAAGTCACAAGGGGTTAACTTCTTATGCCACAGCTTCTAAACAATCATTGGAAGCTGAATAAGAGTAGTCAATTCATGTCCTTCAGGAGAAATACAATAATCTTTCTACAGGTTTTAAGAGTTTGAAGGGTATGGGGTTTTTTGGGGGGCGGGAATCTTATGAGAACAAAGACCATTGTGAATGTCTAATGAAGGCAGAAAATTGCAAGGTGTAAAAGTGGAAAAGCAAAAAGAAAAAGAAAGGAATACCTTTACAGTTCCGAGCCCACCCATAAACATTCATAATATCATTCTCTATTGTAGCAGGAAGAATGAAAACTAAAAATCTGTTAGTTTAAAAAAAAAAAAAAAACATATCACATGGCCATGCATACTCTTCATAAAATGCACCTTAAAAAAGGCTTTCATGTTTTTGCAACAAAGGAGGAGTCCCACTGGAATGTAGATAACTTAGTGTGCAGGCTGGTCTTGAGTCAACTTTACACAAGCTAGAGTTATCTGGGAGAAGGGAACCTCAGATGAAAAAAATGCCCCCATAAGATCCAACTGTAATGTATTTTCTTAGTTAGTGATTGATGGGAAGAGCCCAGTCAACTATGGATGTAGGCATCCCAGGGCTTGTGATCCTGGATTCTGTATAAGCAACCCATGGGAAGCAAGCCATTAAGCAGCATCTCAATGGCCTCTGCATCAGCTCCTGTCCTCCTTTCCTTCCTGTCCCAAGTTCATGCAATGATGAACAGCAATGTGGAAGTGTAAACCAAGTAAGCCCTTCTCTCACCAACTTGTTTTTTGGTCATGGTGTTTTATTGTTTCATTGAAGCAGCAGAAGCCCTAACATAGAAAGTGACTTATGTCTTTCTACAGTGTGACTTTTAATTTCTGATTTTGTGGGCAAGACTGCCATTTCTATTCTCTAGACAGCATCACTGTTTTACTATTGCTATGTACAGTATAGTAATCATTTCATGGATTTCTTCCTGTTAAATTGACATAAAAATTTATTTTATTTGTTAACCCCTCAGTTCTAAATATTGATAGCCATACATAAGTGGAATAGATGAGTGTGTTTGTGTGTGTGTTTTTTTGCCATATATTACAAAAGTTCAGCATGTAAAGGTTTTGTTTTGATCATTGCAACATCTGATATGAGCTTCCTGCTTTTGTGCCCACCACCCCTGCATTAAAACATCCAGGAAATAAATACTCTGTCACCTACATGGATTTCTCTTTAAGCACATTTTCAGGGTACTGATATTTCCTAGGTATTGGGCCACCAACCTCCCCTGGGCTCTTTTTCTTCTGCAGGAACTATTAAACAAGATAAAGTAAAAACAGGAGTATCAGTAATTTAGTAGAACCTCGAGAGACAGTCATTGCAAAGGTGTAATGGGAACAGGTGGAATACAGGAAGCCTGAGGCACCAACTAAGTCAGCAGTGGAAGGAAGTTCCTGAAGTCTTGACAGCAGGCAGGAACTGACCAGTGGCTTCCCTGAAGCAAGGAGGAACATGCAGAATTTGCTCATCACTCTAAGGTGCTGGTGAATCAGATGGAGCACAAGACCCATGGTTCGCTCTAGAGATCCTAAATGGCAGGATGTTCCCTATGGCTTTGAGTAGCTATCAATTTTAGTGATTAGAACATCCAAGAAAATGTATGAAAATAAATGTGGTGTATGTGTGTGTGTGTGTATGTGTGTGTGTGTGTGTGTGTGTGTGTGTGTGTGTTTGTGAATATATTCAGAGTGGGGTAGACTTAATAATACTCATGCCCATTTAGACACTAACCACTGCAGTTTCTGTGGAGATGATTTTAATAGTCCTTAAATGATCTGGAAATGTTTATTATAGATCCCCCTGCAGAAAAATCCAGAAAAAAACTTATTTATAAAGCTCATAATTTTCTCACAGTTGTTGATATTCTGCTTCCCCATTTTGAGAAGAACATCAAAATCAGAAAGAAAGAGAAGTATATTACTGTGAGATCAATTTATAGAACAAAATGTGACCTGGGGGAAAGTGTCAGTGGTTGCTGAAGCTGGCATTTCTGAGATGAGTGTCCAGTGGAAGAAAAAGCGGAGGATACACGGCCGTATTGGGAAAGAAAATGAAGCCATATCAGTCCCTGCTGATTGGGTGACACGAGGAAAGGACAGAGGCAGATAAGCTCCTGCAAGTTGTGGGAAGAAGGGGCTCTTTGGCTTCTAGGCTGTTTTTATGCAGATCTGAAGTCAAAGAGCCTGGATGAAGCATGGAATAAGGCACAATGTTCAGGGTGTCAACTAAGACTACTTTCCATTTTTCTAAGACCCACCACCCACTAGGTTTGGGACTGAGGAACAACTAGCCTCTTTAACCATAGATTTTCTGTCTCACATTTATGAAATTTAAAAGTCCTAGGCTTAAAGATTTTGTTCAATTAAGAGAAACATGGTCAGGAAGGAATTGAGAGGACCTCAAAATTGAGTTGTGCCAATTGGACCACAGATTAAAAAGGTTGTGAATAGCAAGTTGGCTGGTAGGAATGAACATCTGTGGCTCTGTCACCCAGCTCCTCCTCACTGTAACAGATGCCTGCGTTAACTCATTTATCAGAGAAAAAAAGTTTACATTGGCTCACTGTTCTGGAGGCTTTAGCCAATTAGTATGTGGATCTTTAGCTTTAGGCCAGTGGCAATTGTGGATGATAAAAAACAGCTAGTCACCTCATGACATGCTAGGGAGCTATAAAAGGTGAGGTTTCCATAACCCTAGAGACTGCTCACCAAGCCCACCTATTTCAAATTGCACATCTCAATAGCACTATCTTGGAGCCAGGCTCTTCAACCATGAGTGTACTTTCAAAATAGAGACTGGTGGAGGAAATAGACGAAAAATACCAATTATTTTGAGATATCCCTTATTTTTTAAAATTAAAAATGAATCATGTCTAATAGGAGATTTTTTGATCACTGAAGCCATACTATTGAATGTGTTTGAGAGCTGTGTGCTTATCTTACCTAATTGTTTTCTACAAAATTTATTTTATTTTTGCAGTGTGGAAATAAAATTCAAAGCTTTGAACTTTCAAAAAATGACAGTAGTTACTAAAGGAGAATATAGTTATTGCTAGCATATGGTTATGGTATGTGGGACAGTCTATTTGTTATTGTAAAGGCAACTCCACTGCTCTGGGAGTAGCAGGAGGTTGTTGGATTACTTTATTGCTGATAGTACTAATACACATGTCTATATATTCTTTTCCTTCTGTTCCTGAGGTCAGCGGCTTCCTTAGAAATTTCCTGGAAATAATGTATAATGAAAGACTCCACACATTTTGTAACTTTCTAGCATCATACGTTCTAACTTCTTTGGTCCAACAAGTTATAGTATTTGGGCAATAAATATATAATCCAGGTAATTCTTCATGTTCTTACTTAAAGATAATGAACATTGAGTGTGCACACATGCTCCAGTTGCATAGATTTTGTTAGTAAGAAAATAAAATAATTTGGTTATATGGGAATTGTAGCATTGCACAGTTTAGCATCCAGTAATCCAAATGTCACATCCATCTACAACTCTAGCAGTTGATTTCTGTTGATAATAGTTATTTGTAGTTATAATTACTTAAGGTAAAGTCATACTGGAATCAAATTGGCCTTGAATTCATCGGCTGATACTTTAATGAAAGTGAAGAAAAGGACACATAGAAAGATACTCAGAGAGGTCTTGGAATCACAGAGGGTGCGGTGGAGTAAGAACTTAAATGGAGACACTATAAGAACTATAAGAGACTTCTGGGATTCACCAGAAATAAAAGAAATCAAGAAAGAAATTTTCCTTTGATCCATCAGAGGTAGAATGGAGGTACAAGGACCTTGATTTTAGAATTCCTGTCTTTCAGACTGAGAGGAAATAAGTGTATCTCAATCCAGTTCATCTGTGGCAATTCGTTATAGCAGCAAAGAAACTAATACAGAATTCATTGAACCTCAGATCTGTATCTCACAGGTGTACAGTGAAAGAGAAAAGTAAAAGCACTTGTTTCCTAACAATAAGAATACCAATTAGTCATTATAAGTCAAGTCTCTTGATGTCCTGTCTGACTTACTGACTTTCAAATCTAATCCAAGCCAATTTTATATTCTTGAGAAATGATGGTGTTCCTTTTGTAAATATTTACTCTCTCCTGAAATTGGGTTCTTGTATCAGATAATGGTGCTGATTGTTATGCATCTGTTTTCATGTTAAAAAGAACATTTTGGTCATCTTCCTGTTTTATATGTGCAATTGGAGTTAGTGGAAAGTAAAGTTATTATTTTGTTCACATTGTGGTAACCCTTTCTGTTTCCCCAGATATCTTCTATCAAGCCTAATACTCTGATATTTTGTCATTGTGAATCTCTCACAAGGGCAACTTCATAAGACAACGAATAGTCTTAAAAGACAAGTGCTTCAATCTTAAAAGATATCTCAGCTTCAAACTTCTCTTTGATGACAAGAATTCTTAGAACATCCTCCTCTGTCATCTTCGTTTGCAGGGGCCAAGGTTGGTGATACTGTCTTTGCAAATTAGGAATAAATTGTTTTTAGTATTGGCTCTACTCTTTTACTTGAAGGACAAAATGATAACTCTTTAGGTAGTAAATAACAAATGTATGACAAAACATCAGGATACGTAGGCTTTGTTAAGCTATAAATATGCATTGTGACAACAATTTAGCAAGATCACTTCAGACGGACCTCAGCAAGAGTGGTCCAAGAAATGATGGCAGGTAATTTGGTTGATAAGAGTTTACCTTGGATAAGCCAGAAAAGCCTCCAGAGACAACAATCAGGCTTATATCATGAGAATAAGTGTATTATCCATGGACATATAATCTTTCGAACATGTTTTATATTCCCATACTTAAGAGTAATATGAATAGATCCATAGGGAAGCATTTACCTTCATGTTGACTCTTAGTATATCTGATGCATATTGACAAGTTGACCCTGACATGGTATTTTTCATAAATTCTCTGAAGAACCAGTCAAGAGAACATCCATGAATTTTCTGAACCCTTCCATTATGCCATCTGAAATAAGAATTGATATGGAATGTCTTTCTTTGTGCTGTCAATGTGCTTTATTGTCATTTGTTAATAAAGAGGCTCATTTGGCCTATGGCAAAGCAGTTTGGAAGCAGGCAGAAAATCCAAGCATAGATAAAGGAGAAGGGCTAAGTCAGATAGAGGAAGCAAGATGTAATGGAACACAAGTAACAACACAGAGCCATGTGGCAGTACATAGACTAATAAAAATGAGTACACTTAAGTTGTAAGAGCTAGTTGGTAATGAAACTGAGCCACAGGCCAAACAGTTTGTAATTAATATAAGCCTTTATGTGATTATTTGGGACTAAGTGGCAGCAAGACTGTGGTTCTGAACCTTGGGGCTAGGCCAGGCCAGAAACTTCGGCTACAAAGAATCTTATGGATTTTTACATAGTTTATATAACATGTCTTAGCAAGGGAAGAGAAGGGAAAAAAGTGTAAAATTTAAATACAAGTGAGAAGTATAAAAACAGTCCAATGGCCTAAACAGACCTGCCTTTGTAATGCTAAGGAAATCTTTCTTTCTTTCTTTCTTTCTTTTTCTTTTTTTTTTTTAAAGCTCACAAACATATTTTCAGGAAATCTAAATGAATGCCAGTAATACTTGTAGTAATTTCTGACTGCTGCTATTAAAAAGCCAGAAGATACTGAGTGATGTGTCAGAGTAGAAATACCTAGTTGTCTCCACCTGTGTGTAGAGGATGTTTGCTGAACTTGTTAGATGCCTGAAGCTACAGATGAAACTGAATGCTACACAAAGCTTCTTCTAATTCTGAGCAACCCTCTCATATAAACAAATCTCTTGGGATGGTCCTAGGGAATTTCTCACTGAAGTTTTTACCTTGGCTTCGTATGTCATATGGGACACTGTACCATCACTGGGAACATTGTTATTTTCTCCACCGTACCTAAGCTCTTATACGATTATAACTTTCACTATTTGAGGTGGGACAGCAAAACTATCACAGGTTTCTCTTTTCTTCTTCATTATGTCATATAGAAGATTTATTCTCGCTATTATTTTTAGCAACCTCAGCATAGACTTGTTCTTTTTTTGTTAGGCAAAACACTTTTACTTTTTCTTTTATGATATACTTCATAGATTTTTGTAGATCATATTTAAATAATCAGTTTTATTACTTTTATACCTTGTGATCATTATTAGGATGAGACATTTTCAGTCATGTGAATTCTGATTCATAACAGTATTTACTAAATAACTACAATAGCTACTAGATGACAGTGAGTGGGTGTACATACATGTGGACACACTTACCAAAGAGATGATACATATTCTGGAAGAGAACAATTAGATCAGTGGGTGAGTTCATCATGCAACTCAAGTGTTTCACCATTGAAAGTTATAAATTGTTTCTGAAATCTTTCACTTAATATTTTCACAGCACAGTAGACGGAAACTAGGAACTAAAACTAGAAATGTCGACTGAAGAATTTCTTTATTATTGAAGGTTAGAAACCCCTATTCCTGAAGGTAGCAAGGTTTATTTCTCCTTCATGTTCTAAAGGAGAATAATTGTATGTCTTCTTCATGGTTTCTGTTTATTTATACCAATTCCTGGAGAACCCTTGAAAGATAAAGCATTGAAACTATTGGCTCCACCATCAAGGCTTCTTTATCTCCATGTCTAAAGTCCTCTTCTTTCTTTACTGGCGTAACTGTATGATAACCATTCACTGAAAATGGGATACCTTCAAATTCAGAGTATTCATATCTTAATTACTTTAGTTACTTCCATAATGAGCTTGACACTAGATAAGACTACATTCAAAAGTACAGGAAGGTAGGACTTTCTCTTGCACATACACACACATATATAAGTACGTATTTAAAATATTATATAATTATATATATATATATATGAGAGGATATGCTCTAGTATTGAGTCACCATAGTTTAATATATTGTTAGGAGGTCATATATATTAATCATCCAATATGAACCTTTGAGCTTGTTGGTCTATTCTGTGTTCTGAAGCATCATATGTATCTTAAAATGTCATCATCAGTTGGGTACAGTAAAATGAATGAAATTCAAGATTTTTTGTTTAATTTGGGGTATTGTAACTTTAGGAACCAAAAATGAGTAACTTTTAAAGAATTCTATATTAAAGGCTGGACATCTGTGCTCATAGCCTTATCACTGTACCCAATGGAGTATGTGGATTGCAAGTTAAGTAGGCTCAAATGTTGATACCCTCTCTAATTCACCTGGGCCCCTAACTGGAAGTTAAGCCTCCTCCTGCCTAGAGACCTCTGACAGATAATAATATTTAGTCCCTCAGCTGTTCATCTTGCTAGTCATTAAAAATAAATGGCTGTTGTAAAAAGTATTAATTATAATAAAGTTTTCTTTAGATCAAAACCCAACCTTTCAGAATGGGACTGTGGCTGAACTCAGGCAGAGGTGAAGGTCAAAACAGAGTGAGCAGCCTGTACTTCCAATGCTTCACTGAGAGCAGATGGTGTTCAGAATTCATCCACTTGTGATCACTCCATAATAAAGATTAAAGTTGCATGTCCCCTTTCAAAGGTGTGCTCGGCTGGCTGCCAATATTCTGGTTCTTGGCCCATGTTGTTCTACACAAAAAATTTCCCCTCTACATTTATCTAAATCATTTCATAGTTCTAATAATAAATCTTTCCATTAAAAAGTTAAGATATAAGAAAAATTAGTGACTTCAGCTCATGATTTTTTTTTCTATTACAGGAACCCATTAACAGTGATCAGACATTTTTTTATTGTTTCAGATCTTAATCTTACAATAATATTTTGAGTTATACCCATGTTTGAGCTAATGTTTGCGTTCTGGGTGTGTGAAATTGATAACTAGACAATGAATATAGCTGGTTTTGCAAGTAAAGAAATGTGGGTGTATGTCAAGGTAGTGGCTACAACTGAAATCCTCACACACAGCAGGGAATCTGTCCTGACCAGTTCTTTCTTCTTCTAAGCTGGCTGAGAGCCATTTTTTCCAGAGAATAAACCCTGTTGCAATACCTACTTGTGAGTTTCCATAGACATCCCACACAAGACCTTCAAATGATTGAAAACATGAAAACAATGGCTGTTTCTTATCCACTTTGTGTAAGCTTAGACTCTTGAAAACATATTGGTGACTATAAAATTAAAAACCTATATTTTGAATAATTTTTTCAAACCAGTGATGCAAGTAACCCAAAGAAGCCTGTTTGGTTTGTCTAATGTTATCTCATTCTTCATATAGGAACCTGATTCATATAGGATTATAATCACCTACTAATCAGAGGCTCCTTTATTTTGTCTGTTAACACTTATTCTAATACTCACTAGTTATGATTTTAAAATCTTTTGCTAAAGTTTAATATAAATACAGAAGAAAATACATCACAGAAATATCAGAATATTACAATTAGAAGGATTTTAGCAAAGAAATTATACAACAGGATATGGAACATGCTCCAAACCCACAGACCACCTGTCTCATCAGCATCCTTCTTACATCGCTCTTTTGGCTTCAACCATAATATATATTTGTTTTTTATATTAAAAGAATGTGATTACAAACTGTTTTACTCCTGGAATGAAGGGATCCCAGAGATTAGTTCAATAATCAATAATTATGGAAAAGAAGTAGAATGATTTTTCTTATTCTCCTATTGAACGTGAGGAAGAAATCAATAATTTTCAGTACTATTCTATTCAGAAGATGATATTTTTTTCCTGTGAGGTTCTAAGATGCTTATTTTTACTGGCAACTATGAACCATCTTATTTATAAATTGGGATTATATTATAAGGGGCTTTTACTTCTTAGGAAATTATGAATAGAGTCTCTTAGCTCACTGGTTCTCCACCTTACTAATGTTGAGATCCTTTATACAGTTCTTCATTTGTGGTCACTCCCAACCACAAATTGTTTTATTGCTATTTCTAACAAGAATTTTGATACTGTTATGAATATTAATGTAAATATTTGATAGGCAGGATATCCATTATATGACCCCCTCAAAGGTTTATGACCCACAGTATAATATTCCAGTATACATGCTTTGGTATCTGTTCATATATAACTATTTGATACTCATAGTTTGTCATAAAGTTTCCCAAATTTCTATTTAATTTCTTCAGGAAGCACCATTTTAGCATGGTTTTTTCTCATATTTGTACTTATGCAGGTATGTAGTAGCTCTTTATGTCAGTGCCAACACCCAGAAAGATAGAATGAACACCTTTAATGATGAGATATAAAATTACTATTTGCAAGGATGATTGCCTCAAGAATTGAGGTATTAGGTTTTGATATTTCCAGAAAATAATGAATATTACTATCACGATTTTTCACTAACTCCTTAATATCCATCAAGTTCTCTAATTAAGAATGGCATTTCTCAAATCTGGGATAATATAAATGTGAGTGGCCTGAGATGCTGCCTGAAGACATAGTGATATGGGGATCTAAGGTGTTGCTTAGTGCCAACTGGGTCTGAGGCCCTGGTACACCTGGGATTTATGTTGATGTCCAAGGCCCATGTTGCCACCATAAACCATGCTAATGCCTGTGGTCTGTGCAGTTATCTGGAGCCATGCTGATAT
The DNA here is from genome assembly GCA_004025045.1 of Sigmodon hispidus. Taxonomy (NCBI): domain Eukaryota; kingdom Metazoa; phylum Chordata; class Mammalia; order Rodentia; family Cricetidae; genus Sigmodon; species Sigmodon hispidus. The sequence continues at coordinate 135,756 of PVIH01000780.1, forward strand.
CCTTGAGATGTGTGCAGTCAAATGCTCTAGATGTGTGGCCACTAGAGACCATATTGACCTGAGTGGCCATTGTGACCACCTGAGGCCATGGATGTGTCTGGGCCTAAGATGCCTCGGAGGGACATGTGGGGTTCATAGTCCTATTGCAGCTAAGATCTGTATTGATGTTTATGGCCCATGTTCCCGCTAAAGACCAACCAGATATCTGTGGTGTATGCTGCAGCCTGAAATCATGCCTGAAGTCATACTGATGGCCATGGTCCCATTGGTACTCAAAGGCCTTATCTGCAATTTGGAGCCCTGTTCATGGTCTGTACTGTCACTAGAAATGATTGGAAACCTATGATCTGTGCTTGGTCTGTCTATATAGAACCAAGTAGCTACTTTTGCAGTGTTAGGGATGACTGCAGATGCACAGCTAGGAAAGAGAGACATACAAGACTTCTGGGACAAGTATTGCCCCCTCCCAAAGTAACAGCCTTAACAGGAAGCCATTGAAGAAAACACTTAAAAACTGTGATAGGATTAAAGGTTTGTGCCACCTGGCCAACAATTTTCTCAGTTTGAGGCAAATTTCAGGGCAGCCAGGGCTATATAAAGTAACCCTGTCTCAAAATTAAAACAAAACAAAAACAAACAAAAAACTTGGATAGAATGCTGAAGTGTAGTTTGACACACTGGATGGCTTTCAGTAGGAGTACCAGAGGGAGAGGACTTGATTCTATTTAAGGGACAGGCCACTAAAGAGTTTGACCATACTCCAGTGAGTGTATAGCTAACACAAAGCAGATTCTTTTCCTTTTGGAGGAAGTCACAAGGGCAGGGGTAGGATAGGGAAGAACTGGTACACAATGTGATAGGGGTGCATGATATGAAATTCCCAAAGAATCAATAAAAATATTGTGTTGAGGGAGAGGATGAAATTGATTAGTACTTAGTTCAGTTATATATGAATCTTGTGTACAATCAAGGTCTTGAATTTGATCCCCAAGCCCAATGGAGAGGTAGAAAAGAAGTAATTTAAATAATAAATAAAACAAACCTGATTATTTTATGCCACCTAATTTTGGAACTCTTCAAAAATCTCCCAAGATAAAATTTTAAAGGGTTAAGGGATGTTGAATAAATTTTATCTTGGCTTAAGATCATTTTTAAGGTGCCCAGGGAGCCTTCCAAATAGGGATGTTTTGCCACACTCAGTCTCCCAAGTAGCTGGGATTACAGGTGTGAGAAACCATACCCATTTACAAAGTAAGTTTATTGATCCAAAATGTCGTATCTCATCAGGTCTTTTCCCCACAAAACTTGTTCCTTCATATAAGGTCTATGATCAGTTAGTGTGCCCTGGTCTTAACACTAGCACACTTGCACATCTGCAGCTTCTTTCTTTCTTTTTTTAAAAATTTGACTTATTTTTATTTATATTTTTAATGTTTTGGGACATGGTTATTTCTGTAGCCTTGGGTATCCTGGAATGTTCTCTGTAGACAAGGCTGTCATTGAGCTCAGATCCCCTGTATCTGTGTCCTTAGTGCTGGGATTAAAGGCAGGGGTCACCAGTGCCAGACTTATTGTTTATAATAGTACTCCCCATTCCATAGGACCTAGGTACTTACAGTTATTCATAATCTTTTTGTTTATGGTAATTTTATAAATTTGAACATTTTTATAATATTGGATATAATTTCATAAAGCTGACTTACTATGCCTCAGAACTATCTATAAGACTCCAAATTCCTTGCATAGCCTTTAACACATGACCTTCTGTAACTGATGCTAAAACAATGGTGGCTGATACTTTCTGACTGGAACATATTTATTCCTAACTAGTTGACTATGTCTTACTTTTTTCCCTTACAATAAATGACATGTACAATGAACTCATGTGATAATATTCAAAGAACAATTCCTAAGTAGACTCAATTCCTGATGGTTTCTGTATTACCAGGTATTAAGTATGCTGTACTTTTGCTCCTGAAGCCAAGTAAGCTGGAAATATCAGCCTTGCCTGTAGAATAAGGCATTATCCAGCTTTTCAGAGGTCACAAAGTTATGTTTATACAATATTCTAATCCCCCGCCTGTCACAATTTAGCCAAGGTAAGAAATACCTGCTTTGTATTACTGATCTAAATCTTTACAAAAATGCAAGGTCTTCCTTCTACAAGCTGGTCAGTGACCTCACCTCCCTCTAGGCATATTGCCAATGCATAGCACATGCTGACTCTGCAGAGAAGCCTCTAGAATGCTCATGTAGCTGCAGGATAAATCATGTTTCCATTCTAGATGTGTATTTTCAAAATGGTTAGCATCTAATCTTATGTCATGTTCCCTTTCCTTCAGTTTTCTTTTTGCTTTCCAAAAAGAGAGTGGCACATGGGTATCAAATGTGCTAAACTTATGATTTCACATACTGCTGTTAAGGACCAGGCATGCTTATCTCATCAAGCCCCAGGGCCTGAATTTGCCTCACAGGATTCTAAGTGCTGGAGGTTTGACTGGTGCATCTGCAAAATATTTGTCTTAAACCTGAGAAAATCTGAACTCTCGTTCTTCTGTGTAGCTATAAATCCTAAATTACAACTCCAGTTTGACACTGGGAGGGGTTGTCAAAAACACAGTTGTTGTAAAGGTTTTATCTTTTCTACAATGAAAAGGGAAAACGTGCGTACTAACCTTCAATAAACATTGAGGGGATTATATTGAAGGCTCTGTAGTCTAGAAGAAATCTGTCAAAATTATTGCTGAGTCTACAACCTACAGAAGAGAAGTAATATGGCTACCTTACTGTGTGGGTGTCTCAATCTAAGTAAATATTTCTTGTAAGGACAAACAGATGACTAGTAATATAAAGTTATCTCTCAAATTTCAAGACTTACAATACAAAAATATCAAGAGTTGGAAAAGAAATGACATCATATTATGATTCAGAATGTGCAAATAATCATGTGCTCTCAGATGAAGTCCAGGGTTTTGTCAAATCTTCTTGACTTCTGTCTAGGGACTTCTGAAGTTCCTTTAGCCAATACTACAACTCATATGACCCTTCAAGTTCAAAGAGGAAGATCTCTAGTCATATATTTTTAAGTGGTTTGTTCATCCTTGGAAATCCATAAACAATCTCCTCTACAAAGTAAAAATGGTAAAGATTGAAAAGGGTCAGTGTTAGGATTTTGTGCATATTTTGGTATGGTTCACAATTACCCTGATTCACAAATACATCTGGTGACGTATTTCTATGGATGCACATGAGAAGGCAGCAGAAGGCAGCAGTGGATAGCAGGAAACACTTGAATTCATTTCTATATAGAAAAGAGCTTTATTGCCAGATGAATATGGTTATGATTAACAGAGAGGTTATGATAACAGGAGTTATTATATCAGAGATGGAAGAAGAAAGAGAAAAAAAGTAAGAGGGAAAAAGGAGAGGGAGATGGGGGAGACCCTGGGAGAAAGAAAGGAGAGAGAGAGAGAGAGAGAGAGAGAGAGAGAGAGAGAGAGAGAGAGAGAGAGAGAGATTGAGAAGAGGGAATCTTGCTTTAAATCAGGCTTGAAGTCAGAGCTCAGAGGGCATGAATTTAGAGGTTGCTAGTCAAGCCTACCTCAGTACATAAACTACTAGTTAAGAACACAACTCCATTGATGAATTTGGAGTCAAATTACCAAGGTGTATCAGGCCTTTTACAGAGCAGCTGCTGTCTGCTATGTGGAGATGAATTGTTACATAAAAAAATTAGGGCAACTTTTAGTCTCTTAATTGTGGCCATTGATAGTCTTCTACGCAAACCTCTAGAATTCTTACCCACATGGATTTTTTAAAAGTGGTAAAAACATGGAGAATAGAAGGTAAACAAAAATCTGAGAAAAGAAAAGATTATTTTTTTTTTGTAAAATAATAGCAAGCATTCCATTTCAGCAAAACAAATCATTGCTGGCATTGGCCAAATCTAGTTGTAGCTGAATAAAACCTATAATGAGAAATACCACTTAAAAAGTATGATCAGAAAAGATGGTTTGGGAATGCAAAAATGTAACTTTTCTCCAAGATATAGTGATATCATTATTGAACTGTCATTTAAATACTCCTAGGATCTTTCTTACTTTTAAAAATATATTGAAAACATAATTTCCATTGTCATACCGTACTAAAAATGATATATATTGCAAAGTGGGCATAATTAATTTCATGTACCCTTTGACAGTTTTATCATATTTCTGATTGTTACAGGTGTTCTTTTCCCCAAGGAAATTTTAATGAGCATACTCTCCTCCATCCACAATCTGCTTGTGTTTGTGGAGCATGGAAACCTAACTAATATTCAGACTTATTATTACAACTCAGCAAGGGGTTGAATAAAGATATTTCTTCCGGCTTTATGACGTTTTCATTTTGGAAAAATACAGTTGGGTCTATGAGAATATTCTTACTTATGATATCAAATATTTAGAGATACTCTTACATAATTTTGATATGCTTGAACAACAAGAGGTTTGTTTGACATGGGTGTCTTAGTTTATAATGTGTCAGGTCATTGCTTTTCTTTTCATTAAAATCTCTTAATCATCTTTTGGAACACAAAATATAGTTTAGTTGTGGGGAAAAGGAGTAGAGACAGAAGGAGACTGAGAGGGAGGAGAACAAGAGAGAGACAGACAAGAGAGGGACAAAGACATTGATCTTATGCTTCAATCAACTGCTCCTGAAGTCATTGATTATGTTGTACATTTTGGTTTAGTGATGTCCTTCATCTTCATATTTGTCACCACTACCACTTGTGGGTGGGAAAACTCCTAGACAAGTATGATTAGATGGTGTAAGGAAGCTGGCTAGATAAAGATGGGCCTGAAAGCAAGCCGGTAAACAGCATCCCTCTGAATCTTCAGTTCCTACTTGCAAGTTTCTGTCTTGAGTTTCTGCTGTCCCTTCATTCTATTATGTACTATAATAGCCTAAAAACAACCTGAAAGCCGAACAAACAAAGCAAAATTCTCCCCTTCCCCATGCTGTTTTTGGTCCATCAAAGAAGCAGAGAAGCAAAATAGAAAAATGCCTCTCCTACTGGGCTGAGACTCATGACATTCATAGTTAAGAAACCACTCTTCTGACTTGAGCTTTTATATGAACCATGACCTCCATTGTTAGGTTAGTGTCTTTTAATCTCTTAATTATGATAACTTCTGCAAAACAAATGTTCCTTAAAAATGAATGAGCTTCTATCCTCAGATTTTTATCTTTTTTTTGTTGTTGTTTTATATGCCTCTAAACAGCAAGTGAGAACAATGCACCTTTATTAAGGATAGCACTCTGACAGCTGAAAGACATACTAATTACACAGTCTATGTGAAATAGTCATCATTTTCTTGGTTTTTGTTTAAAGGCAAGTTGTTGGAGTCTTAGATAAGTTCAAGAATTTCTAAAGATGGCAAAGTTTTCAAATGACTGCAAATTAGAGTCCTAGATCCTTGGAGCAGAGGTTCTCAAATCTGAGAAAAAAATCCCCCAGTGCAACTTGGCAATATCAAGATAGCGTTATGATAGTTTGAATTATGAATGCCTGCTACTACCACATCTACTCAGTAGAGACTACTGATACTCTCTGGTATCCTGTACATCACAGGACAGTTGCCTATCACAAACAATGACCTATTAAATGTCTATAGTGCTTCAGTAGAAAAGCCCTGCCTTAATTAAGCTCTGCCAGTGTTCCCTTTCTTTTCTCTGAATGTGCTAAGTATATTACTGATTTAAGAATAACTCATTAAGCAATTTAATCCAGTAAAATATCATATGGAAAATATAAGATGAGCAAAATCAAGCACTTGGGTATTTGAAGTTAAGAAAAGCTGGTTATTAACCTTCATACTACTGCTTAATAATAATTTCCTCTTTGGACACATAAGCATTAGGGTCACATAACCTCCTTGTACCTTAGTTTATAAAGCAAATACAGAAATTTCTATATTATAGGGTTGGAATTTCTGTTTAGTGTGTGTATCTTCTCTCTTTTACAGTCTGCCTCATAACGATCTTCATTAGGATGCAGTCTATAAGGAGTTTAAATGTACCTCATTTTGTTGACCAATAGACTTGGCTGGTTCTCTTGAGTTCACCATGGTGAACATGGTCTGCCTCTGCAAATCCTTTTTCTGGTTGATACACTTAGAAGAGGCTGCATCTTTTGGTCAATACTAAGTTTTTACACATCACAAGGATTCCCCTGGATGAGTAACATAATTGACAGAAATTATGATTTATTGATTCACTTTACCCTTATTTATCTTCCTCAGAATGAGAATGAGCTCAGGGTATGGGATGTAGTCTCCTTCAAGGACCCAGAGGAGAGAGAAAAACCATGCTGAGGAGCGGAGACCTTGTAATTAGTTAGACTCAGGTTCGATCTCATTTGTGTCTTGTTACCTGTTTATTTCTATGCCTCCCTTAATGCTTCTGGGTCTCCATTCTCTTTTCCATAAAATAGTGCTGTCCTCAGAATTAAGACAAACAACACATATAAAGTACTCCTAGTTACATGCTTAACAAGTAGTATCAGCCAATCTTTTATTGAAATTTCTAAGTATGTCTGAATGGAATATATATTCCTAGACTTCCCAGCAGATCCTGGAAGTGTACAGAGTGAACCAAGCTGTCTGTGAGATGCACTTTGCCTTGTCCTATCATACAGTTACCTAGGATAAAAGATGGTTTATAAGTTATATTTTGTAAGAGATTACTGGCAGCAAGTAATATAAATAAGCCATGCATACATAAAAACATATAGTATGATACAGCTATGTGTACAATAACCAGCATTACTATCTGTGCATTTGATAGTGCCTTTTAATAAAGTGCAGAATACTTAAGGAAAAAACACTGATAATTAGGGAGATGAGTTTCCCTGTGGATGAACTGAGCTGTATGTAACTCATGGCAAAGTAGTAGTCATAGCATGCATATGCAGAACAAAGCACTGTATTGTATCTTCAGTAGGATAAAGAATAGAGTTAGGAAGTCCAAAGTTTGTAGTGCTACTTAGAATGCATCTCAGCTTAAAAATGTGAATTAGTTCTAGAACATTCTACTTAATATTTTTTAGATCATATTTGAACTACTTTGAATAAACTTCAGAAAGTAAAATCTTGGGCATAGTTGGATGTAGGAGGTATGTGTGTTACTTTATCATAGGAAGGAGTCATGCTTCAATCATATATTCCATTTTAAAATTCAGTCATGAATTCTATATGAAATTCACTAACCATCAAACACTTTAAAGAAAGCATTATAAGCAGAATTTTCACAACATGGTTTGTACTTCTTACTATAGATACAAGCTCCTTTTCCTGAAACCCTCAAATTAACATGATGTTACTGTTTTATAGAGTATGTTCTTCTTATTATTTTCAAAGAAATCTTATTCTATATCTATCTATTTTGATCTAAAATTCAGTGTTTTACTTTGATGATGGGACAGCATTTTGCAATTTAGTTGTTCTAGTGTAATCTTGAACTGATAAACATTGGTAGGTTTAGTGACAGAACCATTTAGAGAAGGAGAGGGACAAAGAGAAGGAACTGGAGTCCTTTTAAAGGAAAAAGAAATTTTGGGGACATTTTTGTCAGGCACATCTCTTCTTGACTTCATCAAGTTCTGTTATGAGCAAATGTGGGAGAGGCATCAGAATTGGGAGAAATAAGATTGCTTCTATGATCTATATTCTTTTTGTCCAGATTTATTTAGTTTATTTTATGTACATTATAATTCTGCCTGCATATATATCTTTGCATCATGTGTATGCTTGGTGCTTTTAGATGACAAAAGATATCCTAAGATCACCTAGAAGAGAAGATATGGATAGTTGTGATCTACCATGTGCAAAAGGAACTAGTGCTCTTAACTGTTAAGTCATTGCTCTAGCCCTGTGAGTTTCCTCTTAACCCACTAGTTTCTCTTATACTGCCTTACATTCCTTGAATCCTGGAGCCATTTTTGAGGATCATCATCATTGCCTCTAGTGATGCTGCTGCTTTCTAGCAGGCAGAAGTCTGGGGATGGGGCAAAGGAGTGGTAGCTTCTTATCCCCTTCTCTGATTTCTGTTTAATCTATATGGAATCCCTTCTTGTAGTCACAGATCTCTTTTTTTTGCCTCATTTGAAAATGAAGGACAGTGGAAGGAACAGAAAAAAATGTGAGCTATGAGTCCTTATCAATCCCTTTCATAAAGTGTCCCTAAAGACAAAACAAAATGAAGAGGAAAAAATCGAATTGGGCTCATCATGAAAGAAGAGGGAGAGGCAATCTGCTGTAAGTTCTTAATTTATTTCAGACTCCCTTTTATCCAGGGAAATACAACATAATGCATTCTTTTCTCTTTTATAAAAATGACTCTACTGTCAAAACTGCAAGTTTTCAGGAGAGCTGATTTTCTAGAAATATATAATATTTTCACTCCCTAGCTTTCTGTCCTCAGGACCCCACACTGAACCTCTTCAGTTACTTTCAAAAACGTGTGTCTAAGGGTTTAGGCACATGCATACACTTTTGCTAGACATCAAATATTCTCAAGAAGATATTTGCAAGAAAATACAATGGGGCGCTGTAGGGCCTAAGAAGATATTTATAGAATAAAGATAGACACTATTAAATATGCAAATATAAGGAAAGACTACTGGCCTCAAAATAAGTATTTACTAGACTTCCTTTTTTCCAGATATTTCCAGGTATTTTCCTCAACTGCCAAAATGCACACATTTAAGATACTATCAGCAAAGGCTATTTTTCATTGCTTTTGATTGTTGTAGAAGAATATACAAGCCTAGAGCACAGATTCATTGAAAACCTCCCTTTCCTTCCTCTGGGAGCTGTTATTTCAATAAAAACAATGGAATCAGTTAGCATAGGTAATAAAATAATTATAGTAATTTATTTTGGCTATTAAATGTTGCATCCCCTTAGCTAATCATCCACTTCAAGCTATTATTCAAAGTGTTCTACTCTTTTTGCCTTTAAGTTAAACATCATGAATTTCTATGCACTGATAAATCCAAATCTAATAAATTCCTGATGTGTTTTCTTGCTCTGTGTCTACCGACAACTCTCTCTATCTTGTTAATTCAGTGTTACTCAACTCTAGTAAAAGATGTTTTCCTCTATCATATAAAAGCAAAAGATTACTTGTTTCCCAACTTTGTACCAAGTTATAAGTATATTTAGCCTTCATTACTGTATAACCACAGAACACTGTGTTTATAAACAAAGGCAGTATTTGAGAGGATTTAATCACTAGCCCTTAGAAAGCTGTACTTTGTGAAGCAACCCCAATCATGTCTTCCCAACATGCTATCCATGAAAGGATTCTTTTCAGGATTCAGAAAGCCTCATGTGTGTTTCACCATAGGAGGAAGCTGAGTTTCTAATTATTTTCAGTTCTATCTGGCTTCACATCCGTTTCACTTTGATAAGGTCTAAGCCAGGCGTATCAAATCATCTGAAAGGCACCAAGTTGTTTTCTTATTCTACAGGTATGTTATGTGAATTGCTCTGAGACAAACCATACTGGCATTCCTGACTCTTATTTTCAGACTCCAGGTCATTAAACAAAAGAAGTAGCAGAAATCACTTCAAATGCTCCCCATGGAGGCTGCATATGCACGAACTAGAACTCAATTCATCTTTGTGCTGATAGGAGCACATTTAGGAAAACTTTCATTTTATTTCATCTTTTCTGTCCTTTAACTTTCTGAACTCACCAAATAATTTAGGAAAGGATTGACTCAAATTATAGGGGAAAATATGTGTTTGCTGGCAAAGTATGCTCTGCAGAACTATTCTCAGATGTAATTAATAGTTTGCAAATGGAGAATCTTACACAAATGACTTTAACTTCTAGTCATGTTTTGTTGTCTATAGGGTCTGATTGTCATAAGTAATCAGACCCTTAACCAGTAGCCAATAGAAATAGTATTTGGGTCCTAATTGAGATATCTCAATAAATTTGTAGTCTAAATATTCAGTTTTTCATAATTAAGTTACAGAAAAAAATCTAAATAAAGAAACATCTGATGAAATGTAGTTGAATACCTGAAATCAGAAACATGTGTACTAGTTTAGATTCCAATAAAAATCTCAGTTTTATACTATGCACCAGCAACTATAGGGAGGCAGCATTTTCAAACAGGTTAGTCACAGTTTCCTGGAATAAATGGAACTCTTCAGTAAACATAGTCACATTAGATACTCATTGAAATGAATGGTTTCACTTCCTCACCTGTATTCCTGCTCAAGGACATTAGACACCACTGCATTTGGTAGTATTCATTGCGGCAGGAAGGAAATGTCTTGAAAGCTTTGGATAATTGTTCTTGTTCAGGCAAATTGACTACAGACTCAGTGTCCTGCCTCCCTTAAAGCATATGCTTTTCTTTAGAACATCAGTTTGTGATAACAGAAAGCAACAACTTGCAAAACAAGGATACACATTTCTGTAGATCCTTCTGAAAGTTCTACTCATATAGTTTTATTCTAAACTATATTTGATAAGGCTCTCTCTCCCAGACAGAGGAAGATGGCCTGGTGAAAAGCATAATCTGATGATTTTTGCAGGCTCACAGATGTGCCAAAAGAACCCAGCACATGCTCAGAAATGCTGCTGACAGAAGGGAGGAGATGAAAAACATCTGAAGTTTCCTATTCAGGATAAAATGAGGCTACAGGACCCCTATAGAGGGACAAAAGGTTATATGTATACATCTGTCTACTAGACAGTATAACCATTCTTCACATTCAATACCAGAGTGTGTGAAAATTGTCTGTTTATACTAAGCTCATGTCCCTCCAGTGTCCTTAGCTTGTGTCTCTTAGGGTCTCTATCTCTTTGTGAATCTTAGTAGACGTTATGGTGAAAATACAGTTGTGTTTAATGAATGGTTTTCCCACCCCAAGAATCTCTTCTACTCTCAGAATCTTTTTCTTTTCCTTTTATTTTTTAAGCTTCTATGGCTTCGGTTGCTGAATTAGAATTGACTTATTGGAAAAGCCATATAAATTAGTTTCTTTTGTTTAAAAAGTTATGTGTTGAATAGCTGTGAGAGAGGAAGTGAGTTCACAAAGGAAATATAAATGTATTGTGAGGAATTTGAGTAGTACAAAGAACACAAAAGCTTTGCATGTAAATTGACTTTATAAATTAGACACCATAATCTAGAAATAGAACACAGTAATGCCATGGATGAGTTCCAGTCAACAGAGAATTCGAGCTCTTTGAAGATACAGCCAAATCTGCTCTCTTAGAAGTAATAGAAATTCTCTGCCAGTGATGGACTTAACAAGTGGATAACCTTTTCATTAGACAATTATCTGTTTCCTTTGACACAAGACATTCAGAATATATATTTGTTGTACTTTTTTAGATGTCAGTGACCACATTTCATAAAGTTTAAGTCACACTGAGGTTTTTTTAAACATCCAAAGAAAATTGAGAGAGGAGACACGAAAGAGTATTACATGTCCACTGAATATATGTTTCCATTCTCTCTTCAAAAGAAAATACATTGCCCAGACTGTCTAACCATTACCAAAAGAAAAACTTTGGTGATAATTACACCTGCTTGGATGTTTTAGAAGAATGAATTTTTCTTTGTAGTATTTGAAGTTCTAATCCACTTGGTGCAATACTCCAGGAAAAGAGGCAGAGATTGTAAAGCCATTCTAATCCATTAAGCAATGATAAAAGAAGAAAAAGAAGAGAAATGCTATCCTAAGTCAGGCTTTGTTATGACCACAGTCAGTAGAAATCAGTCTATAGTGACATTAATTAAGAATAAAATTGTGTGTAATTAATGTGTAATTCAATTGCAACCCCTAGTTACTTTATTTGGACTATTAGGAGGTTAATTTTTAGCTTTAAAGAAAATAAAGTAGATTTTGCCTGATGTTCGTTTAAGATATAGTTGAGTGGTCAGTGAGCCAAGCACTACCTTTGAGAGTCAACCCAGACCACTGAGTACAAGTTGGACAGATCATGAGTTTAATTAGAAAGTTAAAGAATAAACCTGAGTCAAAGTGAAATGAGCAACTTTGGATATAAGCAAAGGCAGGTGCAATGATATCTGTGTTACTTATGTTACTCCCTTAGTAGGGATACTAAAGAACATAGAGGTGCAGGTGTGAATCAGGGGATTCAAAGCTGTTTAAGTAATAAATTGCTATCTGATATCTGTATCCTTGATGCACATACTGTACTGAGAGTTCTGGGGTATTTTGTATTAGCAGAAATTGCTTATGTCAGTTGGGAAAGTTACAAATGAATACTCAGTCTTCATCCATAACTTAAAAATCAAGCCATGTACCTGTTCCTATTTTCACAGAACAGGAACACAGAAGTAAATCAGCAATTTATTGGCCCATAACCCTCCAAACTTTATCCTACAAGCTATCTTTCTACTGTTTGCCCTTTCTCTCTCTCTGCCTCTCTCTCTCTTTTCTCTCTCTCCCTCTTTCTCTTCTCTATCTCTCACTCAGCTTCTCCCTCTCCTTCTACCTCTGGTCCATCACCTTCTTCCTGTTCATCTCCATTTCTGTCTATATCTCTGCTTTTAGAGATAAGTTCTCATGGTCCAGTTCAGGTTGTCTTTATGCATCTCAGGCTATCCTCAATCTGGAAGTCCTATTCGAGCCTCCTGACAATAAGCATCATATTGTGTACTGTCATACCCACCCCACATCTCATTCTTATGCTTAAAATATATACGACAGCAGACAAGAACAAGGTTTTTTAGAAATGCTCAGGCATTTGTCTCTGATCTGGCCCTGGGCATTAGAATTATTAGGAGGTAGCAACTTCTAAGTGCCATTGTGTAACCTTGAAATCAAAGAAAGCCATGCGAGGGCATTTTAATTAAGTGACTGTAGGAATGTCTATTTCAATCAGTTTACTCATGGTGTATTCCAGCACAGAAGTTGCAATTTGAACACTCAATACAGAAAAGGTAAACTGCTACAGAATGGCATTATAGGGTGAGAGTCATCCCTGTCTAGCTCTTCTGAAAATGAGCTCTTGGAAAAGAAAAAAAAGATGATCAGTTTGGGAGATCCCAAAAGATTTCTTTTCATGCACAATGCTGCTTTGAGTAAAGCAGGGATGTCAGACACACTTGGTCTCTAAGGTGTTTCAGGTACATCTTCTACATAGATCTGATTTTTCTTACTATTAGGATTTTAAGACAGAAATAAAAATGAGAATTTGGTGGTGTACTGTTTTAAATTTAGGTTTTATTTTACCTAGTAGGTAAAAATGAAACACTTAAAACTTGGAAACGGCTGAATAGACAAACACTAGGAAATGCAGGACCTGGGATGCCTCTGATGAACCTAGGCAACAGGATTTCTATATCACTCTGGGGAATTGGCTGGACCACGTAGCTTCCCTCTCTTTTCTTACTCCATGGGTAAGTATCCATGGGTTTAACAGCACAACTGAGGCTGGTCCTAGTTCCTGCTTTTGTCCAGTAGCTGAGTGACTCTAGAGCACATCCTTGCCACAACCCACACCAGTGTCCACAGGAGCTCTGGACCAATTCCCAACTAAATTTGTGTGCTTTTCTGAACGAGGGCAGAGGGATGCTGGGCAGGAAAAGCAACTAGCAAATAAACAGGAAAGAAAATAAAAACAAGAACACTTGTCTACCAGTAGGAGAAGAAAAATAGGCTTTCAACATTCATTCCACAATTATTGATTGAGTGTCTGCAGAGTGCCTCACGCTCTGCTCACATTAAAACAAGCTTTTCTTTCACACAGCTGCCTGCCAAAGAAGACTGCATTATAAAAAGAGACCCTTAGCTTTTAATGGTCATTCCACATTAAGACTAAATATGCTCTATGTTCACAATGCTGTTTTCTGACAGTTTTTTCTCTCTCATTGGAAATGTCTTTTTAAAAATGTTTTTTATTTATAGATTATTATAAATCACAGGAGACAGAAAGATTTTCTTTCAGCAGCAGCCTAAGCTCATTTTCATGGTGGTCAGTCTAAGATACATGTGTGTCTCATATGTATGTCCTGATGGCATCTTAGCAGATGTTAAAATGTGTACACGTCAATGATTTTGAACTTGTTTACTATACTTTATGTGTTAATAAAATTAGAGACAGGGTGGGTGTGGTGTTAGCAATAAAAACTCATTCAAATTAAATCAAGTACCCACACGAATAATTTTAGAAACTTGAAAACATTTCTTAGGCAGTTAAGGCCAAGAGTTCAACTGAGTCTTATGATAGACAATCTAGGGTTGGGAAGGAAAATGAAATCACTACCATGTGACATCTACATGGTGTACTTGCTAGAAAATAAACTCAGATATCACAATGGCTTACAACAAATTACTTTCATCCTCACACAGTATATCTTATCACCTACTAAACTTTGTATACATAAACATGTGGATGAGATCATATTTTAAAATGGAACCATTTATAGAGAAATATTGTTCAGGACTCTTTCAATTATTTAAAAGTTGTAACTTGACTTTCCAAAATAGTAACTTCACAGCTTATCCAGAAGAGTATAGATTTTCCCCAAGGCATCTTTTAAGGAGCAGGAAGGGACTTATCAAGTGAGAGCTGAAATGAACAGTCAGTGAAATATTAACTTACTGGACTTTATACACCAATAATCTTGTTTCATGTGAAGTGAATAATTGTGATTGGTGTGCCCAAGTTTTGTGTTTTTCCAGTGCTCATGGAAGTCACTTTTGTACAATGTTTCTACAAATAAACACACAAATAAGCATAAGAAAATATCCCATGGCATATGATACCACATCTTTGCATACTATATCCCCAGTTTCATATTCCTGGATTTTTAAAAAATTAATGTTTTTTCATTGACATATACTGGATTCATCCCATCCTGATATTTTTACACACAGTTGATTCTAAGAGAACTTCCTCCTCAGTCCTCTCTCCCATCACTCTCTCCATGCTGGCTGGTCTTTCTCATCATCCTCAACATTCCTCTTTGAATTTTTTGCCATAGGGTGTTCCGTTAGATTACCCTTTTCCTCATCACTCTATTTTTCCTACTATTCTCTGATGATCACCTTTCCAGTGCCAAGACCCTATAGCTATAGAGAGATGATTATGCATATATTATATAGCTTTATTATAAAAACTTTGGTACTCAAAATATCATACACCAAAATTTACTAGACCCAAAGTCTACCCAACTTCATCCATACACTCAGAATTGGCATTCCAAATGACAGCTATGAAGATTCTCTAAATTTACACTTTCAATATCAATATGTTTTATGCAACTTACATATCACAACTCCCCCACAAAAAAGAAATCATGACAGTATTAGAATTAACCAAAACAATTGGATTATATTATCTTTTGTATCTCCTATTCATTACCTTCATCTACTCTTCTTCATACCTTTATATGTAGATTATTTTGTTCTCTTTTCTTCATTATATTGTGACTATGTGTACATTTGTTTACATATATACACATATTACTTGCCAGATTCTTAATATGTGATGAAACATGTGATTTCTTTCTTTCTGAGATGGTGTGTCCTCAATTAATGCAATACATTTGAAGTCCATTTTGCTTCAAATTTAAACTTCAGTGTTCTTTAGAGCTGAGTAGTTGATAGACAATGAGGTTGCTCCCAATTATTTGCTATAGTGAATAACACACCAGGAAACATAATCTGGGATCCACAGATGAGAGAAATATGCAATGTTTTACTTAATTTAGCTAACTTTTGACTTTATATAATGCTTTCTAGTGGTCTCAATTTTTCTGTAAATTTCATGAATTCATTTTGGTTATTTGTTTTGCTTTGTCATTATCCATGCATCTGAAGCTGGACATCTATTTCGATTTGTTCTGTTTTTTAGCTGCTATGGATATTATAGAGGTAAGAACGAATAGACAAGTATTACTGGACTGTGTTGTCTTAGAGTTCTTTAGTATATATGCAGGAATTCTATTTTAAGGTTTTGAGAAATGCCCGTGTTGATCTCCACAGAGGTTGCGACCATATACCTTTCCACTTGAATTAACTGTTCCTTTTTCTCTCCATCTTTACCTTCTTTCATTAGTATTCATCTATATTTGTGCTTTCAATATTAGTCATTCTGACTCAGGAAGATGGAATTTACGTCATTTGTATTTTGTTGGCTCCTAAGGGTGTGGCACTGACATTAAAGAAACCTGTCAAAAGTCTTATAACTAAAACATCTATTAACTTTGTTTAATTCAAGGTTTTTCCATATTCAAAACTACTTCTTCAGAAATACCAGCCACTTAGGACAATAAGTGTTCATAGTCTGGTCAACTATGTGACTGCTAGAAGTGACATTGTTCATAATTTGCTAGATGGCCTTCCCTCTTATGGTCAGCATCTAAATGTATAGCCTTACATTCACTTATCTGTATTTCTTTGGTGTATGGCCTTATTTCCTTTGGTCTTTATTCATCTATACTATTTACTTCTATTTAATCCCTCACTACTCTTTATTTTAGCTCTAGTGTGCTGGCATCTAATCCACAAAAATACACTAACCCAAGTAAAGCTGCTCCTTCTACACTCACAGCTCTGTATCATATCCTCTTCTAATCTACCAAGTACACCTCACCTCCCATCATTGTTTCCAATATTATTTCCAATCTGCATTGGTGGTATAGTGGTGAGCATAGCTGCCTTCCAATATTATTTCCAAAAAATATCAGGTCATCTTTACAGGCAATATTAAGAAACAAACATTGTTCTCAGTCTGTAGGATGAATAATTAGTTACATCTTCCCACCTGCTAGTTAAAGAAACTGAACCTTTAAAGATAATAAGCAATTTGACTATGGTCTCACAGTTAATAAATGTAGTGACAGAACACTTTTCCAAGTCCTTCAGAATCTAAACCCATGCTCAGAAGCCCTGCATAATAATTGTTTTGCCCTTCTGTGCATGTGTGTCTCTCCACCCATCTTGATTATCAGCTCTCAGATGGAGGGATCGTTGTGAGTTCACTTGTATATATACTCTGTCTAATAAAGTAGCTTCCAGGTACCTGGTGAACATGCTTAGAATAAAATCACTCAAAGCTCTGCCACTTCAGCATGTTGAGGAGACTATTTCTCCATCAGGATCTTTTCTCTATAACTTCAAGTTACTGGATTTTCTATGTATGACCCACCTGTCACTTCCTCCATAGGTCTCATTATGATGCATCACCTAAGTTGCTCTTAGTGGCAGCAGCTAATGCAACATGACTAGGGCAACAAGAGCGCATAAACCCAGGAGGACAGCAGAGCCATAAGGTTGTTTTTCTCTTTGTTGTGGATTAAGGAAACTTATAAAAATATATGTTAAAGGTCAGCAGTGACCCTCTGAGTTAAGAGCCTTGCTAAGGAAAGGCTCTATCCTTCTTCAAAGTGCCCTGAATTCCCATGGAAATTGAGTTGAATAAGCCAAGCAAGCAGCCCGATTTATTTTTCCAAGAAAATTGCCTTATTAATGTGCATTATGGAAATAATGTTCCACATTCGAACTAACAAGAGGAATTTCAACTGCAGGAGCCCAAGGAAATCACCTCCTGTGCTTTCATTCCAATGCATCTCAAAATGTTTTCTGAAAGTCATGTACCTGCTTTTTCAATAGTATCTTCCTGTGAGAATAGTCCCCTCTGCAATGACCTCCCTCAACAATACCCCAAAAGCCAGGCAAATGTGGCAACGAGCTCAGCAGTTCAGTGGCCTCAGATAAATGTTCCATAGTTTCTGGATCTCCAGGCCAGGAAGAAATCAACCCAAGCTAAAAGCAATGTCAGATAGAACACAGTAGTTAGATTTTATCATGTGATTGTGAATCCAGAGGAGATGGGCTCATATGCTTAATCTATCAAAAATAATGTTTGTAAGTCAACTTCAGCAATGCATTCTAACATCAAATCAATAGTTAGAACAGCAGCTAATAGAAATCACTGAGTTTTAACTAGTTATTGGTACTTGGAAAGCCTATGGAATGTCACCTTTGAAAAGATACAATGTGGGAAATGAGAAGGATCCAAAAACAAATGAACTGTAGGGCTTCATAGATGGAGAACACTGCTGTGAGAGGTAGATGTTTTCCAACATCAGGGTGTGATGCTTTTTTGCCATAAACTATCTGCTAGCCTGCATTTTGTTTGTCTGTTTGTTTTTTATCTTTGGTTTCTAAGGCGACAGTGGTTCAGAATAAAATAAAAGACAGCTGTGATGCCAAAACTGAGGGAAATACTTTGCCAACACAATTCTCTATTAATATTTTTGGTCTTCTTGGGGCAGACTTACAGAACCACCTTGTAAGTTTCAAAATCCAGATATGATGGATTTTCCTCTCTTCCTTGACAACTTTTCTTTGCCTCTCTCCCATATGGAAGCAAAAAAGTCATTAATCACACTTTTAGACACTATCATAAGCATTTGTTAAATACCCTCCCAAGACTCAATTTTGTATGTGTGCAAGCATAGGCTTCCTCCCTGGTCGTCTAGGTATGAGTTATCTCCTTGTTGCTTTTTACTGATGTACTCTGAACTCTAAGGCTGTCATAATTTTCTAATAATGGCAATTTATCATCCTATAATAATGTTCTACATCATTCCACTTGAAGATATATGTCAGCAGATGCCTCACATGGTGTAACTTAATACTCCTTTAGTTTGTCTATGGCTTTATTCTATTTTATCTACTTTCTAGTCTGTTTAGTAGTATGAAAGACAAAATAAACCAGTAAACATGCAAGTGGTATAACCAGAAAAAAGAAAACACACAGAGATGGGGGGGAGCAAGACAGCAAACACAGAATAAAGAAATAATAAACTGTATTACAATGTACAGAAATTTGGGGGCAAGTTAAGGGATCAAATTGCTGGCTTAGTTTTTGGTGCATAGCAGGAACAAAGCCTTTATGTTCTTGGGGGCAAGGTTCTTCAGTCTCCTTCCTAGTGCTGATCGAGTGAATCTAACAAAATAAGGATGCTTTGGAGCTATTGATTGGTGCAAGTGTGCCGTAGTAGCAGAGTCATTACTTTTTTAATCCTGAAACTGCCAGCTCCAACTCTTCTCAACAGGATTTGAGCGTGTTCGATTGCAGGCTGCCATTTCTAATTGTTTTTAAATTTTGTGGCACATCTCTAGCTCAGGAAGGTTTGTTCTGATTTTTTTTTAAGTTCTAGTTTTTGAGACTTTATATGCTGAGGCTTCTTGGTCTCCTGTGTGGAATGTCTTAATTTTGAAATAGAAAACTGAGATCTTAGTTGATTAGAAATATCTGTACTCCTTGACTCTTGGATGAAAATATAATTTGGGTCAGCATCCCCATTTACTCAATAGCATTAGAATGATGCTTTGCATTGGATTTTCAGGGACTGGTATCCCTGTCTGTCCTACAGTTCTTTACTAGAATTGAGTGGAAAAGGTCAAACAGGGGGGTGATATGTCAAAAGGCTGTAATTAAGATTTAGAAAGATTAATACCGATGGTATTTAATGAAATTGGCTTTTAGAGGAATGCTCATCTATTACTTTGATATTTAACATTTTTTTCTTATTAAAATGTTAGTGCTGAATGGCAGCACCCAGTCAGAAATATGACTTGATACAACCATCCACAAAGAGGTCACAGCTACTAAACAATCAGATTATACTTGTGGACTTTTGGTAAAAGTATCTCTTATTTACACTTAAGACATATATTTCCCCATGCAGGATTCACAATTTTCCTCTGTAGTGAGTAGAAAATTGGCCTGCCAGTGTCATTTTATTGCACCATTGCAGTTTTTTTTTTAATTGGTCATTTCAGCTGTTTATAATAATCTCAAATACACAGAGGAAGAATCTATCAAATTTTTAAAAGAGAGGTGTAAGTTTTTTTTGTTTTTTTGTTTTGTTTTTCCCCCCTCTGAAGGGAATACTATAGTTAAATCTTCCATATCACATTTGAAAACAAGAAAAAAGGAAAAAAAAAAAAAAAACCACTCTGTAGTCTAAAGTAGATGCTGATGCCTTTTGGTGTTTTGAAGAAGGAGCTATTTCAAATTGAAAGGAAATTTCCATTTCAAAAATAGCAACTGAACTATCACAATGGCTGCTTTGCATATATTTTTGGTCACAAAAATACCATTGTTATTTTCTACTATGGCTATGCAAATGAGATGTTGATAGGATTAAGCTCTGTCACCTTCAGAGACAGTCTTATGCTTGCACTATTGAAGTTTTTCTTTGCCTACCACTATTTCCTTTACATTTAATTAAAGTCATCAAACTCATTCCAATTTCTATTCTGCAGAAGGGTTCCTTTTCTCTACACTTTGCCTTTTTTCTCTGCGGGTTTTTTTCCCCCTTAAATCTCAGTCTCTCCTCTTTGTGTTTGCTGCAGCTTCTGGTTTACTTCAATCTGCAGTATCAGGTGTCTTCAGCAGAGAGCATTTCATTTTTCTGCCTTACATTTAAAACCCAAGAAAAACTCAATTATTTGTCATGCTTGGCTCACTTTGACTAATCCTTATTATATTTCTAGGGGTATTGGGGGTCAACTAGAAAGTCCTGATTTATGGATAAGAATTTGAGTCCTGAAACTAGGATGTTTGGTAGGATTAAGAAACTAAACCATTATGACAATTTCAGAAGTATTTCTGTTTGCACACACACAAACACACACATTTCAAATATACTACACACTATATTCAGTTCATATAAGCTGTGTCTGACTATGTTCATAATAAAGGCTTGAGTATCCAACATTTTATAGCCAAAGAGATATATAACTTATTCTATATTTCCAGATTGTGTCTTCAATATAAAAAGAGGCAAGGCTGAGTTTTAAGAGGGAAAAAAACAAAGGTTTTATATCCATGCATGTGCACAACCAGAAACACATATATATCACCATAGTCAAGGACAAGTAAGTTTATGCCATTTGCCATTTTGTCTATATTTTTTAAAAAAATTATTTATTTATTATGTATACAGTACACAGAAGAGGGTACCAGGTGTCATCATAGATGGTTGTGAGACACCATGTGGTTGCTGGGAATTGAACTCAGGACCTCTGGAAGAACAGTCAGTGCTCATAACCTCTGAGCCATCTCCAGCCACCTATCTACATTTTATAAATGTGACAAAAATTGCCTTTTTCTCATTCAAATTAGCAGATAAAAATATTATCAGAATTGTTTTTAAAATTTACATAGTATGTGAACATATGTGAAATTGTATTTAAATGATTGTTGAGTTTGACTGTTGATTTCATATTTGTTTGGTTGCATTAATTTTCCATATTCTTTCACTGGAATTGAAAGTAGTTAATAATTATAAAATTAACTTGCTAGGGAAGTTCTATTTTTCTCTAAAAAATTAGAACTTATCGGTAAATTATCATTTTAATTAAAGCAACCATATGTATTACTTAAACATTAAAATTTCCATGACTAACTAAAAAAATGTGACCAGTGCACTTAAATTTTCACTACACCAAAAAAGGATAAGGATGCTTGTAAAGGCCAACAAATTCAAAAGAACGTTCAGTCTAGAAATTAAGAAATTATGAATGCTCACTCTCAATTAACGTTTTTCCAATTTTGAATATGCATAGACTATCAGATGATCTCCTTATGCAAAGCAAGGTTCAGGACGGTGACAAAGGTATTGTTAATATCTCATATTTTTAGCTTTGAGGTACAGAGGGTGCTTTGTGTGAGATCCACACTCTACTCAGAATTGTCTGCTTCACTATTCAGCAACTTCACTATCCTCGACCTTCTGTATTTTAACTTTTGGAGGAAAAAGAAAGGAAGTTTCTCACTTTTGATTTAGTTCTCTTTAGGTATCTGTAAAGAATGTTATAGAAAAAGTCTTATTTTAAAACAATTTAATATGAAATAAATGCTTTAAAAAAAAAAGCAATTTGGCCAAGAAAGGTTTTTGGAGACTCCCAGATTATAAGGAAAATGTTTATAATTCACATAACTGTCTCGCTTCTTTCCCCATTTCTTTTCACTCATCACTCTGCTGCTTATAAATGCAGGGTAAGCATAAGAAGAACTAGCACGTAAATCAAAGATCCCTCCAAGGAGAGTGTAGATCTCTCACAGTGTTCCCACTGTATCTTTTGAATTATGAGATACTAACATTGTCTTATTAGCTAAAACTGTTATAAGAAGGTTCCTGATTTAAATTGATCTCCCAAAGTAATTATTATTATATGTTCATGTCACAAAACAGTATTGTAGCAGAATTACATATTTTTACAAAATATATTTGAAGCAATAGAGTATGTCTGTATTACATGCATATGTATATATGTGTCTATAAAAGATGGAAAGGAAAAAGATCAAGAAAGCAAATTACATAAATTGTCTGTGTTTAGTTATATTTCTGATGACATTTTTTTTCCATAAGAGTGTGTATATTTGAGTATGAATTATTGTTCGACAGGAATTTTCTGTAATTTGGTCTAGTTTGATATCAATTATAGTTTTTTTTTTTTTTTTTGCTTGTTTATTGAGTGACTCTAGCTGTAAGAAAGGGGGCAAAAATCTCTAAAACCAAAATCTCTATATTCAGAAGGATGGTATAGGGTTAGATTTGAGGGACAATTTTTTAAAGTGTCCACATCAAAATTTTCTCTAGCAAGGCTTGTGTTCTGCTGCCCTCAATATTGTCCAGCTCAAACCACTGCACTTTCTATTTAGCCATGCTGTGGCTCTGTGATATACATAGGACATTAAAATTGTATTTCCTTTGCTGAGCTGCCTCTGATTGTGCTTATTTAAAATACAAATTTCCTAGATTTCAACCCCAAATATTCTGAGTTTATAGGACTAAGAGTGTGCCTTGAACCTCAATGTAATTTAAAGCCTGCCAAAGCGATGATAATATCCACTTAGACCTTTGAAGTCATTTAGACATTGGTTGAAAAAATAATGGATTTCAGGACCCAAAAAGGAGTAGATTTTGCTTGTAGTTATATTTGTTGTTGTTGTTTTGTTTTGTTTTTCAAATGTTTCTCCATAGGCATGAACATAAGCATTGTGGGTCAATAAGGAAGGGTGTTCACAATAAGGAATTGTGAAGTTCAAAGGTCTATTTTATTAAGATAAATATCTGAGGTCTGAATCCAAAGTTATCCACATATTTAAATGTAATGGTAAATTAAAAAATGGAGTTAAATCTAAACAGTATATCATGCTTCAGAAACATAAACTTGAGGACAGAATCAGGAAAGTTATCTCAAAGTCCTGACTTCCTCATAGTCATTAATGATATACCAACAAAGTTCACAGAGCAAGGGAAATGGCTATACCCACAAGCTCTGTACAGTTTGTAGGGTATTTATAGACCAATTACTAATGAATGGGTTTTCATTAGTTGAGAAGATTGTAGTCAGATTTTAGAGGCTCAGGTGCTTGGTTCAAGAACTCAAGAGAATAGTGTGAACATAAATTCACGGTATTTCATCTAATAATGGACCAGTTTTGAAGCTCATCTAGTTTGAGAGATTGGGGCTCTTATCAGCTCTCTTTTGTGTCAGTAAGTAATATGGACTTATTGACATCAGTGTGCTATTGGGGGACATTTACCTCAAATTTGGTCCAAGGCATTAAATGCTTGTATTTCTTCTATTAAAGTCCAACATGTTTCTGTGAATACAATGAAACAGCAGAGTCTGGCGCCATCCATCTTTTGTTATGGATTGCTGAACTAATGCTAGAGAGTGTATTTATAGGTAATGCATACAAGTACCGCCAAATATTGACTTTGTTTGCTAACACCATCACATAAAACTTCTGACTGCAACCTAAGTAAAGTTCAGTTGAAGATAAAATATTGCAAAATAAATGCCAAAAATGGAAACCATTTTTCAAAACACTAAATTAGGAAGTTAAGGAATCAGGGCAATTAATCAATATTTCAAAATGATGAATATATTTTATAAAACACCAGTTTAAAAGAAAAACTCCAAAGGGAGGTTTTTCTGTATGCTTAAAACATGGTGTTTATTTTAGGGTTGTGTGGCAGATTTCAGATGAGGCTTTAGAAAAATACTTTACCTAAAATGTTTGCTACAATTATGGACTTCATCTCAATGATCTGAAAAATATGGAAATCAATTAATACTTGATGCTAATAATCATACTTGTCATTTATAAAATCTTATGTCCTGGATGCTGTACTTATATTTATTCAATCCTCTTCACAACCCTATAACATTATTATCCAAATCTCAGAAATTAAGTAAAGGTGAAAAGAACATTCACATTTTGCAACATTTCAGGAACTATTTATATTCCTGTCTGCTAGGTATTGTCAGATTTAATAGAAAAAGCAAATCTTCTATACTCAAAAGTTTCCATTGTGTAGTAGTTAAGGTAGAAAAAAAGGTAAAGAACAAAGAATTACAGAAGAAAAATGCATTTGAAGAAGAAAGACACAGAGATGAATTTATACTGGGTAGATGAATTTATGCTGATCAGGGACAAAAAGGGGGTCTTGTAGAAATCTGAATAGTACCTGGACTTACCTAAAATGCCAAAAGGAAACACAGAGTAAGCAAGACAACCTGACTGGTGCTTAATTCAATATGAAATTAAGTAGATAACTAATATAAACTATTTCCACACTAAATCAGTGGCTTTAGAGACACTGCCTACAGGCATCTTCACTGTTCTGTCTTGAGCCCTGTCTTATCCAGGGCTTTGCCAACCTTTTTGCCTTTTTATTGAGGTATTATCAGCATTCCTAACCTTTGACATACCCTTTATTCAGCAGTATCTTGTCACACTAGTTTGACCTCATAGAGAAGACCAGGTTTTTAGTCTTGCTGAACAACAACAACAACAACAACAACAACAAAACTGACACTGAAAGATTTATACCAATTAAGTATTTAGGAAAATCCTTTGATTTCTTCAACAAATCATCAAGTACTGGGGCTGGGAATGGCTTGTTTGCTATTGTGTTTGCAGCTCATGAATAGGAACTTATGTTTAGTCCTTAGCATTCATGTACCTGGTCATGGTGGGTCCTAATCACAAGTCCAGCAACAAGGAGGTAGAAACAAACACTGGGCTTATTTCATGGCCTCATTGACAACCAGCATAGCATACCTGGTAAAAGCTCGATTCTACTGAGAGACCCTGTCTTAAAACAAACAACAAAACAAGGTGACCATTTCTGAGCAACCCAAGAGACTGACCTCTAGCTTTCATATATATTACACACATGGATACAAGCACCTGCATGCACATGAACATGTACACATAAAAAAAAACAATAATAAGTAGTATGTAAAATCAACACTGAGATGATATTGGGAGAAATTTTCAAATATCTGTCTTCAGGGAGTTTGCTTCTAATGTAGAAAATAGAGATGTAAATACAGTGAAACAAACAAAAACCTCTCTCTATAAATATCAAACATAATGTCAGTTAGCAATGAGTATAGTAAAGGAGAAAGGAAAGAATTAATAGGCATGTCATTATCCCAGGACAGTGAAAACTCATGGGAAGTTTCTGTGCACTTAAGAAAGGCTTTCTGTAAAAGAATTCTTGATTCAAGTGAAAAAGGAAATTAAAACACTATCTCTAGTGATGTGATAAAGAGCTAAGTTACTTTTAAACTTAAACATTATATACTAAACCGCACATAAACCATTCCATGTTATCATTCTTTATGCTTTCTGCTATTTCAAACTAGCCTCCGTTACCCCCACCTCTGTATATGAAATTTGGAGATGCATATCAAGGAAAAGACGCATCCCAAAGTATTAGCTTTAAGATTTTACTCAACTTTTTAATTGGCCAGCAGTAAAGTGGTTAATATAACTGCCAATTTAGATATTAAACCCACCACTATCATTTCAGCCTCCCCTTTTCAATAATCCTCCATGTATTTTTTAATGACAATTAGCCAACCTTTATTATTTAGCAGTTTGTAATTACAAAATAGCTTGTAGTCATCATTTAGTTATTCCTAACAACATTCCTTGGAACTAATGGGAGTCTATGCTTTGTATGCTGCTGTGTAGCTGCTACGCTTCATAGATGCTCCTAGCACTGTGAGACCCTGGAAGCTTGGAAAGTTCCAGGATACAGAAAGCATGTCCTCAAAGTTATATAAGTAATAAACAGTTGCCTGGAGAAAAAGACGCTTTTTGTAGAATTGTCTGCAGGGTGTGATGGATTCATAGGTGTGGTCCCCATGGGTTTTCACACCCATGATCTTGTGGACTCTTCAAGGATGCAGTTCCTCCTGGGTCACCAGAATTCCAGTGAGCAGTCTAATATGCTTCTTGGTTCATCACACTGTTGTTCTGGTGGAATTGTTTTCCTGCTAAGTTGTGAGGATACTACCCATCACAAATATTGGTCACAAATACCAATATTTGCCAGGAAACTCATACAACTCATGCTGAGGAACTCTTGACTTCCCCAGATATTCTTTTTTGTTTATTTTCAAATAACTTAGATAATTATATTTTCATTCCTGTGCTTCATACTCAAGATTTATATTACCTGAATGTCAAATAAATCAAACTGGTGTAAAAATAAGTTTATAATTTGAACTCTGATTAGAAACTTTGAAAAATGGAAAGAAGTCTTCATGGTGTAATTCAACATTTAGATAAGAGTATGATTAGACATGCGTATTTTATATTTTACAGCACAAGATTTTTATGGAAAGATGTATAGCACCTCCCTATTGCTTTAATTTTGTTTTGATTACTAGTTATACATTTCATCATACATGAGATACCTTGATTTAACTAAAATAAAAAAGAAACAAAAGGCAACCCTAGGCTAAAAATTAAATTTATTCAATGTAAAAGCTCAAAAGTATTAAGTATAGTTAAAAAATAAACTACAATAACTTGGGACTTGATCAGATTTGCTTGTTTGGTGTCATCTTGAAATTGTGACTAATCACTTAGGTTGTGATTTGGAATCTGTTTATTTGTCTCACATAGTGTCTTCTGTGATCCTCAGTGCAGTCACAAGTACAATGACTGTCACTCAAGTCTGCCATGGGGATGTTCATACCTACTAAGTAAAGCCCCCTTTATGCTTGAAGTGGGTAAAAAGGGGAAATCTCTTCTCTAGCGTCGCTTACCTTTATAGAACGTATCTTAGCAGTCCATGCTCATGATGAGGAATTACCTGCACACAGGCAAATAGAGAATGGATGCTTGCATGTCAGCCTTGGAAAACCAACACACACTTCTGTGTGGTTATGGCTGTAGCTAGGTGAGGCTTAGCAGAGAAATCTCCCAGTTCATTGGATCAGAATACATCTTTATTGTATTCTTAGGCACTTAAAGCTTTTTGTAAGCAGACTCTTACTTCTCCAGCCCCATTCTGTGTGTTGGCAGCGACCCCATGTGAATGGGCCTATCTGGGGATGGGAAGAAAGGGAGCCACCCGAAGGCCTTCTTTCTGCCTTTGCAAACTGATGGTTTCCAAGCAGTTTTCTGGTGTTTGGAAACACTGTGTAGTAACTGGGGGAAGAGGCAGCTGTGCTTTGGCCCACACGAGGTAATTTGCAGACACATTTTAATTGCCTTTTAGGGAGCATGAAGGAGCTCCAAATAGCCTAATGAGTTCCAGCAAACACCTGTGAAATGCTTTAGACGGCCATGTAATACTGAAATTAAGAATGTAATGCGGCAATTGGAGGCAGAGGGTTTTTTTTTCCTCCACTGAAAATGATAGAGAGATTTTGAAAAGACTCCTTGCCTCTAGTAGTTCTTTCATCTGTAGAATAAGACTTTATCTCTGAACGCTTGATCTCATATAATGTATTTCATAATATGAGGTAGAGTCTTTGTGTCAAACTTTATGTTAAAAAAATACAGAGACTCTTGATCATCCATATTGAAAGGAAAGGGATGTCAGAATGCACTAAAGCTGGAGTTGTATTCTAGTTAGTCAATGCAGAGGATTAAAGAGACAGATCTGAAATTCAAGGGGGAAATTATAATACAGCAGTGATTGGTGATGTAGCAGGACATGCACTATATTTTCTTACTCTCTCTACTAATTTGCTTCCCTCCCTCCCTCAGTTCCTCCCTCCTTCCTTTCCTCTCTCCCTCCTTTTCTCCCCATCTCTCCACTTTTTCCCTTTTTTCTTTCTTGTTTTTTCTTTTTAACCAGTATTTCTTTTTAATTCTGTTGATGTTCTAAAATGATGAAGGATATTCTAGCATTTTGTTTTGTCCTTGAGGGAGAAAAAAGCTCCCAACTGAGAGAAAATTAGTATAATTCCCAGAAGAAAAAAAAAACAAAGTTCAATATTTGTATCCTTCCTCCATCATTTCTCAGCCTTTTAGCTAGCATGACTTGCAGAAACTGTATCCTTATTCAGGCTTCAGACCCATTTTGTGTGATCCCCATCATCTAAAGGCAACATTGTCACGTCTGAGAAGTAGCATCTATACATAAGTCAGTGTTCATCATCCTAAAATTATCAAGATACACTGTGCATACCTTAAAGAAAATTACAAGCTATCCAATATAATCACATAGCATTATTCTTCTATAAGACATTTTCCTTTGTATAGTTGTACGATATGTTGATGATAATATGTAAATCTATACTCTATGACTATTGTGGTTGTCTATTAGTTGCTGTAAGAATAGTTGTATTTTCTTTGTTGAAGACATCAAGGTTTTTTTCACCCTTTCACTATTAAATAATGCCTTTATCTCTGGACTTGGGAGATATTTCCTCAGCTTATTTAGGATGCAGTTTTCTGGATGAAAAACTATGGTTATCTTCAACTTGACTATGTATGCTGTATTTCTCTCTAAAGTGCTTATACCAGTTGACTTTTCTACCGGTATGGGCAAGGAATTCCATGAACCAAAAATTTCCAGTTTTGTGCATTTATAAATAGTTGTTTTGCTTACTAGGTAGGAATTATAATTATTTTCCATTTTTGAAAACTAATATGTTCCCTAATAATATGTAATATCTCTTTACATGTGTAGTGACACTTCATATAGACTCTTCTGTGAATAGTTCTGTTTTTAAATCTTTTCGGTTAAAAATTTCTGCAATTTATTTAATAAACCCTTAAGATATTTATCTATTTGGGAACTAATCGGCAGAATTAACTTGAAGTTACCAACAGCCTTTATAAGCAGAAATTCTGTATGATTTTCATTTAGTTTATGTTTTGATGTCCATAAAATTTAAAGTGTAATCTTTATGTTTTTTTATGTAAGTATTATTTTAGAGAGCATTTTCTACTCATACTTTCTTATAAATACAGTCATTTTAATTTTTTTCCTTTTTAACATTTGGTTCATTTAGGGATTACAAGTGTGTGTCATGAGCTAAGGACCCATGTCTTTCCTGACCCAACAACTCATCTTGCTGATCTGCAGAAACCTTGCTCAATGCCAAGTTACCACACATACTTCTAGAGATGAGCTGTCTAATGTGATTATAATATTCTTAACAGCTTCTTAAATTTGATAGCTGAAATACACATTCAGTGCTTTGGTCATACTAGTCACCTTGGGTTCTCAAAGAACATTGTGACAATCACAAAAAAAGATATATTGATTAGTTTCTGTTGGACAATCAGTTCATTATCATTAGTTGATCTCTATATATACTGTACCCTTTCCTAGTGTCCCGGGGACACCTTGTCAATTGGAATGTTACTTCATTATCCTAATACTCACAGAAAAACTGTTTTCCTTATTTAAATTTCTCAGGGTTATCTTCTCTTTGGAAGGGAGTTTCTTTTCTATATAGTATTCAGTATTACCTTTGGGACATTTTATTAAATTTATAAAAAAATTATTGACATATTTATGTTATTACATTTTTTTATCTTTCAGCAATGGGCTATATATTTCATTAATTTAAAACTTTTACAAAAATATCTTAGGCTTTTTTCAATAATTGTAAACATTTTGAATAGCTCTAACAAAAATTGCTTTATAACTTTGTTATTGTAAATTGTCTTTTTACTTATATATTCTGCTGATAGCTGGTAAATAATAACATATTTTTATATATTAGTCTTATAAAGAAACCTTTGAATTCTTACTAAGTTTCTCTTTTTCTGTTTAATACTTTAGGTTTCAAATGTAAATAATTTGTAGTTTTGGATGAGATGATTTCCAACTTGTTCTACCAACTTTGTTACATCCGCCATTTTATTTTTAAATTTTAGAGAGCTTTCTAGTAGCAGCTAGACTAAATTTTATGAGAATTAATAGTTTTATATTTAAATGTGTTTTGTTTTTAGTATATTTTTTTATCAGATTCTGAAAATTTTTGGTTACTTGTTTTCCAGAATTCTATTTCAATGATAGGGTCAATCACTATGTACATAGAGTTTAGAGGTAGAATGCTTGATTAATACCTGTGAGCCTCTGCATATGATCCCTTGGAGTTACAGAGAAAGATAGTAGATTCAGTCAAGATATTTTAAACTATTTTTGTTAGTATTTTTGCTAAGTTCATACATAGTACATGTTCTGAAATGAAATACATTATGACCTGCTGAAACATTCCCAATTTGATCATTAATGATTACTGTTGTATTTTGCATTAATTTGTCTAATGTTTTTTCAGGATTTATTCTATTCCTAAAATAAAAAAGCTTTGTATTTATCATCTAATCAAAATATTCTTTATCCTGCCTCTTACCAGCTATGCTCAATTGGTTGTACTGGGACCAGTGAAGTGTTCAGTGGGCAAAGGCATATTCCACGAAGGATAATGACTAGATTCCAATTCCCAAGAGGAATATGACCAAGGAAGAGATACTACTTCTTAAGTTGCTTATATTAGCATTATAAATGACATTACCATTTTTGCTTTTTATGGAAGTACTTCTGCTTCAGTCAATAGCTGGTCCTGGAGTATTGATATCTTAGATTTGGTGATAGTTCTTTGTGTATTTTTAACCTGCTAATTAAAGCCCTTTAATAATTAAAGGGCTTATTATGCTTTCTATTAAATTTGTCAATTTGGATAGATTAAACTTCTATAGAAAAGTTTCTTTTTTTTTTTTTTTTTTAATCTGTTTCCTAAAATATCATCTTGAAGTCATTTAAGTTCAGCTCTGCTGGCTGTCTTTCCTAATATTTGTGTTGTGTTTTCTGTCATTTGTTAATTTGATAGTGTTATTAAAGTTAAATTTCTTTATAAATAGCTAACTTTTTCTTGAGTTGATTATTTCTGTGTGTGTGTGTGTATATATATATATATGTATATATATATATATATATATATATATATATATATATATATTATTTAAAGGTCCTCTTTCCCATGTATCTTCATGCTTACCAATCCTTCCCTGTCCCCAATTCCTCCCAGTCTGTTTTAGCCTCCCCCACCCCATCCTCCGATCGCCTCCCCAAAAAGGGCAGGAAGTCCCAAGGAGGGTCATCTCAGCATGGCGCATCCACTCCAGGCATATCCAATTTTCTCATCCTAGTATCAAGGCTGGGTTAGGCACTTCTCTGCAGGGAATGGGCTCCAAGATGACAGCTCATTTACAGGAACACAATCTGATCCCACCCCTCAAGGCTCTACATACTGCCCATACTAATGAGCAGTTGCCTACCCTTGGTGAGCCTAGCTCTTTTTTCTATGGTTCCCCAGAGATTGTTATTTATTTGGTGTGCTCTGCAGAGCTCCAGGCAGCCAGCCTCTTCATACTCCCTATTTCCTTGCTCATACAGACTCTCTTCCCCCACTCTCCAGCTGTAAGGGTAGCTGGGCACAGTGCTCATCCATGGATCTCTGCCTCTACCTCCATTCATTGTTGGGTGTAGGTTGTGTGATGACATTTAGGTTAGTTATTCATTTAATTATAGGGGAAGTCCTGTTCAAGCACACCCTCCATTATTGGTTGGGGAACTATTCAGGGACATCCTGTGGGTTCTTGAGGGTCTCTTTCCAACCCCACATTGGCTTCCTCTATCAAGATATTCACCTCTTTTTTTCCCCTCTTTGATGCTCCTCTCCCTCAACCATCTCCTCTCATGATTTGTTCCTACCTCTCCTTGGTTGCTACCTGTTATGCTCCCAATTTGCTAACGAGATCTTCTCTATTTTCTCTTCCTGGGAGAATCCCTTGATGTCTCCTTTAAGTTCCTTCTGCTCCCAAGCTGTTCAGGGGTTGTGGTTTGTAGCATGGGCATTCTTTGCTTTTTGTCTAAAGTCTACTTAACAGTGAGTATATCACATGCTTATCTTTCTGTGCCTGTGATACCGCACTCAAGAGGTATTGTCCAAATCCATCCATTTTCCTGCAAATTTTAGGATATCATTTTTTCTTACTGCTGAGTAGTACTCCATTGTGTAGATGTACCACAGTTTGTTAATCCATTCTTCAGTTGAGGGGCATCTTGGTTGTTTCCAGGTTCTTGCTATTATGAATAATGCTGCTATGAACATAGTTGAGTTAATGCCTTTGGAGTGCGACTGTGCATCTTTAGGGTATACACCCAATAGTGGAAATGCTGGATCCTTGGGGAGATTGATTCCCAGTTTTCTGAAAAACTGCCATACTACATTCCAGAGTGGTTAAACAAGCTTACACTCGCACTAACAATGGAGTAGTGTTCCCTTTGCTCTGCAACCTCTCCAGCATAGGCTGTCATCTGTGTCTTTTATCTTAGCCAATCTGATGACTTTTTTTTATATATATATTTTTGGATTTAGTTTGACAGAATTTTATTAAGTATTTTTGAATCAGTGTTTATGAGGGAGATTGTTATGTAATTCTCTTTCTTTGTTATATATTTTGGTGGCGTGTGTACCAGGGTGATTGTGGCCTCATAAACAGAGTTTGGCAATGTTTCTTCAGTTTGTATTGTATGAAATAGTTTGAGGAGTATTGATATTAATTCATTTAAGAATGTCTGGTAGAATTCTTCAATGAAACCATCTGGTCCTGGGCTATTTTTTATTTGGGAGACTTTTAATAAAAACTTAGATTTTCTTTGGGGTTATAGGTCTGTTTAGGTCATTTATATTATCTCTATTTAATTTTGGTAAGTGGTACCTGTCCAGAAAGCTGTCCATTTTGTTTAGGTTTTCCTTTTTAGTGGAGTATAGATTTTCAAAGTATGACCTGATAATTCTGTGGATTTCCTGGGGATCTGTTGTTATGTTCCCCTTTTCATTTCTGATTTTGTTAATTTGAATTCTCTCTCTCTCCCTCCCTCCCTCCCTCCCTCCCTCTCTCTCTCTCTCTCTCTCTCTCTCTCTCTCTCTCTCTCTCTCTCTCTGCCTGTTGGTTAGTTTGAATAATAGTTTAATCTTTCTTGTTGACTTATTCAAGGAGCCAACTCTTTGACTCATTGATTCTTTATATTGTTCTCTTTCTTTCTTTTTTATTCATTTCACCTCTAAGTTCAATTATATTCTGCCATCTACTGCTTTTTGGTGAGTTTGCTTCTAATCATTCTAAAGCCTTCAGCTGTGTGTTCAGTCTCTTGTTTGAGATTTCTCTTTGTTTTTCATATAGGCGTCTAGTGCTATGAATTTTTCTCTTAACACTGCTTTCATTTTGACCCATAAGTTTGGATATGTTTTGGACTAATTTTTATTGAATGCTAGGAAGTCTTTGATTTCTTTCTTATCTTCTTTTTGACCAAGAAGTAGTTCAATGTAGAGATGTTCAGTCTTCATGAATTTGTAGGAGTTCTGTGATTTTTGTTGTTGTTGAACTCTAACTTTAGACCATGATGATCTGATATGATACAAGGGGTTATTCCCATTTTTTTTTTATCTATTGGTATTTGCTTTATAACCAAGTATGTGTTCAATTTTAGAGAAAGTACCATAGTGTGCTCGGAAATATGTATATTCACTTGAGTTTGTGTTGAAGCTTCTATATATATCTATTGAGTCTATTTGGGTCACAATATCTGTCAGACTCCTTATTTCTCTTTTAAGTCTCTGTCTGGTTGACCTATCCAATGGTGAAAATGGGGTATTAAAGTCTGCCACTATTAGAGTGTGGTGTTTGATGTGGGGTTTAAGCTTTAGTAGTGTTTCTTTTACATATGTAGGTGTGCTTGATTAGGGGCATAAATATTTAGGATGAAGATCTCATCTTGGTAAATTTTTTCTGAGATGAATAAGAAATTTGCTTCCTGGTCTCTTGATTGATTTTAGTTAGAAGTCTATTTTGTTAGATATTAGGATGGCTATACGAGATTTTTCTTGGGACCATTTGATTGGAAAACCTTTTCCCAACCCTTTACTCTGAGCCTGTGTCTGTTTTTGAAGTTGAGGTATGTTTCTTGTATACAGCGGAGGATGGTTTCTGTTTTTGTATCCATTGTGTTAGGGTGTGTCTTTTTATAGGTGAATCAAATCCATTAATATTAATGAACATTAATGGACAATGATTGTTATTTCCAGTTATTTTTGGTGGTTACTTGTGTGTATTTTCCTTCTTTGGGTTTTATCCTGTGGGAGTATCAATTGCTTGTGATTTCATGGGTGTATCTGGATTCCATAGGTTGGAGTTTTTCTTCTACTGTTTTCTACAGGGGTAAATTTGTAGATAGGTATTATTTTAATTTTTTTGTGAAATATGTTGTTTACTCTATCTTTGGTGATTGATAGTTTTGCTGGGTATAGTAGTCTGGGTTGGCAGCCATGCTCTTTTAATGTCTGTAATAACTTCTGACCAGGACCTTCTTGCTTTCATTGTTTCCATTGAATAGTCTGGTGTTATTCTGATGGTTCTGCCTTTATAGGTAACTTGGCCTTTTTCATTTGCATAGTTTAATATTTTTTCTTTGTTCTGTAGGTGTTGTGGCTTGATTATTATGTGGCAAGCAGACTTTTTTAGGAGGTCATATCTATTTGGTGTTCAGTATACTTCTTGTATCTTTACATGAATTTCTTTCTTTACGTTAAAAGGTTTTTTATGAGTTTATTGAATATATTTTCTGTGCATTTGACCTAGTATTTTGCTATTCTTCTTCTATTCCAATTATTCCCAGGTTTGAATTTTTCATGGTGTCCCAAATTTCCTGCATATTTTATGTTATAGCTTTTTTTGTTTGGTTTTATTGTTTTCTTTGATCAATGTATATATATCCACTATTGTATCTGTCACTCCAGAGATTCTCTCTTCCATCTCTTGGATTCTGTTGGTTATGTTTGCATCTGTATTTCTGGTTCATGTCTTCAGGTTTTCTGTTTTCATCTTTGCCTCATTTTGTGTCTTTTTTATTGCTTCTATCTCAAATTTTAATTCCTGGAGTGTTTCTTTTACCTGTTGGTTTTCTTCTTTTTGGTTTTATTTGAAGGATTTTCTTAATCTCTTCCAATTTTTTGTTTGTATTTTCTTCTATTTGTTTAAGGGGATTTTTTGTATCCTCTTTTAAGGCATCTATAATCTTCAAAAAGTTGTTTCCTTCTATTTCCTCTTCATTGCTGTGCTCTGTTCTTGGTGTTGTAGAACCACCAGCTTCTTATAGTGGTGCCTTTTTGTTCTTTATATTGTTATATGTATTCTTGCACTGGCATCTGTCCTTTGCTTCCTCA
Organism: Sigmodon hispidus; assembly: GCA_004025045.1. Classification (NCBI taxonomy): domain Eukaryota; kingdom Metazoa; phylum Chordata; class Mammalia; order Rodentia; family Cricetidae; genus Sigmodon; species Sigmodon hispidus. The sequence continues at coordinate 171,335 of PVIH01000780.1, forward strand.
GTACACTCTTAGTCAGCTCTTAGTCTGTTTTAGTCAGTTGTGGGTGCAGAAGTTGTGTGTCTCTAGCTGCTACAGGATTCACTCTTATTCAGCTCTTAGTTGAATCTTAGTCATCTCTTAGTTGACTCTTAGTCAGCTTTTATAGTCCACCTTGGACCAGGGTGCTGTGGGATCTCCATATGGTAGTGTGTGGTGACACAGTTTGCATTTGGGGCAGGGTATGGCCATGGGAAGTCCCTCCGGCTGTGTGATGCTGGAAATTGCTAGGTGGGAATTTCTTGCTTTCTTTGGATTAGGGTGGGTGTCATTGGGGAGCTGGGGCTATTACCCTGGATGGCTTTCGAGAGAAGGTCTCCACTTGGCCTAGGGAGTTGGATGCATTTACCACTTAGTCTTCTCTGGACCAGAGTACTGCAGAATCTCTATATGTCTTTATTTTCAATTTTACATGTTGTGGTCTCCTAGCTTGGCCATGTTCTCTGCTTAGCTCCCTGCAGCAACATAAATAGCTCACCACACAAACCTCTGGCACCAGTTCCTGCTCAAAACCAAGCCTGAAGCCAAGTTCATTATTTCTATCTATCATTCTTTTATACTTAACACTTTTTTTTATGATTTTCTATATTGGTCTTCTAATTTGCTTTGCATTCATTCTGGTATTAGATAAAAGCTTTGATTATCTTTCTACCCTTTCTTTTTTCATCAAAGGAACAGTAAGTTTTTGGTTTTTTTATTTCTATTTGGCTTTATCACCTTTCATTATTTTTGAATAGTTTATAATTCTGTTTGATTTTCCACATTGCCATGATATATTTTAAAAAACATATTGAAACTTTCAAATATTTCAGAAAACTGTTCTGGTTTTGACTATATGTTAAATCCTTACATATATCCTATAGTTGTTCTAATTTTCCACATATATAATTCATTACTGCATAGACTTAACAAGTTTGTTTTGGCCTACTTTGACATTCTCTGTATCTTAACAGCTAATTTATAGTTATTCTTTAAAAAGGTTGATTAATTGATACAATCATATTTTATGCTAATAGCCTCCATATTTTCTTTTTTTACTATTTTCATTTAATTAATTAATTAATTTTTTGCAGTAAATATGCTTTAAGAAGCGAGAGATGTTGGCACACACATGTGATTATTACTATTTGGGGGCCCGAGGCAAAAGGATCGCAAGTTCAAAGTCAGCCTGGATTACAGATAAGATTCAATGTCAGCCTGGAATACTTAGTGAGAAGCTGTCTCAAGTGTAAATGAAAACAATTAGTAAAAGTAAGTAGAGAAATGAGTCATATACTCAGTGCATGTCAAATGTACTCATTGGAAATACTTAACAAAGAAAGTATGGTCCTTTCTTCAGAGAACTTTTGTTAGAAAGCTATGAAAAAAAGAAATCACAAGAAAAATAACACAGTTTTGTCAAAGGGGACATGCTAGGGACAAATGGGAACATGATATTAATTAATTAAAGAGATTCTGTAGCTTATAATTCAATATCCCAAGAGCAGTAGTTTATTGCAGTAAACATGAAGTTTTGAGCTAGTACACAGACATAGAAGACTTTTTAGTTCTGTCTACATTTCCCCCAATCTTCTTCTCATTTATACCACTATGATCAAATGCATTTATTTAGTCTTGCTGTTTAAGTGTTTCATGTGGAGAAAAGATAGCTGCCTTCTGTCCTCACTCTGACCATCACTATGTGTCCTGTATCCTCCATAACGTCAGAATGTATGAGTTAGATTTTATAATATATGCTGGGAAGGTATATTATTAGGATTACCATCAGTGCTACTGAAATTGGTATATATAGTCTCATAAATCTGGATATTAGATGATGGGAATTTTACATATGATAATTGCATTATAGGTATCATGAAAAATATATAGATTTACTGTATAGTGAAGGTATTCTATATATTATAGATTTTTTTACTTTATTATTTTAAAACAGCAATGACATAGGTTTTAATTTTACTTGCACAATGTGGTTTTATGTCAAGCATCCATAAATATTGCTTGTTGGTAGGTTACAAAAAAAAGGAAATTCATGCACTACACATACAGAGAATAGTATGATTTTAACTGACAGAAATATAAGTTTGACATTTCATATTTTGTCACTTGATCTTGCCAGATTGATTTATGATAGACAATAAAATTGTCAAAGGCCTTTTGTTGTTGGAAGTGTTTTAGTTTTCAAATTATGAAAATGTAAAGTTTTGCTGTACAAAGAAGAGAAAGTAGTTCTTTGATTGATATGGATGAATGACAGTTACTCCAGAGAATAAAGCTTGGAGCTGTGAAACTGGGCTGCCACTCTCTCCTTCACAATGCAAATCCCATTAAAATCACCTCTATCACACATTCATATATAATGTAGAGTCAGTTTCACTACCAGGGGCAAAACTGTTTAGAAAATGGAGAAATGAGAGAAAGATTAGTGCAACATAATTTCTATATAATAAAATCTATTTGCCCTTGTAAAGGGATGATTTAAACCCTTATTTTTCCCTAGTCTTTCAAACCTGGTAACATTATTTTAGTATATTCTAACACTTGAAAACTTATTTCATTTTCTCCCTTGAAGTTATTTTGTTTTCAAGCTGGGAAGACATTTTCTAGCCCCATTAATGAATAATGAATGAATAACTAATAGTATTATACAAAACTCCATTTGCTACTGATTTTTCCCCAGAATTTGAATATCCAAGAAGGACAGTTCTCTATCCAGACATCTGGAATAATCAAGGTGTGTTTGCATACCTGATAGAGATAACAGCTTTTTAATAGATTCTATTTACTTACGGAGCATCAGGCGTAATATTAGTAATATTTTTCTCATTGATTATAGTAACATTATCTACCTCCTAGTCGGAAGCAACATTAAAATAACCCTTTCCACCTATCTTTAATAAAAGAAGCCACGACTAGGTAGGTAAAAGATACATTTATTTTTGTTTTTGCTTGTGGTTGTTATAGCAAGATGAGTGATGGTGAAGCAACACAATTTAGCTGCTCAGAATAACTTGGTTGGTAACAACTTTGGACAGACTCATGATGCTTTCTAAGATAACAGACATGGGGAATATTGGCTCTTGCAGCCTGACTGATTCCCCACAGTTATCACATCCCATTGTACCCTTGTAAATATCACCTTATGATTTTCAAAATGGATAAAACTTTGCCTTTCAGCCCAGGTATCCTCTGGGTTTTATTTTTATTTCCAGAACAAACTTTATTTTAATAAATATCAATTACTAGTTGCTTTTTTTCTTAGTAATTTTCTAAGCCCTTGAGACAGTAATAGCAACTGATATTGTTGAGTTACTGTTACTAAAGAAGAAGAAAAAGTGCTAACATGGTCTAATGGCACAGAAAATGCACTTTAGGCATCAACGTTAATACTGCATCTATACTCAGAACACACACAATTCAGTTGATTACATTTACAGCTCATGTATTGAAACACAATGCATTACTGTTTCCTTCCATAGTTTAATAAAGTTCCCTGGTTATCTGCCTGTATCATTCAGTTATTCCTTTCATAAGGAAATCCTTCTTAGTTCATTTGTATTTAGCATAGTCACTAATAATTTATTAATTTGTTGATATTAAATCAATTTTTATTATTTGCTTCCTGAACCCAAACTTTTCTCTTCTTTCAACATCCCATCTTGCCTTTTGAAAACTTAATTGCATTATTTTTCTTGATTTTACATCAACTTTTACCTATTTCAACAGAAAAATAATTATGCTCCAGAATTATGAACATTTATTTTTAAGTACCTTTAAAATTTTCTCTATTATGTATGTTTTTGTATATGTGTCTTTTGAAAAGATTTATATATGAGTACTTGCTGCATTTACATACAACAAGTGAGTGCAGTGCCCATAGAGGCCAGGAGAGGCTGTCCAGTCCCCTAAAATTGGAGTTGCAGGTAGTGTGAACTGCACTAGAGGTATTAGGAACCAAACCCCAGTCTTCTCCACACACAGCAGGTACTCTTATCACTGATCCATCTCTTCAGCTCTGATTGCATCTTAGTAGACAATGTAATGTATTGTCATATGACATTTTCAAACATACTTAGTTTTGGTAGATACTTCCAATGTTCTTCTAACTCCTCTCCATTTCCTGCCTTCTTACCACTTTTATTTTTCCAGCCACAGAATTGCCTTTTCCATCTTCATGCTATGAGATTTACTATACTTCATTCCCTGTTCCTTAAGACTTTGTTTCTTCTGCTTAGATGCCTTCACACTGTTTTAGGACCTTTACTATCACTTCCCCTCATCAGAATAAATGAATAAAAATCAGAGGCCAGAAACCACATATGAGAGAAAATATAAAGTATTTGTCCTTTTGAACCTGGATTCCTCAAAGAATATTGTTTTATATATTTCCATCCATTTGCATGCATGTTTTTTAATTTCTTTTGATTTATGGTCAAATAAAGTCTCATTGCACTTATGATCACCATCTATTTGTACTATATATTTTCATTATACCTAATTTCTTGATGAGTAACTAGGTTCATTCATATTCATATACATATATATGAATATATATATATATATATATATATATATATATATATATACATGAATATATCCAGGAATGAAGGAATGATATGTCTGGATAATACAGTAGTTCTCTTTCCCCACATCTTCTCCATAACTTCTATTATGTGTTTATTGGTGACTAAGGATAAAAATTTAAAAAATATTTTTAGCAATTTTTCTTACTTTGACAACTGTATGTTAGTTCAGCTTATTGGATCATTTACTGATTAGCAGTTTTAACTTTATAGTGTTTAAAATATAAAATTCTTTTTACACTTTATCTACCAGTACTCTTATAATATTGTTGGCAGTATTTTCTCCCATCAGATAGGCTGCCAGCTATGTTCAGCCTTAGTTTCCTTTGCTATGCAGAAGTTTTTAATTTTGTAAATAATCTTATTTGTTAATTCTTAGGGTAATACACTGCTATTGGGGTTCTAGACAAAAAGTTCTTGCATATATATATATATATGTTCTTTCTATGTTTCTATCTAGCAGTTTCAACAGTTATAATTTTAAATTTAATTTTTTATATACTTTGAATTGATTTTTGTGCAAGATGAGAGATATGAATCTACTTTTCATTATCAAGTGTCTTATTTCATTTCTTTTTCTTCCCCCAGTGTTTGAAAGTTTTCATGGAAGAGGGTTTACCTCCTTTTTAGGTTTATTTCTGAGTATATTTATAAACTATTGTGAATGAGATTTTTTTCTATTATCTTTCTGAGCAAGATATTAGAAAAATTTATTTTTGGTATGTAGAAAAGCTCCCTATTTTTGAGTTGATTTTGTATACTACTAAATTACTGAAAGATCACAAAGTTTTTGGGTAATGTCTATTGAATCCTTTAAGCAGAGTATCATGTCAATTGTTAATAGGTATAATTTAATTTCTCCCTTTTTATTTGTAATTCTTTTCTATTCCTTGATCTGTGTGTGCTAGCAAAGATTTTGAATACACTTGTGAATGCATATAGTACATATTCTCAGCTCTTTCCAGACTTCAGAGAAAATGCTGTCAGTTTTCCTCTATTTGTTATGGCATTGCCTATTGGGTTGTCAGATTTAGCCTTTATTAAGTTGAGATGTATTCTTCTAGATCTAGGTTCTTCATAAAGTTGTATTGAACTTTTCAAATGCCTTGTCTTTATTTATTAGCATGATTGTGTGGTTTATTTCTTAATTATATTTTTATGGTTTATTATTTTTTATTTGAACCTGTTTAGCTAATCTTATCTGGAATGAACTCATCATCATGATGTGTGATTCTCTTGATGTGTTCTTGAATTTGAATTGAAAGTATCTGGTTGAAAATGTTCACATCTGCAGCCCTCAGGGAAATGAATCTGTAGGTTACTTTTTGGTTTTTGCTTTTCTCATTTCACTTTCTTAGTGAAACTTCTTCCACAAATGAGTTCTCTTTCTGTTTTTGGAACAGTTTTTTTAATTTTTTTTTACTGCTACTTCCTTTTTTATTATGAATAAAGTCATAATTTTTGTCCATGTATACCCTTGTTCTAACTCCCTTCCCCCTCCTGCCCCTTCCAGTCACTCTCTCTTTTTCCCTCAACCTATCACTGCTCCCTATCCATCCCCAGTCCTCTCCCAGCCTCTTCCCTCCCTCCCCACCCTTTCCCCCTGATCCATTCTTCAGAGAGGGCAAGGAATGTCCAGTTGAGTTAGGTCTGTGTCCCTTTCTCAAGCGTCGAGGCTGAGAAAAGTATTCCCTGAAAAGGCATGGGTTCCAAGAAGCCAGTTCATGCACCAGGAATTAATTATGGTCCCACTGCCAAAGGCTCCACAAACTGCCCGCACCATTTAACTGCCATTCACATTAAGAGGACTTAGTTCAATCCCACGTAGGTACCCCAACTATCATTTCAAAGTTAGTGAGCTCTCAGTAGCTTGGGTTAGCTGTCTCTGTGGGTCTCCTCATCATGATCTTGACCCCTTTGCTCATGTAATCTCTCATGCCTCTCCTAAACTGGACAGAAGATCAACCTGGTTTTTAGCTATAGATCTCTGCATCTGCGTCCATCAGTTCCTGGATAAAGAAACAGTTTTGAGAAGTGTTGCTGATGTTTTTTGAAATTAGGTGGGATTAAGTGATAATCCAACCAGTCTTGTGTTGTATGAGGTTTCTAGCCCGGACTTTTGGTCCTAGACCAGAGATTTGATCGGCAGTGTAACAGTTCGATAGAAACACACAGACACATTAATTTTATGCTGATTGATCTAGGGCCCAGGTATATAACTTGCTAATGCCTTCATCTCAACTCAACCCGTGATTCTAATCTGTTTCAGCCATTTGCCTCAGTACCTTTTCTCAGCAGCATTTCTTTATTTTAATACAGGTTATTTTTTTATTATGAATAAAGTCATATTTTTATCCATGTATACCCTTGTTTAAACTCCCTTTCCCCTCCTGCCCCTCCCAGTCACTCTCTCTTCTCCCCATCACTTTATCTCATTCCCAACAAGGGCAGGAGGTCCCAAGGTACCAAGGTGGCTTAGTTTAGCATCCACTCCAGGGAGATCCACTTTCCTCACCTCAACATCAAGACTGGGTCAGATGTTCCTCTGGAGGAAATGGGCTCCAAGGTGCAGGTCCAAGGTGTTTCAGATCCCAAGCTGTTCAGTGGTTGTTGTTTGCAACTTGGACATGCTTTGCTTTTTGTTTGAAGTCCAGTAATGAGTGATACATCCCCTGTTTATGTTTTTGCATTTGTACTACCTCACTCAGGAGGATATTCTCCAAATCCATTCATTTGCCTGTGTATTTTAGGATATCATTTTTTCTTACTTCTCAGCAGTATTTTAACTTCTTTCCTCTGTGTCTCATGGCATTTCTGTGCCTCCTCTGCTCTGCTTTGAGATGTTCCCAGTTTTTTTAGTCTGGTAGCCCACCCATACTTCCTGTCTGCAAACCAGTAGGAGGGACAAATATTTACAATTTAGCAACATAATTCCACTACAGTCCTGTGCCTTTCATTGTAGAAAAATTCAGTTACTGTTTCAGTCTAATTTTTAGAGATCTATAAAAATTCTTGATATCTTTTTACTTTTATTTCAGGAGGTCATATGCACTTAGAAATGTGTCCATCTCATTTAGGATTCCTAAATTTTTGGAATATTCATTTTTTAATTATTCTCTATCTTTTGGATTTTGTGAAAATTGGTTGTAACTGCTCCCTTTCACATGTGACTTTATGACTCCTGTAATTCTCTCTCTCTCTGTTTCTCTCTTTCTGTCTCTCTCTTTCTCCCTCTCTCCCTCCTTCCCCCTCTGTTTGTATTTATTTCTCTACTTTATGTTATTTTAATCAATTTCTTCATTAATCAATTTTACAGGTTTTTTTTCTCATTCTCAACTCTGTTTTTTTTTTTTTTTTTTGTTATTGTGTTGTTGCTTTGTTTTGTACTAATGTTTATTAGTTTTGCTCTCTACTACTTGGGGACCTATCTTCTTTTTCTCCTTTCTACATCTTTATGATATCCCATTTGTTTTTTTAGATCATTCTGATTTTACAATATGGGTACTTGCAAAATATCCTGTTAGAACTTCCTTGGCTGTATTCCAGAGCTTTGCATATTTTGCACTGTAATTTTTATTTGATTTGATGATTTTTAAAATTTCTTTAATTTTCTCGGTGACTCCTTATGGATTCCAAATTATATTATTTAATCTCCCAGTCTGAGTGTGGCTTCTTAGACATCTGTGATTGATTCCAGTTCTTAATTTTAACTTTTTTAGACATTTTTTATTTAGAAGTTTATTTTTTACATACCAACCACAATTTTCTTTCCTCTCATTTTCCCACTTACCTTCTAGTTTCCCCCCTCCCCACCACACCCATCCACTCCTCAATAAGGCCTCCCATGGAGAATCAACAAAGTCTGGGATATAAAATTGAGGCGGCACCAAGTACCTCCATCCATATCAAGGCAGAAGTTCATGTCCCAGGGATAAATCCTGGTCCCTCTTCAAGAGGCCCCACCAAATGACCAAGCCACACAACTGTCACTCACATTCAGAGGTTCTAGTTAGTCCCATTCAGGTTCCCCAGTATCAGTCATATAAGCAAAACAGTTAAGATCATGATGGAGAAACCCACAGAGACAGCTTACCCGAGCTACTGGAAGCTCATTGACTCTGGACTGATTTCAGTTCTACTTGGATTTGATAGATTTCTTGGAAACAACAGATACTGTTTCCTATCCATTCAGCTAGTTTGCATATTTTAATTGGTAAGGATTTGCATTGAAGAGTGTTGTTATTAAAAGGGTGTCACCACTACCAATGATTTTTCCAGATTTTTTAATGGGTTGGTTGGTTTCTTAACACTTCTTTCCTCATAGAATTAGAGGATTTTTGGTTTCTTATGACATGATCATTTCTTCCTAGCTTCCTTCTCTTCATATTTTTCTCTCAAAAAATGTCTTTTCTCACATTTCCATTAATGAAACTGTCTTCTTGTGTATAGATTTCTTTTAATAAGTGTAGTTATTTTTTGGTTTGTTTTGAACAGCAAGCTTCCGAATGATAACACAGAAATCTAATATTAAGGATAAAAGAGCTTGGCCTTAGCTTAGACATGTTCCTAAGTAATTCTTAAAGCATAAATTAACCTGTTTATATTAATCTAAGTTCTGCTTCAAGGCTTGTTACCTCTTCTCAGTTCAGTACATCCCACTTTCTCCTTGTCTGGCTGGGGAATCTCTACCTCTCAGATTCTTCTCTAGAGTTCCCCTCTCTCTCCAGAAGTATGGAACACATGATTGTATAATTTCTTGTGTGTCCTATAAGGATTAGAGACAGTGGCACTAGGGTAGTTCTTGGGGAAAATGTAGTTTATGTGGCATTGGGGGGATGCCAAGAATGTGAAGATTGAAGTGTTGAAGTGAACAAGGTGTGATGATGTAAGATTGAGAAGGAGAGTAGAACAGCGTATGAAATGAAATGACCCATAGAAAAGGCTTTTAATTAGATTCAGAAAAGAAAAGGACAGGAACAAAAACCTTTTCTAATAAATTACAAGTTATTACTCAGCAACTAGGACAACAGTGTATGTACTATAAAGCGTGTAAATATTTCTGAACAAATTAATGGAACTAATTATTGTAATTAAGATATAAGTGGATAAAATAATAATGAATAATAAAATGAATAATCTTAGAAAATAAAAATTAAAAATCCAAAACAATACAAACAAAAATAAGCAACACAGCTAACGTTTTACCCAGCATTGAGAAGACCCACCTACTGTAGTTGATCTATCAGGTACAGAACAAATTGTACAAACTTGTGGCCCATTAGAGCTTCTTGATGTGACTGAAGTACAGAATGTTGAAGATCCCTCAGTTCAGACTTTCTTACCACCATTTCCTGCTTCCCCCACAGTCTGTGCTGCTTGGGTTCTATTGGTCTCTTTAGAATGCTGCCCTGTGCCCCATTTTCCACTGAAATCTTTCCAAGATTCTAATCCTTCACTTCCCTTGCCAGTTACAGAGGTGGAAAATATCATGAGTATTGCACTTTGCCACCACTTTCCTCTCATGGCACAGTAAACTAGGATTTCTGCATGTACATTCAGTTCCTGCAGCACCCTACACACAATCCCAATTTCTTACGACTCTAAAGCCTGATGGGGAGGGGATGGTTAGCATTGCTAATCTTTCTACTTTAGATTTCTTATATCTATTCTCCCTTTCTCCCTCCCCCTTCTTCTCCCCCTCCCCCCTCTCTCTATCTATCTCTCTTTTTCTTGTTTGGTGAATCATCTGTGTCTTGTGCACCACTTTCCTGTTCAGCACAGAGTCCAATCTCAAATGTGTGTTTTCAGCAGTGTGACCCTCCTCCCCTAGATGTCATAGTTCTTGGGGCCCCAGTCCTTGAAACTACAACCCTGGCCAGAGCCAGCTCATGCAGGTCTGGTTACTTTATATGTGGGAGCTTCTGGGTACTTTCTGCAAAGACTCTCACTTTGTTTCTGAGGTTCTTTCTCTTGTTTCTCAGTGAGTGTCTTTTTATCTTGACTTACATCTGAACTCCCATCTTAGAGATACTGGCTCTGATCTTCTGTCTTCCTACATTTAGAACTTTAAGCTTTACACCACAGCCCCCTTTCCTCTTAGACTATTTTTATCAGGTGTTTTAATTCCCTGTACTTTTAAAATGTACTAGAACTTTGGGGCCTGAATAGGTTAGGCCCGCTGCGTACATGTTATGGCTGTTACCTTGGTGTTTTTATGAGACTGCTCACAGTGCAAGTGGATGTGTCTCTTGACTCTTTTTCCTGCTCTTGGGACTCTTGTCCTTTTCAGTGGCTTTGTCCAGCCTTGATATGAAGGTCTTTGCCTTGCCCTGTTGTAACTTCTTTTGTCCTGTTTGGCTGTGGTCTCTTTGGAGGCCTGCTTTTTTCTGAAAAGAGCACAGAGGTGGAGTGGATGTAGGGGAGAAAGGAGATGGTAGAGGGCTGAGAGAAATGAAGGGAGAAAAAACTGCAGTTGGAGGTTGGGGTGTACTGTATGAGACAAGCCTCTATTTTCAGTAAAAGTTTTGGAAAATTAAAAATGGAGAAAAAAATTAGTTATTATGTTAGAGCTAATTTGTACTGTTTTAACGTTCTTCAATTCTTGCAATCACTTTTTTCTTTCTGTGATCATGTTTCATTTGTTAGTATAAATATCATTTTGTATGTGTGTGTGTGTGTGTGAATTTCACTGTTGGTCACACATCTCAGATGTGTTTGTTTGAAAATGTTTATATGTTATCATAATTACAGAAAATTAGTTTTGTATGGTAAGTACTGGTAACTTGACATATATTTATTTCATTTAGCACTTACAGTAGTCATAACATTGTCACATAATGTGCATCATTTCTCTTAAGTATGGGGCTAGAGATAAGACCCTGTACTTATGACAGCTTGGTGTTCTTCCAGATGACCCAGCAACCATGTCTGTGGCTCTGGCTCGCTACCACCTGTAGATCAAGCTTCAAAGGAATAGATATTATCCTCTGACTTCCACTGAAAGTTGTACACATATGGCATACTCACACACAAATGAAAACATACACACACACACACAAGTACATACATAAATTTAAGAATATATATGTAACTATACATATATAGCAACATATATGTCCAACTGTTCCAAGTCCATTATTGTTTTTAATTTTTTTGTTAGTTTGAAGATTTTTTTCTTTTGTTCTTTTAGAGGTTAGTGAATGTTAAACTGTTGTATATGTATATAGTATATATTTAATTTTGTAAATCTTTAGGTAGTACATATATTATCCAAGAATAAGCAACAAAAAAATTGTTTTAAGAAAATGTGCTAAGAGGAATGTCAAAAATGTGAAAATGGTGAGGATCCAGAAGACAATGAACAAATCCTCAACCCAGAATTAATTTCTAAGAAAAAGGTTGGTGAGGTGAGCTGTCAAACTACAGAAAAGCATAAGAAAAGATGGGCAAAATTGTTAGGCAGTTCTTGGTTCAGCACAACTAGAGGAGACTTTTCTCCTGTGGAAGTAGGACTTTTTGGAGTTCATGAAGACTTAGATTGCAATCAGCCCTTTAGAGACTATTGCCTTGTAAGCAAGATGGTGAGGAACTTTTTTTTTTGTGGTCAATTTTAAGCAGATATTTTATTGTAACTTTATATAATGCTATTTGTAAACAAAAGCATAATTGCTGGTGATGAACTCGTTTTTTGTTTGTTTTTTTACTTTATTTTCTAAAAATAAAATAAAAGAGAGTGACAAGAAAAAAAAATATGTAACAATGCCATTGTGTAGAATTAATAGAATTGTATTGAGATCAAATGAACAGCAGAAGACTGTAATATATATATAATTTTCATATCCAAAGCTGTTCAGTGGCTTGCAGCTTGGATGTTCTTCACTTTTTTTTTTTAAAGTCCACTAATGAGTGAGTATATCCCCTACTTATATTTCTGGATTTGTGATACCTCACTAAAGAGAATATTCTCCAATACCATCCATTTGCCTGCAAATTTTAGGATATCATTTTTTCTTACTGCTGAGTAGTACTTTATTATGTAGAGGTACAACAGTTTGTTAATTCATTCTTTAATTGAGGGGCATCTATCTAGGTTTTTTTCAGCTTCTTGCTATTACAAATAATGCTGCTATGAACATAGTTGTGCTAATGCTTTTAGGGTTCAAATGTGCATCTTTTGGATATATGCCCAATAGTGTTATTGCTGGATCCTTTGGGGAAATTGATTCCCAGTTTTCTGAGAAACCGCCATGCTGCATTTCAGAGTGGCTGAACAAGCTGACACTTCCACCAACAATGAAAGAGTGTTCCCCTTGCTCTGCAACCTGTGTTTTTGCTCTTTCCATTCTGATAGGTATAAGATCGTAACTCAAAGTTGTTTTGTTATGAATTTCTCTGATGGCTAAAGATGTTAAGTAATTTTTCAAGTGCCTTTCAGCCATTTGTAATTCTTCTGCTGAGAATTCCCATTTTAGTTATGAGCCCCACTTTTAATTGGTTTATTTTGGGTTTCAGGCTATAATTTCTTGCGTTCTCTATATATTTTTAGAAATTAGTCCTCTGACAGTTATAGGGTTGGTGAAGATATTATCCCATTCTGTAGGCTGTCATTTTGTCTTATTGACTGTGCCCTCAGCCTTTCAGAAACTTCTCAGTTGCAGGGCGTTCCACTACTTAATTTTTGTTAGTGTCTGTGCTACTGGTATTATATGTAGGAAGTGGTCACCTGTGCCAATACATTAGAGGGTATTTCCCACTTTCTTTTCTGCCAAGTTCAGTGTGGCTGGGTTTATGTTGAGCTCTTTGATCCACTTGGATTTGAGTTTTGTGTAGGGTGATAGATTTGTATATATTTGCATTTTTCTACACACTATCATCCAGTTATGCCAACATAATTTGTTGAAGATACTATCTTTTTTCTATTGAAAATTTTTGGCCTCTAGTCAAAAAACAGTTGTTCATAGGTGCCTGGGTTAATGTTGGGGTCTTCAATTTGATTCCATTGATCCACATGTCTGTTTTTATGCCAGTATCAGGCTGTTTTTATTACTGTAGCTCTATATTATAACTTGAAGTTGGGGATGGTGACACCTCCTGAGGTTCTTTTGTTGAGCAAAATTGTTTTGGCAATCCTGGCTTTCCTGTTATTTCAAAGAAACTCTAGTATTGTTGTCTCAATGTCTGTAAAAATTTCTGTTGGGATTTTGATGAGAATTGCATTGAATCTTTAGTTTGCTTTTGGTAAGATTGCTATTTTTACTATGTTGATCCTCCCTATACAGAAACATGGGAGATCTTATCATTTTCTGATACCATCTTCAATTTCTTTCTTTGGTGATTTAAAGTTTTTGTCAAACAGATTTGTTACTTCTTTGGTTTTAGTTACACTTAGGAACTTAATGCTATTTGCAGATATTATAAAGGGTGATATTTCCCTTATTTCTTTTTCAGGCCTTTTATCTTTAATGTTTAGAAGGGCTACTGATTTCTTTGAGCTAATCTTGTATCTTGCTACATTGCTGAAGGTGTTTATCAGCTCTAGAAGTTTCCTGGTAGAATTTTATGGGTCACTTACGTATACAATTATATCATCTTATAATAGAGATAGTTTCACATCTTCTTTTCCAATATGTATCCCCTTAATCTCATTTTATTCTCTTACTGCTTTAGTCAAAACTTTGAGAACTATATTGAATAGATAAGGGGAGAGGGGACAGCCTTGTCTAGTTTCTGACTTTTGTGGAATTGCTTTGTGTTTTTCTCCATTTAGTTTGATGTTGGCTGTCGGCTTCTTGTAAATCATCTCTATTATATTTAGGTAATTTTTCTATATTCCTGATCTCTCCAGGACTTTTAATCATAAAGAAGTGTTGGATTTTGTCAATGGCTTTTTCAGCATCTAAGGAGATGATCTTGTGGTTTTTTTTTCCTTCAATTTGTTTATGTGATGGATGATATTTGCAGTTTTTCATATATTGAATCATTCCTGCATTTCTGAGTTGAAGCCTCCTTGATCTTGGTGGATGGCTTTTTTTTTTAAAAAAAAAAAAAAAAAACACTTTTATTTATTTATCTTGGTGTTTGCCTGGAACTGGAACTACAGACAGTTGTTAGCTGCCATGTGGGTGCTGGGAATCGAACCCGGGTCCTCTGCAAGAGCAGAGGGTGCTCTTAACCGCTGAGCCATCTCTCCAGCCCCGGCTTTTTTTTTTTTTTTAAATCTTATTTATAATTACTTGGTTTTTTTCTTCATTTTGTATTTCAAGAAAAACAGTAAAATGAATTTAAGATGCTGATAATTTAACAATAACTATAAAGAAAATAAAAATCATAAGCATGACTTATCAATGGTGATAATGCAAATAACTTTGCTACACATAAAATTACTTTGTGTTCAGCTCTCCTTCTGAATTTTTTTTCTATCCCTGTATATCCTTATTCAAGGTCCCTTCCCCCTCCCACCACATCAGGTCATTTTTTCTTCTCCACAACTCCCCATCCCCTCCCTGGGCAGGCAGCAGACAGACCCATTGTTCCACTGACCCAATATTGCTTAGTTCAGTCTCCACTCCTGGCAAATCCAGTTTTGTCCCCCCTCCCTCAAGAGTGAGTCAGGTGTTCCTCAGGGTGGAGTGGGATCCAAAGGGTCAGTCCAGGGTGTTTCTGATCCCAAGCTGTTCAGTGGTTGTGGTTTGCAGCTTGTGCATGGCTTTTTTCTTGTTTGTTTGTTTAGAGACCACTAATGAGTGAATACATCCCCTGCTTATCTTTCTGAGTTTGTGATACCTCGCTCAGGAGGATATTCTCCAAATCCATCCATTTGCCTGAAAATTTTAGGATATCATTTTTTTCTTACTGCTGAGTAGTATTCCATTGTGTAGATGTACCACAGTTTGTTAATCCATTCTTGGGTTGAGAGGCATCTAGGTTGTTTCCAGGTTCTTGCTATTACAAATAATGCTATGAACATAGTTGAGCTAATGCCTTTGGAGTGTGAATGTGCCTTTTTAGGGTATACACCCAGAAGTGGTACTGCTCGGTCCTTGGGGAGATTGATTCTCAATTTTCTGAGAAAGCACCATACTGCATTCCAAAGTGGCTGAACAAGCTTACACTCCCACCAACAATGGAGGAGTGTTCCCCTTGATCCGCATCCTCTCCAAAAGAGGCTGTCATCTGTGCCTTTTATCTTAGCCAATCTAACAGGTGCTAGGTGGTATCTCAAAGTTGTTTTGATTTGAATTTCTCTGATGGCTAAAGATTATGAGCAATTTTTCAGGTGCCTTTCAGCCATTCGTAATTCCTCTGCTGAGAATAACCTTTTAGATATGATCCCCATTTTTTGATTGGGTTATTCAAGGTTTGGGGCTCTAGATTTTTGAGCCCTTTATATATCTTAGAGATCAGTCCTCTATCACTTGTAGGGTTGGTGAAAATCTTTTCCCATTCTGTAGGCTGTCATTTTGTCCTACTGACAGTGTCCTTGGCTTTACAGAAGCTTCTTAGCTTCAGGAGATTCCACTTATTGATTGTTGGTCTTAGTGTCTGTGCCACTGGTGTTATATTTAGGAAGTGGTCACCTGTGCCAATTTGTAGAAGTCTATTTTCCACTTTCTTTTCTATCAAGTTCAAAGTGGCTGGGGTTAAACTGAGGTCTTTGATCCACTTGGATTTGAGTTTTGTGCAGGGTGAACAGGCTCGGATCTATTTGCATTTTTCTACACACTTCCATTCAGCTATGCCAACACCATTTGTCAAATATACTATCTTTTCTCCATTGAATGTTTTGGGCCTCTTTGTCAAAGATAAGGTGTTCATAGGTTTCTAGGTTAATGTCTGGACCCTCAATTCTATTCCTTTGATGCACAATTCTGTTTTTATGCCAGTACCAGGCTGTTTTTATTACTGTGGCTCTATAGTATAACTTGAAGTCAGGGATGGTGATACATCCTGAGGTTCTTTTGTTGAGTAAAATTGTTTTGGCAATCTTTCCTTTCCTTTTGTTCCCCAAATTAAATTGAGTATTGTTCTTTCAAGGTCCAAAATATATTGTGTTGGGATTTTGATGGGCAGTGCATTGAATCTGTAGATTGCCTTTGGTAGAATTGTCATTTTTACTATGTTGATCCTACCAATCCAGGAACATGGGAGAGCTTTCCATTTCTGATATCCTCTTCAATTTGTTTCTTCAGTGATTTAAAATTTTTGTCAAATAGGTCTGTTACTTTTTTGGTTATAGTTACTCCAAGGTATTTAATACTATTTGCAGCTATTATGAAGGATAATGTTTCCCTTATTTCTTTTTCAGCTCTTCTATCTTTAGTGTATAGAAGGGCTATTGATTTCTTTGAGTTAATCTTGTAACCTGCTATATTACTGAAGGTGTTTATCAGCTGTAGCAATTACTTGGAAGAATTTTGTGGGTCACTTATATATACAATCATATCATCTGCAAATAGAGATAGTTTCACTTCTCCTTTTCCAATTTGTATCCCCTTAATCTCTTTTCGTTCCCTTATTGCTTTAGCTAAAACCTCAAGAACTATATTGAATAGATAAGGGGGGAGAGGACATTCTTGTCTAATTCCTGATTTTAGTGTGATTGCTTTGAGTTTTTCGCCATTAAGTTTGATACTGGCTGTCGGCTTCTTGTAAATCGCCTTATTATATTTAGGTATTCTCCCTGTATTCCTGATCTCTCCAGGGCTTTAATCATAAAGGAGTGTTGGATTTTGTCAAAGAATTTTTCAGTATCTAAGAATGTGATCATGTGGTTTTGCTACTTTATTTTGTTTATATGATGGATAACATTTACAGTTTTTCATATGTTAAACCTGCCCTGCATTTCTGGGATGAAGCCTACTTGGTCGTGGTGGATGATATCTTTTATACATTATTGTATACGGTTTGCCAAAATTTTGTTGAGGATTTTAGCATCAATATTCATGAGGGAAATTGGTCTGTAATTCTCCTTCTTTGTTGTGTCTTTGAGTGGCTTGGGTATTAGGGTGATTGTGGCCTCATAAAAGGAATTTGGCAACATTTTTTCAGTTTCTACTGTGTGAAATAGTTTGAGGAGTAACGGTAGTAATTCTTCTTTGAATGTCTGGTAGAATTCTGCACTGAAACTATCTGGACCAGGGCTTTTATTTTTGGGGAGGTTTTTAATGACAGCTTCAATTTTCTTAAGAGTTGTAGGCATGTTTAGGTAATTAATCTGATCTTCATTTAATTTTGGTATATGGTACCTGTCCAGAAAGCTGTCCATTTCTTCTAGGTTTTCCATTTTTGTGGAATACAGATTTTCAAAATATGACCTGATAATTCTCCGTATTTCCTGAGGGTCTGTTGTTATGTCCCCCTTTTCATTTATTATTTTGTTGATTTGAACACTCTCTTTGTGTTTTTTGATTAGTTTGGCTAAGGGCTTATCTATCTTGTTAACTTTCTCAAAGAACCAACTCTTAGATTCATTGATTCTTTGTATTGTTCTTTTTGTTTCAATTGTATTGATTTCAGCTCTAAGTTTGATTATTTCCTGTCATCTACTCCTTCTAGGTGAGTTTTCTTCCTATTGTTCTAAGGCTTTCAGCTGAGCTGTTAGGTCTCTAGTGTGGGATTTCTCTAGGTTTTTCATATAGGCATCTAGCGCTATATGAATTTTCCTCTTAAGACTGCTTTTAATGTGTCCCACAAGTTTGGATATGTTGTGGATTTATTTTCATTAAATTCTAGGAAGACTTTGTTTATTTTCTTAATATCTTTCTTGACCCAGAGATGGTTCAGCTGAGTGATTTTTAGTTTCCATGAGTTGGTAGGCTTTCTTTGGAGTTTGATGTTGTTGAACTCTAACTTTAGGCCCTGGTGGTCCGATATGTTACAAGGGATTATTTCCATTTTTTTGTATCTGTTGACATTTGCTTTATGACCAATTATGTGGTCAATTTTGGAGAAAGTTCCATGAGGAGCTGAGAAATATGTATATTTCTTTGCGTTTGGGTGGAAGCTTCTGTAGATATTTATTAAATCCATTTGCATCATAACCTCTTTTAAACTCCTTATTTCTCTTTTGAGTCTCTGTGTGGTTGATCTATCCAGGGTTGAAAGTCTCCCACTATTAGGGTGTAAGAATTGATGTAGGATTCAAGTCTTTAGCAGTGTTTCTTTTACATAAGTAGGTGCCCTTATATTAGGGGCATAAATATTCAAGACTGAAATCTCCTCTTGACCAATTTTTTCTGTGATGAATAAGTAGTGACCATCTTGGTCCCTTTTAATTGCTCTTAGCTTAAAGTCTACTTTGTTAGATATTAGGATTGCAACCCCTGCTTGTTTCTTAGGACCATTTGACTGGAAAATCTTTTCCCAACCCTTTATTCTAAGCCTGTGTCTATCCTTGAGGTTGAGGTGTGTATCTAGTAGGCAACAGAAGGATGGCTTCTGCTGTTGTATCCATCTTGATAGTGTGTGACGTATTATAGGAGAGTTGAGTCCATTGATATTAAGGGAAATTAGTGACCATTGATTGATATTTTCTGCCATTTTTGGTAGTAACTTGTTTGTATTTCCTTTCTCAGGAGTATTCTTCTGTGGAATTATTGATTGTGATTTCATAGATGTTGCTGGGGTCCTTAGGTTGGAGTTTTCCCTCTAATACTCTCTGTAGTGCTGGATTGGTAGATATATATTCTTTCAGTCTGACTTTGTCCTGAAATATCTTGTTTACTCCATCTATGGTGATTCATAACTTTGCAGGTATAGTATTCTAGTTTGGCAGCCATGCTCTTTTAGTGTCTGTATAACTTCTGACCAAGCCCTTCTTGCTTTCATCGTTTCCATTGAATAGTCAGGCGTTATTCTTATGGGTCTACCTTTATATGTAAGTTGACCCTTTTCTTTTGCAGCTCTTAAAATTTTTTCTTTATTCTTTATGATTTGTGGCTTGATTATAATGTGGTGCGCTGACTTTTTTTTTGGGGGGGTTATATCTATTTGGTATTCTGTAAGCTTCTTGTATCTTTATAGGCATTTCCTTCTTCAGGTTAGGGAAGTTTTCTTCTATGATTTTATTGAAAACATCTGTGCCTTTGAGCTGATATTCTTCTCCTTCTTCTATTCCTATTATTCTCAAATTAGGTCTTTTGATGGTGTCCCAGATTTCTTGAACAAATGAGTTATGGCTTTTTTAGTTTTAGTATTTTCTTTGACTGATATATCTATTTGAGCTACTGAGTCTTCCACTTCAGAGATTCTATCTTCCATCTCTTGAACTCTGTTTGTTATGCTTGCATCTGTGGTTCCAGCTTTTTTCTTCAGATTTTCTATTTCGGATGGCTTTTTTTAAATATATGTTATTTTATACGGTTTACCACAATTTTGTTGAGAATCTTTGCATCAATGATCATGACGGAAATTGGTCTGTAATTCTCTTTCTTTGTTGCATCTTTGAGTGGCTTAGGCATTGGGGTTATTATGACCTCATTAAAAAAAGTGTTTGGCAATATTCATTCAGTTTCTACTGTATGGAACAGTTTGAGAAATATGGGTATTAGTTCTTCTCAGAATGTCTAGTATAATTCTGCACTGAAACCATCTGGGCCTGGGCTTTTTTTATTTGGGAGGCTTTTAATGACAGCTTCAGTTTTTTTGGGGGGGTTATAGGTCTGTTTGGGTCTTTAATCTGATCTTGAATTAATTTTGTTAACGGGTACCTGTTGAGAAAGCTGTCCATTTCTTAAAGGTTATCCATTTTTGAGGAATATAAACTTTCAAAGTATGACCTGATAATTCTTTGGGAAAATCCTTCGAGTCTGTTGTTATGCCCCCTTTTCATTTATGCTTTTGTTAAATTGGATGCTCTCTCTGTGCTTTTTGGTAGTTTGGATAAGGGTTTATATCCTGTTGACTTTGTCAAAGAATCAACTCTTTGATTCATTGATTCCTTATATTGTTTTCTTTTTTTCAATTGTATTGATTTCACCTCTGTTTGATTATTTTCTGCCATCTGCTCCATCTAGGTGTGATTGTTTCTAATATGTTCTAGGACTTTCAGCTGAGTTGTTAGGTCTCTTGTGTGAGGTTTGTCTTTCTTTTCCATATAGGCATCTAGTGCTATGAATTTTCCTCTTAACACTGGTTTGTCCCATAAGTTTGGATATATTTTGGACTCATTTTCATTGAATTCTGGGAAGTCTTTGATTTCTTTCTTAACTTCTTTTTTGACCACGAAGTGGTTCATTGTAGAATTGTTCAGTTTTCATGAATTTGTAGGCTTTGTGTGATTTTTGTTGTTGTTGAACTCTAACTTTAGACCATGATGATCTGATATGATACAAGGAGTTATTCCCATTTTTTATCTATTGATATTTGCTTTATAACCAAGTATGTGTTCAATTTCAGAAAAAGTCCCATTGTGTGCTGAGAAATATGTATATTCATTTGTGCTTGGGTTGAAGCTTCTATATATATCTATTAAGTCTACTTGGGTATTAATATCTATTAGACCCCTTATTTCTCTGTTGAGTCTTTGTTTGATTGACCTATCCAATGGTGAAAATGGAGTATTGAAGTCTGCCACTATTAGAGTGTGGTGTTTGATGTGGAGTTTAAGTTTTAGTAGTGTTTCTTTTACATATGTAGGTGCCCTTGTGTTAGGGGCATAGATATTCAGGATTGAAACTTTGTCTTGGTGAATTTTTCCTGAGATGAATAAGTAGTGTCCATCCTGGTCTCTTTTGATTGACTTTAGTTTCAAGTCTATTTTTTTAGCTATTAGAATGGCTACATCAGCTTGTTTCTTAGGGGACTTTGCTTAGAAAGTTTTTTTCCCAACCCTTTACTCTGAGCTTGTGTCTCTCTTTGAAGTTGAGGTGTGTTTCTTGTATGCAGCAGAAGAATGGTTTCTGTTTTTTGTATCCATCATGCTGGGGTGTGTATTTTATAAGTGAATTGAGTCCATTGATATTAAGGCATATTAATGACTAATGATTGATATTTCTCATCATTTTTGGTAGTAACTTGAATTTCCTTTTTTGGGAGTGGTTCTTCTGTGGACCTACCAATTGTCTGAGGTTTCATGGGTCTTTCTGATTTTCTTAGGTTGGAGCTGTCCCTTTAAGCTTTTTGTAGAGCTGGATTTGTAGATTATTGTTTAAATCTGGTTTTGTCATGAAATATCTTGTTACTACATCTATGTTGATTGATAGTTTTGCTGGGTACAGTAGTCTAAGTTGGCATCCATGCACTTTTAGTTGCTGTATAATGTCTGACCAGAATCTTCCTATTTTCATTATTTCCATTGAATAGTCGGGTGTTATTTTGGTGGGTCTGCCTTTACAGGTTATTTGGCCTTTTCCTGTGCAACTCTTAGTATTTTTTCTTTGTTCTGTTGGTTCAGTGGCTTGATTATTATATAGAGGGCAGACTTTTTTGTAGGTCTAGTCTATTTGGGTTTCTGTAGGCTTCCTGTATCATTATAGGCATTTCCTACTTTAGGTTGGGGAAGTTTTCTTTTATGATTTTGTTGAATATATTTTCTGTGCCTATGAGCGGTGTTTTTCATTTTCTTCTATTCCAATTTTTCTCATGTTTAGCCTTTTCATGATATCCCAGATTTTCTGGACATTTTGTGTTATGAATTTTTTGGTTTTAGTGTTTTCTTTAACTCGTGTATCTATTCCACTCCAGAGATTCTCTCTTTCATCTCTTAGATTCTGTTGGTTATGCTTGAATCTCTGTTTTTAGTTCTTTTCTTCAGGTTCTCTATTTCAAACTTTGTCTTGGTTTGTGCCTTCTTTATTGCTTCTATTTCAATTTTTAATTCCTGTAGTGTTTTTTTTTTTTTTTCACCTGTTTGCTTTTTTTTTCTTTCAGGGATTTGTTTATCTCTTCTAATTTTTTGTTTGTATTTTCTTCTATTTCTTTAAGGGAATTTTTTATATCATCTTTTAAGGCTTCTATTAGTTTCATAAAGCTGTTTTCAAGGTGATTTCCTTCTGTTTCCTCTTCATTTTTGTGTTTAGGTCTTGAAGCTATAGAACCACTTGCTTCTTCTGATGGTGTCTTGTTTATCTTGGTATTGCTGTATGTATTCTTGCATTGGTGTCTGCCCATTGTTTCCTCAATTCACTTTTGGTCAGCTCTTGGTCGGCTCTTAGTTGGTTGTTCATCTGTGGGCTCTTAGTCAGCTCTGTGTTCAGAGGTTCAGCTGGTCCTGTGCAGTTGCAGTTTTGGGCAATGGGTGGACCATGTAGGTTTTGTCTCCAGGCCATGGTTCAGAGAGTACTAGTTACGACTTAGCCTCTTAGCTGTGCTTCCAGGGGCTCAGCTGCTCCCAGTTGTGGTGAGATGATGCCAGTTGTGGTCTGTGCAGGGTGTCACTCATAGTAGGGGTGCCCCATCTCCAGGCCTGGGTTCAGAGAGCAGAAGTCTCTGCTTGGCCTAAAGGAAGGATGATCCTTATCTTTCATCTCCCAGGGGCTCAGCTGCTTCTGCCCAGTTGCAGTATGATGATGCCAACTGTGGTCTGTGCAGGGTGTGACCCACAGAAGCTGCTCCTTATCTCTGAGTCTCCCAGCCATGTGTCCAGGGGCTCCACTGCTCCCATCAGTGATGAATTCTTTAAAGTATATGACCAATTACTCTTTTTGAAAGGAAAGACATAGTCTAATGATCACCTTGCAATCCCTGTGATTATTGCTTAAGCTTTACTCTTTCTGTGATGGGCAGTCTGTAAGATATTTCTCACTGTTTTCTTCTTGGCCGTCATTATGTCATATACTTTTATTATTTTGGTATATTAGCTAATTATTATTGGCTTCTAATGATTGGAATAATGACTTACAGTTGACTGTGCTATGCTGTTGGTACTTTTACCTTCACTCTAACTCATAGTGGGTATTCACTGTCTCCTTCTTTCTGTGTTATCTATCTTCCCCTTTTTGTATGATCCTTGAGGAAAACAGCAGCTATGATATGGGCTGCCTGTGAAGAAATCCATGTAATGTTGCCAAGAGCTGAGCAAGGCTTCTGGTCAGTAATCAGAAGGTTAACAGAATTATTTAGTTGGAAAGTACATGAGAAATGGATTCCTGCCAACAACCTTGCAAATGAATTTGAAAACATAACCTCCCCAGTCAAGGAAAGAGATAACACTGAAGACCTAGCTGTCAGATGAAAGAAAATGAATTAGAGACCTTGAAATATAAGCCCTCAAGTGATCCTCATGCAGAATTTGATTCATAGAAACTGTGACATAATAAATAATTATATTAAACTATCCAGCGCTACAGTAATTTGTTACACAGAAATACATGATCAATATACTTGCTTCTCTTTTGTATTTTCCATTGACACATTGAATAGGTATTTTATTTGTGTCTTATTTGTTCCCTTCTTCAATTTGCTGTCAATTAATTTCCCACAAGTTTAATTGTGAATATTTTTCTTCCATATATCAATTTACTGTATCTCTTATTCTATGTGTAATCTATTGCTGAGTTTTTCAATGTTAGCATTCTGTAATTTTTATTTACCCATTTTATATTGAATCTATGATGTCAAAATTTTACTATTAAACCTAATTATTAGTTATATTAGTCTTAATAATATGAATTACATGTCTAATTACTCCAGTTTTGAGGATTATGAAGTTCTATTTTTTTAACTTCTTTTAAATTAGTCTCTTCAATCAAAATTGATCATTTGGTTTTATATGATCTTTTGAATAGAATGCTTATTCCCATTGATAAAAGTCTTTTTAATGCTGTCACTATACTTGTGATTAAACATTGCTTAAGAATGAGCCCCTCTGATGCTGGAAATACCCATGGTCATCTTGTTTCACATTGCTAGAATCAAGTTGTATGTAGATTGGTATATATGTGTTAATCACAGCTGTGGTAATTTAACCAAATGTTTCAACTCTTATTTAACCCTAAAGCATAGAATTAGAATTGAGAATGCAATTGATCATTATTTACATTATAATTATAAACAATTACTATATATACAACAAATCGAATGTTGTATTTTGAAAAAGAATTAGTGTAAATACCTGCTGTACAGGACTATCCTCCACCTTCCTGACTTCTGTTGGGACTGCTCAAAAATGAACATCATAGCTGGTCCTCTTTACTATGCCTTCCTTCAAAGATAAAGGGGGCACGCAGGGTCATAGAATCGTCAGCTGAGTATCTAGTCACCTCTTTCAACCAATTCTATGCATTCTTTACTAACTGTCAAAGGTATTGGGGGAGATGTCAGAGGATATACATGTGAAGGGAGGGAGTTGGAGCTATACAGACTTTTTTTTTATTGGTAAAGTAGTTCAATTTGGCTACTTTAAGTTCACTTGTGTTCCTACCCGTGATCTCTCACCTTTGGTTATGTAAGTAAGCCTAATAAATCCATTTGTTACCCTGCACTTTGGCAGACTGTGTCAATGTTTTCTCTCTGGAAATTTAGGAGGAGGGGTAGGCATTTTCTCTCTCCAGAAAGAAATTTTAGAGAGAATGCCACGTACCTTAAGATCTGTGTCTTTGTTACACTTCTGATATTATTTTCTGTATTCTATGAAACATGACATGTTTTCTATTTGCTTTTCAATCTATGATATTACATGCTACATGCAAATCTTTCAAACATTTATTATATGACACTGACTTTAAAAGAAAAAAATGAGATAAAAATAGTTTGTTGGTGTTTGATCAGACTAAGAAGATAGGTAAACGGATTTGAGTTCTTGGGCATTCTGTTGCCTTAGCTTTCCAGGTACCAAGACCACATGTATACACTATGATGCCTAGCTTTTCAGTAGTTTTTTAACATTAATTTGGTCACATATTGCAATGTGGTCTTGGCCAGTTATTAGAGTCATAAGTGCTTTAGATTTTAAATGTTTAGAATGAAAATAAGAAGATATCTGTTCTGAGACACTTGCAGCTAAAGAGATAATTCATGCTAATTAAATAAGAATGCCTGAAACATCAAACAACTCATTAATTTTAAAGAACATTGTGCTATTATTATTATCAACATTATTATTAATAGTACTATGTGCTTAAGAATTTCTTAGGCCAAGCAAACTATTGAATATCTATAATTATTCTTAGGAAAAGATTTTCGAAGTTGACAATATAGGAATGCAAATCTCTATCTCTATATTTTTCATGGTTTTCATCATCCAAAAAAAAGAAAGCAGACCTTGTCTATGCTGTGATAAAAGCGTAATTGAAAAACTATGCTAAACATTCTCATTATAACATAACTAAACACATGTCCACATCTTAATCATTCAATCCCAAGACAATATGCAATGTAATGGTTAACAATAACTTTAGGTACAAGCCAAGATGAATGCTGACTTGTCTATCATACATATTCGCTATTTTCAGGGTGAGATGTCCACAACAGCACAGTACCCACCATTGATTACCTAATTACACAATCATCCCATCAGTAGATCAGTGCAACATCTGTGACCCTGTGTGTCACCATCACAACCCCCTTTGTCAATTCCCCTAGAGCTTCACTGAGGCGGTTCTACTGACATAATATATTCATTATCCATTAGATCTGGCACACGCTCTGCGGTGCTCAATTACGATACAATCGAACGAAGGGTCTGGTGTCGGCCAATGTAATGACTTTCTGATTATCTGTCTTTAAATGATGAATGAAATGAAAATGTACTGCTCAAACCAAATATAAGATTGTTAGGATGCCAAATGAAAATTGTACATAGCCTCCTTTAAGGCAGGATGGCAGACGCCTGCTTTTATTAAGCAATAGATATCTAAAAACAGTTTTCCAAATCATCCCTGCCTTTTATTTATAAGATTATTGTGACTTTGTAATCTAAGTCATAAATTGACATTTTAGATCATTGAAATACCCTTTAAGTGAGAGTTTAATTCATAAGATTGTATCATACTTTCATGTTAGCTTAATATGTCTACTCTACTTGATCAAATAAACTGACCTCCCAGTAATAGATTTATTGCTTCTAGTTTGTCACCTGGATCAAATTATTTTTTAGCTGTTTTTGTCTCATGAAGAGCTGTAAAATAATTAAGCAGATTGATACATAGACAGGAATTTTTTAAAAAACATGCCAGAATTATAAATAAGTGAGAGATTCAAAAACATTTTGTTGTTCAAATAATTATGAAGCAGGTGTTTGATAGTACAGTCATTTCTGTTTCTGTTTACATCTTTAGTTATTATTCTGTTAATTATAATTGAAAATCCAATAGAGCTTCATATTGAAGCACTCAGAGCTCTGACTGAAATTACTGCTTCTCAGCTTATTCCCTTAAATAGAACACATTGGACTTTTGATTATGAAATAAATTTAAAAATTTAATCCCCTTTCCAGCTCTTTAAACTCTATAATAATTGAACATTTTGAAAGACCTAGAAAGGGAAGAAGTTCAGGAGTATTAATTTTTGCTTTTAGTATTTGGGGAAATTCTAAAGTAGACTTATTCCTCTATACCTATTAGAAATGTGGGCAAACTCCAGCTCCATCAGGCTCTCTTCTGATATAAGAAACGTAGGAAAAATATGTTTCCTGAAGTTTATCCTACTACACTGTTTTTGTTGGTGTTTTATTTTCTTGCTTTGTTTTTCCTTTTTGAGACACTACCACAAAACTTTATCTTCAGGTAAAATTAAATTGGTTTGAATCTCATTTAACTATACCCAAGCAATAGAGTACTTGACTTCATTCATAATGGATTGACGGACCTACACCCCTGAGAAAAATGTGAGAACTGATGTCCATCACATATGCATTTTTTAACAGAATTGAATCTTCTCTAGGATGAAGAATTGAGGACACCTATATGTATCATTCACATCATTAGCATGATAACCACTTTCTTATAGTCTACTCTAAAGATTACTGAACGAAATAGTGCTGAAATGTCTTGAGGCCTTCTATGTAAAGTAAAAAAAAAGAAAAAAGAAAAAAAAGAAAAAAAATGTCTCCAGAGATTTAATTGAAATGAGCCTACTACTTAATGGGGTGCACCCCAACATTCCTGATCTCCAAACTGTACAATAATTTTATAAGTTCGTATTTCTTAAAAATAAACAGGGTAGATAATGTGTTATTTTTATTTTTTCCAGTCAGATTAGAAAATACCTAAGTATAGATTTATTGGAAGCAGTAGAGAAATGTGGGTTCATTTGAAGGTCATTGTTTTATTTTATTTCAGGTTTGTTTATTTGAAACTGAATATTAATTTAGAGGGCATATTGATTTTTCTTTGTATAAAATGTAGTAGCAAGAAGGTTAACGATTTCTTTAACTTCATAACGACATAATTTCTTGAAGTATTTTGAAATGGCTCTAGGTTTTAATATAGCATTCTTGTTACTACCCCTTGTCAGCTTGTTGTGGGCTAAAAATGCAAACAAAATGTTTCAAAATAAATTTTTCATTATTATTTACTTTAATCTCAATATATTAGTGGGAGATAATTTAACAATATCAAGAAAGTATCTTGAGGTTAAGTGAACTTCAGTCTTAATCTCTAGGCTAAACTGTATCTAATTATTCAATAAAGTTATCTATATAATGTCACAAAATATCCCATTGACCTCTGTGTGTTTTGGTAGAGGCAAAGTCCTGGATCAGAGAAAAATAGTGTTTTATTCTCATAGCAAGTGGGGCATGAGTCTCTCTGAAGCCAGTTATGACAGCTTCAAGGTTAAGGACTGTCAGAGAACTGCTGCATGTATGGGTGTGTGACAGAGCAGTGATCCTGCTCTTAGAGACCCCAAATATTTTATAACAGAAAGTAAGCATGCTAAAGTATTTTCCAAGGTGGAGACAGTATCTCTGTCTTTTAAGGTTCTCAAGAATTCTGCTTTTAGTTCCAGCAGAAAACCAAAAGATTCTGGTTATGATTGCCAACTGCTTTCTGATCAAATGAAATTGAAGAGAGGGTTCAAAGCCAAAGTGTGCTCCCACACAGGTGACAATATGGAAGGCCCACCAATAATTATCTCCTAATGTTTTTCAGAAAAATAATATTTACGCCTTTTTGTGTTTTAGGAGTTTGCAGGTTTTTTTTTTTTTCTTTAGATCACACTCATATTTTGTCTTTGCACAATTTTATTCTTTTGTCTTTAATTAAAATTAAGTAATTTTGCATATTTATGAGGCAGGATGGTTTTGAGTACATGTGTCCTATATAGCTATCAAATCAGGGTAGAAACCTCATTTCTTCTCTTGACAAAAGAGTTTTTGTTCAGCTCTTTAGGTATGTATGCCTCTCTCGTCTGCCTTTGGCACTGTGTTTCACTTCTGTTCATTGACTTCAAATGCAAGATATTCTCCCTTCATTTTGTCAATCTGTCTGTCTACATCTTTTCTTTTAATTCTGTCATAATCAATCAGTAGCCACATAGGGCAGTTCTATAACTTGGCTATTAAAATTGTTGAAATCACCATGTGATGCTGTTATCACTTTGATAAATTAATTTGACTTTTGCTGTGCTCAAATCTCAAATAGTCTAACTGTATCATTCAGTTTATGTAGTTTAGTTTTAAGAAATGTGTGTGTTGTGCTCCCTAATGAAATACTGGTTACGTTTCACCTGCACCATGGAGTCTTACTCCACCCCCTACTAGCCAACATTTGTGATTTTTGGCTTGTTTGATCATAGCCACTTGGACTAGAGCGAAGTGTGGTTTTGATATGCACTTTTCAGTGCTCAGTGTTGTTGAACAGTTTAGATTTCTTTTCTTTTTTTCATACATATTTAGTCAGTCTAATCCTTTCACCATTTTAGTTGAGTTTTATTTACTTGATACTGGAATCTTTCACAGCTGCCTTTTTACTGTGTGATCTTTTGATCATGGCTGCATGATTTTCTGTTTTTACATCATCCCATTTGTCTGTTTTACTTTTAAAGATCTAATCATAGAAAAAAGTCATTTCAAGTATAGATGCTTAAAGTTCCTGAAGTGTTCTTCCTATTTCCTTCAAGTGGTTTCATAATATCAGAAGCTATATTTATGTCTTTGCCACATTTTCAGCTAATTTTGTATATGGTGACAGATAGCAATTAAGTTTCATCCTTCTATATGAGAACATCCAGGATGCCCTACATGGTCTGTTTAACAGGTCATCCTCTATTTAACTATGTACCTATGGCATTGTCTGTGGATTAGCTAAATTTATGCCTTCTCTAGTCCACATGTTGATTTATACACTCACACCCTACATCTTGCTCTCTATGCCTCTTGAGATTAGGTGCTACCAGCTTTGTTTGTTTATAACCTCTTTTCCTGTGTGGAATCCTCTGCTTTGCTCACTTTGCTTCTTTTTCTTTTTTCTTCCTCTCTCCCTCCCTCCCAACTACCCTTCCTCCATCTCTCACTGCTTCCCTTCCTTGCTTTTTCTATCTTATTTTTTTTTAAAGAATCCCATTGATTACTTTCTAATTTTTTGTTGAATCTATAAATTCATTTGGAAGGAAAAGAATATGTAAATAATATTTCTTCCTCTTTTTTAAAAAAAATAATTAAATCTGGCAGGGTCTTGCTATATAGTCCAGGTGGCCCTTGGCTCACAATACTCCAACATTAGTCTCCTACAACTGCCTTCCTATGATGGCATGTGCCACTACCAAAGTTTCAAATTAATGTTTCCAATCCCTAAATTCAAGAGATTATTTTTCTGTCTTTTGGGGATTTTTTTAAATCACAGTTTTATAAATTTTTAATCTCAGGATCTATCTCTTTCGCTAAACTTATATATATGTCATGTATTATTTTTAAAGTTGTCAATATAATTTTTTCTCAATTTTATTCTTGGAATACTTGTTATTTCATATACAGAAGATGAAAAAGAATGAAAAAAACCTGAAGCTTTTCTTAAAAAGTAACTCTAGATTCATGGCATACAAATTCCAAGGAAAAATGTAGGGAAAAGAAACTCAGTATTCTTTAAGGATCTGGCCACAGGGAGTTTGATTATGCCCTAATAAGTAAATGAGCAGCATGAAGGGTGTTTTTGTAAATGGGAAGATCATAAGTGTGGGTATGAATCTGAGAGGACTGATAGCTGAGTTTGATGGGGTGCATTGTGTAAACTCACCAAATAATGAATATAAAAAAAACTCACTATGGAAATCATTGACAGATTAATAAAACCAATAAAAAATGAAATATCTATAAAGGAAAGCCACAGTATACATGGAAAAAATTGCAGCCATAAAAAAATAAAACAATAGTTTCCTAGGCATGATCATTATGAAGCCTAGGCCTTAACTCTTAGTTTTCCTCCACCTTCCCAGTGCTACACTATAGGTGAGTACTACCAGATAGTGACCTAGAATTCTTTTCTTTTCTTTCTTTTTTCTTTTTCTTATTATGAATAAAGAAGTCACATTTTTTATTGTATATCCTTAATCAAGGTTCCTTCCCCCTCCCATCAAATCAGGTCATTCTTTCTTCTCCACATCTCCCCATCCCCCATATGGGCAGGCAATCACAAGGTCCCAAGGTCCCAATATTGCTTAGCTCAGACTTCACTGCTGGCAAATCCAATTTTCTCCCCTAAACATCAAGACTGATTCAGGTGTTCCTCTAGGGGGAGTGGGATCCAAAGTGTTTCTTCAGTGGTTGTAATTTGCAGCTTGGGCATGCTTTTCTTTTCTTTTTCCTTTTTGTTTTTTTGTTTAGAGTCCACTAATGAGTGAGTACATTCCCTGCTTATCTTTCTGGGTTTGTGATACCTCGCTAAGGAGGATATTCTCTAAATCCATCCATTTGCCTGCAAATTTTAGGATATCATTTTTTCTTACTGCTGAGTAGTACTCCATTGTGTAGATGTACCACAGTTTGTTAATCCATTCTTCAGTTGAGGGACATCTAGGTTGTTTCCAGGTTGTTGCTATTACAAATAATGCTTCTATGAACATAGTTGAGCTAATGCCTTTGGAGTGTGAATGTGCAAGTTTAGGGTATACACACAATAGTGGTATTTCTGGGTCCTTGGGAAGACTGAGCCTCAGTTTTCTGAGAAACTGCCATACTGCATTCCAAAGTGGCTGAATAAGCTTACACTCCCACCAGCAATGGAGTAGTGCTCCCCGTGCTCCGCACCCTCTCCACATAGGCTATTCATCTGTGTCTTTTATTTTAGCCAATCTGACAGGTGTCAGGTGGTATCTCAAAGTTGTTTTGATTTGCATTTCTATGATGGCTAAAGATGTTGAGCACTTTTTCAAGTGATGTTCAGCCATTCATAATTCTTCTGCTGTAAATTCCCTTTTTAGTTCTGAACCCCATTTTTTGATTGAGTTATTCAAGGTTTTGGGCTTTAGATTCTTGAGTTCTTTATATATCTTAGAGATCAATCCCCTATCACTTGTAGGGTTGATGAAAATATTTTCCCATTCTGTAGGCTGTCGTTTAGCCCTATTGACAGTGTCCTTGGCTTTATAGAAGATTCTCAGCTTCAGGAGATCCCACCGATTGATTGTTGATCTTAGTGTCTGTGCCACTGGTGTTTTATTTACGAAGTGGTCACCTGTGCCAATTCGTAGAAGTGTATTTCCCACTACTTTTTTATCAAGTTCAGTGTCGCTGGGTTTATGTTGAGGTCTTTGATCCACTTGAAATTGAGTTTTGTGATGGGTGACAGGCTTGAATCTATTTGCATTTTTCTACATACTACCATCCAGCTATTCCAACACCATTTGTTAAATATACCATCTTTTTTCCATTGAATATTTTAGGCCTCTTTGTCGAAGATCAGGTTTTCATAGGTTTTTGGGTTAATGTCTGGATCCTCAGTTCTGTTCCATTGATCCATAATTATGTTTTATGCCAGTACCAGACTGTTTTTATTACTCTAGTTCTATAGTATAGCTTGAAGTCAGGGATGGTGATGCCTTCTGAGGTTCTTTTGTTGAGCAAAATTGTTTCGGCAATCCTAGCTTTCCTGTTATTCCAGATGAAACTGAGTATTGTTCTTTCAAGGTCCAAAAAATATTGTGTTGGGATTTTGATGGGCAGTGTACTGAATCTATAGATTGCCTTTGGTAGAATTGCCATTTTTACTATGTTGATCCTACCTATCCAGGAACACGGGAGATCTTTCCATTTTCTGATATTCTCTTCAATTTCTTTCTTCAGTGATTTAAAATTTTTGTCAAATAGATCTGTTACTTCTTTAGTTATAGTTACTCCAAAGTATTTAATACTATTTGCAGCTATTATAAAAGGTAATGTTTTCCTTATTTCTTTTTCAGCCCTTTTATCTTTAGTGTATCAAGGGCTACTGATTTCTTTGATTTAATCTTGTATCCTGCTACATTGCTGAAGGTGTTTCTCAACCGTAGAAGTTCCTTGGAAGAGTTTTGTGGGTCACTTATATATACAATCATATCATCTGCAAAGAGATAGTTTCACTTCTTTTCCAATTTGTATCCCCTTAATCTCCTTTCTTTTTTTTTACATTATAGAGTATTTTATTAAAGATATTACTTTAGAGTAATTAAATTAAATTACTTTGACAGTCCAAATAAAAGTCACCAGCAGTGAGTAAAAGCAAATCCACATGACTGAAAAAAAGGTGTGGACAATTGTTTTTGAAGGAGATAAAATATAGACCATGAATATGATATTGACCTTGAGGAGAGAGTATAGTACAAATAGAAAAATGAAATATAGAACATTTAGTTTTCTTTGGCTGTTTTCCTAGTTGTGTGAGGACAGAACATCTAAGCAAATTCTGTATGTTATATATCATTATCACACTGGCACTAACAT
The DNA here is from genome assembly GCA_004025045.1 of Sigmodon hispidus. NCBI lineage: Eukaryota > Metazoa > Chordata > Mammalia > Rodentia > Cricetidae > Sigmodon > Sigmodon hispidus. The sequence continues at coordinate 204,740 of PVIH01000780.1, forward strand.
TTATTGATGTGATATTTATTTTATTTATACATATAAGCAATTTATTAAGAGATATTTATGTGCAAGTTTCATGCTATTAGTTCCTTTCGTTCTCTTATTGCTTTAGCTAAAACTCCGAGAAACATATTGAATAGATAAGGGGAGAGAGGACATCCTTGTCTAGTTCCTGATTATAGTGGGATTGCATTGAGTTTTTCTCCATTAAGTTTGATGCTGGCTGTCAGCTTTTTGTAGATCGCCTTTATTATATTGAGATATTGTCCCTTTATTCCTGATCCTTCCAGAGCTTTTTATCATAAAGAAGTATTGGATTTTGTCAAAGGCTTTTTCAGCATCTAAGGATATGATCATGTGGTTTTGTTCCTTTAGTTTGTTTAAATAATGGATAATGTTTATGGTTTTTTGTAGGTTTACCAACCCTGCATTTCTGGGATGAAGCCTACTTGGTCGTGGTGGATGATATTTTTTTATATATTGTTGTATACGGTTTGCCAAAATTTTGTTAAGAATTTTAGTATCAATATTCATGAGGGAAATTGGTCTGTAATTCTCCTTCTTGGTTGTGTCTTTGAGCAGCTTGGGTATTAGGGTAATTGTGGCTTCATAAAAGGAATTTGGCAATATTCCTTCAGTTTCTACTGTGTGAAATAGTTCGAGGAGTAATGGTAGTAATTCTTCTTTGAATGTCTGGTAGAATTTAGCACTGAAACCATCTGGGCCAGGACTTTTACTTTTAGGGAGGCTTTTAATGACAGCTCCAATTTTCTTAAGGGTTATAGGTCTGTTTAGGTAATTAATCTGTTCTTCATTTAATTTTTGTAAATAGTACCTGTCCAGAAAGCTGCCCATTTCTTCTAGGTTTTCTATTTTTGTGGAATGTAGATTTTCAAAGTATGATCTGATAATTCTCTGGATTTCCTGGGGGTCTGTTTTTATCTCCCCCTTTCATTTCTGATTTTGTTGATTTGGACATTCTCTCTGCTTTTTGATCAGTTTGGATAAGGGCTTATCTATCTTGTTGACTTTCTCAAAAAACCTACTCTTAGATTCATTGATTCTTTGTATTGTTCTTTTTGTTTCTATTGTACTGATTTCAGTCCTAAGTTTGATTATTTCCTGTAGTCTACTCCTTCTAGGTGATTTTGCTTCTAATTGTTCTAAGGCTTTCAGCTGAGCTGTTAGTTCTCTAGTGTGAGATTTCTCTTGGTTTTTCATATAGGCATCTAGCACTATGAATTTTCCTCTTAAGACTGCTTTCAATGTGTCCCACATGTTTGGGTACATTGTGAAATCATTTTCATTAAATTCTAAGAAGACTTTGATTTCTTTATTAATTTGTTCCTTGACCCAGAGGTGGTTCAGCTGAATGATGTTTAGTTTCCATGAGCTGATAGGCTTTCTTTGATTTTTGATGCTGTTGAGCTCTAATTTTAAGCCTTGGTGGTCAGATCTGATACAAGTGATTATTTGCATTTTTTGTATCTATTAATATTTGCTTTTTGGCCAGTTATGTAGTCAGTTTTAGAGAAAGTTCCATGTGGTTTTGAGAAATATGTATATTCCTTTGCATTTGGGTGGAAGCTTCTGTAAATATCTATTAAATCCATTAGCACAGAAGAAAAAAAAAATAGGCCACGGCCGCACCCCTAAAGAGAGACTTTCTCTTGCTTTTTCTTTGTGCCTTTTCAGCTTAACTCGCTGAGCAGGCCTCATTTCCTTTTCCCTCTCTGACTCCGACTCTGAACTACTTCTGCGTCGTTCATCATCAGATGACATTAGACATAACTCTTCCAGAGACGGCAATGTTGGATAGAGATTGCCTCCTCCGCATGCTCCTTGCTCCTGACTCTGAGATTCTCTGTCTGACCGTTCCTCCTTCAACTTTGCTAATTCCTCAGCTCCCCGCTCTAATTTGGCTGCTCCTACATGATTGTCCAAGCATTCCCTAATCATTGACCAAATTGGCATAATTCCAGGAGGGAGGTTGCCCTCTTTCTGGGCACGAGTAAGGTCCTTGCCCAGTTTCTCCCAGGAGCTTTCTGAAAGAGAGCCACTTACTAGGAACCAAGGTGCACAATGGTCTACGGTATCTAAGAATGCCTGTAAATTCTGTGCTTTCATTTTTACTCCATTAGTCTTTAATAATTCCTTTAAGGCTATCATGATCGGATGTGATTGATTAACCCCCATTTTCCGGGTCCTTCAGTTTCCTGTGTTCCTTAATTATTTTTCCCGATCCTAGTTCTGACAGCCCCAAGATTCCCGATCAGGTTTCAATCACGCGTCCGTGATTTCCCCGATCCTCTGCCTTTATCTACAGGCAGAGCTCCTGCTTTACGCAGGTCTCACTCTATTCCCAGTGAGACTTATCCGGCTAGCCCCCCTGCCTACCACAGTTCTGAATCCTGCGTGGGAGAGTTTTTTCTTTCTCCCCGTACGGGCCACCAGCTGCGCCGCGCCCAAACCCGTCCAGCAGGAAAAGACACAGCACCAGGATTCTTCTGTGGTAATTGACCAGGTCCTTTATTGTTACAGATACTTCTTGCAGTAGTAGCCCCTTGCAGTAGTTCTTCCTTCTCTCCCAACCTGTGCAGCCAGTTTTAAGCTCAAGTCCTTCACTCAGCTAATGCCGTGTGGGCCTTCACCATAGGGCCACACACACGGAAGCAAGCTAGTCAATTCAGCACATCCCATGGATGGAGTTAATTATTACTAGAAGCATTCACCATCAGGAAGGCGGGGAACAGGAGCCAGCGCCATCTTTAAGGTGCGGCAGCTCCCAACAAGACTCCTTATTTATGTGTTCAGTATCTGTCTGGCTGACCTATCCAGGGGTGAAAGTGGGGTGTTGAAGTCTCCCACTATTAGGGTGTGAGAGTTGATGTGGGATTTGAACTTTAGCAGTATCTCCTTTACATAGGTAGGTGCCCTTGTATTAGGGGCATAAATATTCAGGTTTGAAATCTCCTCTTGACCTATTTTTTCTGTGATGAATAAGTAATGACCAACTTGGTCCCTTTTAATTGCTTTTAGTTTAAAGCCTACTTTGTTAGATATTAGGATGGCAACCCCAGCTTGTTTCTTAGGACCATTTGACTGGAAAATCTTTTCCCAACCCTTTACACTGAGCCTGTGTCTGTCTTTGTGGTTGAGGTGTGTTTCTTGTAGGTAACAGAACAACCTAGAATTCTATATTAAGTAAAAATATACTTCCAAACTACAGGTGAAGTAAAGCTATTTACAAATAAGTAAAGCTTTTTTTCATTCTGTCATTTAAGCTGAAGGAAAAATATGAATGTAAAGTAAAATAAGGCTGAGATATGTCTCAAGGGTAGAGTACTTCTCAAAATCCATATGGTCCCCAATTCAATCCTCAGTAATGTAAAATAAACAGACAAAAGTATAAATTAATAAACTTGCAGATAAATATAAAAATTTGGTAAATCTTCTCAAATGTTTTTAAACATTAGTTTTTTGTTTTCTTAAAGCAAGTATAAAAATATTTCATACATCTTAATATGTGCATTTATAAGTAGATTTCACTGGTATGGAAAGATGGCAGGTTATATGTCATACCCACCTCGCCGGCAAGGAAGACACAACACGAGATTCTTCTGCAGCAACTGACCAGGTCCTTTCCTCAGCGTGCACACTCTTCTGTCTTCTTCCCTTCTTTGTCCCCTTCCCCCTGGCTCTCGGCTTAAAAGTTCTCCAGTGATCCACTCACTCGCTGCCACGTGGATGCTGCCCATTGGGTCATGCATGCGGACACTCACTGACGTGATCGCCTCACGCCAAATAGGGAGTTTTTCTGCAATGCATAGCCTCACAACCTGCAAAAATATGGCGGCCAATGTTTTAGGGTTGCCAGCCAAACTTGGGGAGACTGTCCTTCCTCAATGGCAGTAAAGGCTTGCACCAGTAAAGCGGCATTCCGGTGCTGCTGAACTCTCATGCAACAAGCATACCACATGCAAAGAAGGAATATCAACACCATAAAGCCAGCCATCGAGCCTATTCCCACCCACTCTTTCAGATGGTCCACAGCAGCAGAAATCCAAGAGTCCAGCCCTTCCGCTAGTTCAGGATCCACCCTGGTCGAATTCATGAATACGATGGCCACTCTCAATTGGGTCATCAATACTTCGAACTCTCTGGTCCAGTTCCCTAATAAAAAACTAAATAATTGTTTAGATAAATTTGCAGCATGAGTAAAATTCTCATATTGAACACTAGTCACACATAAGCCTGACATTTTCCATTCGCACCCAAGCTGAGCAAGCTGCCAAAGAACATCTATCTGTTCTTGAACTAAATCAATTCTCTGATTAACAACCATCAGGCTTCTCTTTAATTGGGAATTAATATTCTCTTGGACATCTAAAGCCTCGGTGGTTGTGGTAGACAAATCATTTAAGGTCTGTGCGGTTTGTATTGTATGGCTCATGGCAATGGCTGCAGTAGTGGCTCCTCCAGCAGCCACGGCAATGGCTATAACAATGGCTGCCATGATGCCAAAATCTCTCTTTTGTCTAAATAATGTCATGGAGCCAGGAGTTATTACTGGCACAGGAATCCATCATGGCACACGTGCGACCAGGGCAAACGTATAACTTTGAGCATTCCAGCACTGTGCATAATAGCAGGAATCAGTGCAATTCTTAAAGCCACTCTTACTAACAACAAACTCAAAAGGAGGATATACACATACAGGAATAGGGTCAAAGTACTTTGTCTCCTTAATGGCCACATGCATCTTGGTGCATGAGCTGGTGACATTAACTATTACTGATGCATCTGCATCTTCTTGGGTGGTCCAATTGTATAAGCATGTAACATTATGCCTACCAACAGCTCCTCCCAGCAAGAGCCCCAAAGGTTCTACATTAGAGCAACTCCCAGTAACCCCACATAGCATCCAATTATCAAAGGGGTTTCCGCGGGGGTTTGTTGAAATAAGCCTCGATAAGTTCTATTAAGACCAGTAACATTGGGGGAGAAGGTAAAAAGCCGATGTTTATCAACCCAAGTTACCATATGTGACTGACACCCTGTCCACGGCCATCGGACATTAGGCTCAAGTACTCCCAAGCAATAAGGAGCCCATTTAGGCTGTTGCGTGGTAGGGAAACTGGCATCATGTGCTTCTGGCCAGGTGGCATTCAACCAGTGGGCACGTTCATACACAGGATTGGATAAAAATGTATAATTGTAAGTATCCGTAGACACTTCACTATAAGTCTGGTCACCCCATGAAATTTTTGACCCCCACCATCCTGCAGTATGCCTTACCAAATTTATACAATCAGAATCATTTTTATCAATGCTAAAGCAAAGCACCCTTTTGAGGGAAAAGTTGGTCTGTCCTGCTACAGGAGCCACCTCTCCATCATAAGGCAAGTAAGGAAGATCTACATCTTTACCAGTGGTAAAAAACCTAGGACACACTGGTGCTGAATGTGTCACCAGCATCAGAAGTGGGAATGTCAATAGGATTCCCCATTGGATCTGGTTTTGCTTGACCTTCTGCCTTGCTTGGGCAAGGCTCTGTGATGACAGCATCATCAGGAGGATTGGCAACAGGACCATCTTCTTTGACTCTTCTGGTTAATCGTTCTGGAACACACACTAGGTCTTGAGCTTCCTGGGGAAAAACACAAACAGACCCTCGTGCCCATGCCAGCACGGGATCAGGTCCTTTCCAGTGACCTGTCAACACATCCTTCCATTTAATTAGACCACTAATGCCACCGCCCGGGGCAGCATGTCTATCGGCCGCACACTGGCCACATGAATTTAAAGTCAAAAAATTAAGAGTGAAGAGAGCTAAAGAAAGTCTCTCCTTTGGGGTACAGCCAAGGCCTATTCCCCCCTTTTGTTTAATTAGACATTCTTTGAGGGTGCGATGCGCCCTTTCTACAATGTCTTGCCCTTAGGGGTTGTAGGGTGGGCCATGATTAAGGTGTACGCCCATCTGCACACAAAAGGTAGTAAACTGTTGTCCAATGTAGCCTGGTCCATTATCAGTTTTTATTTGTATAGGTTTACCCCAGGCTGCTCATGCTTCGAGGCAATGGGCTATAACATTGCGGCCCTTTTCTCCACTCATGGCCATAGCACGAAGAATCCCTGAACACATATCTACTGATACATGAACATATTTTAGAGTGCCAAATTCAGGCAAATGAGTAACATCCATTTGCCAGACCTTAAGGGGGAGTAGCCCTCGCAGGTTAACTCCCAAGGATGGTGGGTGGTGGAATTGCACACACTGAAGGCAATCAAGCACAATTTGTCTAGCATCTTGTCTGGACAGGTGAAACTTAGACTACAAAGTCTTGGCATTAACATGGTAGAGTTTGTGAAAATCTCGGGCCTGAGTACTGACAGCTACAGGAAACATCCACTTTTGTCTAGTGGCTGCATCCACTAAGGCATTTCCCTCACTTAAGGGACCGGGCAACTTTATATGAGCCCTTATATGTTGTGGAAAAAATCTTTGAGAGCGGTGTCTAATAACTTTTTGCAATTGGGAAAATAGACAGGCTACAGTACTCGTTGGTTTTATGGGGCCTGCCACTTCAAGAATCTTCAAGGCATTTATAACATAAATCGAATCAGAAATCAAACTAAACGCACAGGAGAAGGTTGTAAAGACTTTTAGCACTATCTGTAATTCTGTTACTTGAGGGGTCCCCGGAGCAAATTGGCATTGCACTACCGGCTGGCCAAGGACCAGATATGCTCCCACTCCGTTCTTGGAGCCATCGGTAAATATGTTAACAGCATCAGGAAGAGGTGTGGTAGCTGTTACCTTTGGAAAAACAATGGGATGTTCTTTAAAGAATGTCATTAAGGGGTGCTTTGGGTAATGATTATCAAGCTTTCCAGGAAAGGAGCATCTAAGAATGGCCCAATCATCAATGGTAGTACACAACACTAAAACTTGTACTGCAGTGTAAGGTGTTACAATGGTTTCAGGACTTCTGCCAAAAAACTGTAAGGTTTGTTGTAAGCCAAGTTGGGCCAGTTGAGCAACGGTTGTAGGATAATGCTCAATGCTCTTTCCAGGGGATACTCTAGGATGAATCCATAACAAGGGTCCCTGCTGCCACAACACTCCTGTGAGTTGTCTCATGGTAGGTAAAGTGCATAGCAGCAGCTCCTGATCTTCCTGTATGCGCTGTAGGTAAGCCTGTTGTAGTCTAACTTCTACTAATTGTAGTGCCTGGTGGGCTTCTTTGGTCATATATCTAGGTGAATCTAGGGTGCTATCGCCTTTAAGCACATCATATAAGGGTTTTAATTCATAATTTGCTAGCTTTAGATAGCTCCTAATCCAATTTATATCTCCTAATAATCTTTGATAATCATTCAATGTCTTTAAATTGTCTTTTCTGATTTCTAACTTTTGTGGATAAACCAATTGAGGGGTCACTTTAGCCCCCAAATACTCAACAACCTGAGCCATCTGCACCTTTTCTGGGGCAATACATAGCCTCCAAGACCTTAATGTCTTTTCTAATGCTCTGTAAGCCTCTTTTAACCGTAATTCATTTTTTCCTGCTAACAGTATATCGTCCATATAATGGACGCAGTGTATTTTTGGGAAAGCCACTCGTATAGATTCCAAAGCACGGCCTACAAACAATTGGCACATGGTTGGGCTGTTAGCCATGCCCTGGGCCAGCACTACCCACTCAAACCGTTGGTCTGGCTCCTCATGATTACATGAGGGAATGGTAAAGGCAAATCTCTCCATATCTTTTGAATTCAAAGGAATGGAGAAAAAGCAATCCTTAATGTCTATTGTTATAACATGCCATTGCGAAGGCAAGGTGGTCAGCAAGGGAAGCCCCCACTGCACAGGACCCATTAGCTGCATCTGATTATTTATTGCTCTCAAGTCATGCAGCAATCTCCATTTTCCTGATTTCTTCCTAATCACAAACATAGGAGTATTCCATGGTGATGTGGATGGCACAATATGTCCTTGTGTCAATTGTTCCTGGACTAGTTCTTGAGCAGCTTTTAACTTTTCTAGGGATAGGGGACACTGAGCGACCCATACAGGTTTCTCAGTCTTCCAAGTAATGGGAATACCATCCTCAGTGGCCCCTAGGAAAAACCCAGGCCTTGTCTGGGTGGTCTCTGCTGAGTTGATACAGGGCTTGCTCTGCCTTGTAAGCATTTACCCAATCCATACTGAGGGTGAAAGCCCATATCTGCCATTATTTTGGAGGAGGTTTGGGAATACTCATTACTCAATCTAAACCCCATGTCTTTTAGCAAATCTCTTCCCCATAGGGTAACAGGCAATTCTAGTACATATGGTTGAATAGTGCCCTTTTGGCCTTCATCGTTGGTCCAATTCAATAATCGTGCACTAACATCCAGTGCCCTAGCATATCCTAGGCCTTGCAGCGTCTGGGAAGAGGCTTGAATAGGCCATCCTGATGGCCAATCTTTTTTAGCTATTATGCTTTTGTCTGCACCTGTATCTAGCAGTCCCAGGATTCTTTTACTGTCCACTGTCAAGGTGATCATAGGTTGATCATCCATTTCTAGTGACAGGCATGTTAAATTGTTACCAGTGGATCCAAATCCTTTTTTCCCCCTGTTTCTGTGGGTTGCCGCAAATCGAGCATGGAGATTAGGTAGCATCAATAATTGTGCAATCCTGTCTCCAGGGGAAATGGGGAAAATACTTTTTGGGGACTCAACCATAATCTTTACTATGCCTGTATAATCAGGGTCAATAACTCCAGGATGCACCTTAAGACCCTTAAGAGCCGTGGAAGATTGCCCTATGAGCAATCCCACCTTTACAGGGTCTAACGGCCCTTTGAAATCTGAGTCCATTAACTGTACACCCATCTGAGGTGTTAATACAAGTCTGGTGGTGGCATAGAGGTCCAATCCATCTGACCCAGCAGTGGCTCTCCGCAGTTGTTGGGGTGGCAGAGTGTCGGCCACTGCTCCATGGTCGGGCTCGTATTCTGATTCTCTATTGCCCCATATATTTGAGGGCCCTGAGGTCAGGGGCCCCACCTCCCGTTTTTTGACTGTGTATTACTTGGATGTGTTAGGGGCTGACAGTTAATGTCTTTCACTGATCTACATTCATTGGCCCAATGCTTGCCTTTTTTACAGTGAGGGCAAAGGCCTGGCTGTGCAGTCACCCCACGCCCTGGTGGAGGTGGGGCACTACGTTTAGGACAATCCCTCTTCAAATGGCCTTGTCTTCCACAGGCAAAGCATGCCCCAGTTCCCTTGTCCTTTTCCTTCTTGTTACTGTTAAGCTGCATTACCGAGGCAGCCAGCCCTGTATTAGAAAGAGGTCCCCCTAGCTCCCTACAACACTTCATCCATACCTCTAAAGGTCTGTGCCTGTATGGTGTGATGGCTGCCCTGCCGTCTTTGGTACACTGTTCATAAATCAACTGCTTAATCAGAGGCATGGCGGTTTCAGCATCAACAAACATTCTTCCTGCTGCTTCCACCATTCTAGCGACAAAATCTGAGAAGGGCTCGGTGGTCCCTTGAGTGATTTTGGTTAAATTACCACTCACTTCTCCTCTATTAGGCAATGCTTTCCATGCCCTTATGGCTATCTTATTAATTTGTTCATAAACCGGGATTGGGTAACCAATCTGGGTGTTAGCAAAGCGACCGGTCCCTAGTAACATGTCCTAGTCCCAGGCAGCGTTCCCTGCCGCACGGTTGGCTGCTGCTTCCTCCCCCACAAATTCAATCAGGAATGATTTCCAGTCTAAATACTGCCCAGGATTGAGACATGCTCTTGCTAAGCTACTTCAGTCACTAGGCATCATGGCAGATCTACTCAATGCTTCAACCTGTGCTACTGTAAAAGATGCAGTAGTGCCGTAAGTGCGGACAGACTCTGCCAGGGATTTCACTGTCTTAAAATCTAAAAGCTTGTGATACCTTTGCCCCTGGTTATCTTGAAAAACTGGAAAAGCCATCGGCACGCTAGGGTGCAGCTCATGCTGGACTCTCTTCCACACTTTTGTGTTGTCTGGTGGCTTAGAACAGATGCCCCCACCAGACGGGCAATACAGAGGGGTGGTAATAGGTGCAGTAGGGGAAACAAATCATTGACATTCCCTTTTTAGTTTCTTTTTCTTACAGCCTCTCCCTTTTATTCTCCCTTTCTGTTCAGGCTCAGAGTCTGAATTCGTTCTTTCCTCTGAGCACTGGGAAACGGACTCATCAGGGGACTCTAAGCAGAGTTCTTCTAGGGAAGGCAGTGGTGGATACAATCTTCCTATGGCCCCCTTGGCTGTTAGGGACTCTCTTTCAGATCATTCTTCTTTAAGCTTCTCTAATTCCCTCACCCCTTCCTGTATCAAATCTTTACCCATAGCATGATCTAGGCATTCACGCGCCAGGGACCAGATGGGTATAATAACCATTGCCAGCTCTCTAGCCTCATGTGCCCTAATCAAATCCTTACCTAACTTTTCCCCTGCTGCACTTGTAAGTGAACCACTAACCAAAAACCAAGGAGCGCAGTGATCTACTTCATCTAAAAAGGTTTTTAAATTTTTTGATTTAACGCTCACACCGTTACTCTTCAACAGCTCTTTCAAAGCTGAGGCAATCAGGTGAAAAGAATTTACACCCATATCCTTGCCTATTTTTTAACACATTTATTTATTTATTTATTTATTTATTTATTTATTTATTTATTCATTTATTTATTTGCCTTGGTGTTTGCCTGAAACTGAAACTACAGACAGTTGTGAGCTGCCATGTGGGTGCTGGGAATCAAACTCAGGACCTCTGGAACAACAGTTAGTGCTCTTAACCTCTGAGTCATCTCTCCAGCCCCATCCTTGCCTATTTAAAACCCTTTATGTCCTTTTTTTTCCAAACAACCCCAAAATACCAACAGGTTAGATCTGCTCATCAGTAGGCGCCCCGTTCTCTGCTTTTTTCTACAAGCAGAGTTTTCCTGCTTAACGCAGATCCCACTATTTTCCTGTGAGACTTACCGGTTAACCCCCCTGATTACCGCAGTTCTGAATCCTTCACGGGACATTCCCGGGTTTCGGTGCCAGTTGTCACACCCACCTCACCAGCAAGGAAGACACAACACGAGATTCTTCTGCAGCAACTGACCAGGTCCTTTATTCAGCCTGCACACTCTTCTTTCTTCTTCCCTTCTTCATCCCCTTCCCCCTGGCTCTCGGCTTAAAAGCTCTCCAGTGATCTACTCACTCCCTGCCACGTGAATGCTGTCCATTGGGTCATGCATGCGAATGCTCACTGGCATGATCGCCTCACGCCAAATAGGGAGTTTTTCTCTAGGGAGTGCTCATCGTTGGGGAAGGCAGAGAGCGGAAGCCGACGCCATTTTAGGCTGCAGCTTGATCGCAGCTCCCGACAGTTATATACAGAGTTCTATCACTTTAAGGTTCTCATATTGTATAAACAGGGGTACATAGTAATTCACAGTAAACTATCATGTTAAGAACCCTTATTATGATCACCAGAGGAACCACTAAACATTAAAGCTTGGGGTTATAGATAAAATGCTAATAGACGGAGTAAAAGGATTGTTAAATTTCTATTTATCATGTATCTGTATACGTACATATATATGCATGTGTGTATATGTATATATATATAAACATATATTTTCATTTATGTTTTTTAACATACCAAACACTGTTTTCTCTTCCTCCCTTCTTTACAGTCACCCCCTCCAACCAACTCCCATCTATTCCTCAGAGAGGGTAAATATTCCTAGGGTGAGTCAATATAGTCTGACATATTCAACTGATACAGGACCAAGTCCCTTCCCCTAGTATCAAGGCTGAGCAAGGCATCCCTCTATAGGACAAGGGCTCTGAGTAATACTCTATTGTATAAATATTCCACTATGTTAATTCCAGGTTATAGCTATTGCAAATATTGCTGCTATGAACATAGCTGAGCAAATGTGGTATTAATGTGCATCTTTTGGATATATACCCAAGAATAGTATTGCTGGATCATGAAGTAGATTAATTTCCAGTTTTCTGGGAAACTGTTATAGTAGTTGCCAAAGTGGCTGTACAAGTTTACATTCCCACCAGCAATGGAGGAGTGTTCCCTTTACTCTACATACCCTCCAGTGTAGGCAGTCATCAGTGGTTTTGATCTTAGGCATTCTGACAGGTGTAACATGGTATCTCAGAGTTGTTTTCATTTTCATTTCTCTGATGTGTAAGAATGTTAGGCAATTAATTAAGTGTTTTTTGGCCATTTGAGATTCTCTTGTTCAGAATTCTCCGTTTAGATCTGTACCCCACATTTACAATTGGATTATTTGGGTTTTTTCACCTCTAGTTTCTTGTGTTCTCAGCCCTCTGTCACATGTAGGTAGGTAAAGATCTTTTCCCATTCATTAGGCTGTCATTTTGTTTTGTTGGCCTTGTCCTTTGTGTTACAGAAGCTTCTCAGTATCAAGAGTTTCCATTTATTAATTGTTGTGTTTAGTGTCTATGTTATTGGTGTTATATTTAGGAAATAGTCTCCTGTGATAATTGATTCAAGGCTATTTTCCATTTTCTTTTTTATAGATTCAGTGTAACTATAATTATGTTGGGATCTTTTATCCACTTGGACTTGAGTTTCGTGCAGGATGTGCATCTATTTTCTACATTCCACCATGCAGTCATGACAGCACCATTTGTTAATGTTTTTTTTTCTATTGCATATTTTTGGCTTCTTTGTCAAAAATAAGGCTTTCATAGGTGTGTGGATTGATATCAAGATCTTTAATTTGATTCTATGGACCCAGGTGTCTGTTTTTATGTCAATATCAAGGTGTTCTTATTATTATAACTCTATAGTAGAACTTGAAGTTAGGAATGATGATGCATGATGAAGTTCTTTTATTGAACAGGATTGTTCTGGCAATTCTGAGTTTTTTGGTTTTTTTCATATGAATTTGAATATTGTTGTATCAAGGTCTGTGAAAGATCGTATTGGGATTTTGATGAGAATTGCATTGAATCTGTAGATTGCTTTTCATAAGATTGCCATTTTTAATATGTTGGTCCTAACTACACTAGAGCATGGGAAATCTTTCGATTTCCTGATATTTTTTTCAATTTCTTTTTTCAATGATTTTAAGTTTTTGTCATACCGGTCTTTTACTTGTTTTATTAGAATTACCACAAGACATTATATGCTATTTGTGACTATTATAAAATGTGATGTTTCACTGATTTTTTTAGCTCATTTATCATTTGTGTATAGGAGGGCTATTAATATTTTAAAGTTAATCTTGTATCCTGCCACATGGCTGAAGTTGTTTATCATCTGTATGAGTTCCCTGGTAGAATATTTGATGTCACTTATGTATAGGATCATATTATCTGCAAATAGTGAAAGTTTCACTTCTTCCTTTCCAATTTGTATTCCCTTGATCTTCTTTTATTGTCTTATTGTTGTAGCTAGGGTTACAAGAACTATATTGGATAAATATGGAGAGAATGGACATCCTTGTCTTATTCCTGATTTTAGTGGAATAGATTTGATTTTCTCTTCATTTAATTTGACATTGGCTTGTGATATAGTGCCTTTATTATGTTTAGGAATGTATCTTGTGTTCCTGATCTCTCAAAGAACTTTATCATGAAGGGGTTTTTACTTTGTCCAAGATTTTTCAGCATCTAATGAGATGATCATGTGTGGTTTTTTTCCTTTCAGTTTGTTTATATGCTGTATGATATTGACAGATTTTCATATGTTGAACCATCCCTCCATCTCTGGAATGAAGCCAGCTTGTACATAGTTGATGATTTTTTGATACATTCTTGAATTCAGTTTGCAAGTGTTTTATTGAGTATTTTTGCATCAATGTTCAAGGTGGAGAGTGGTCTATAATCTCTTTCTTTGTTTAATATTTGTGTTGTTTGGGTATCAGGGTGACTTTAGAATTGTTACATGCCTTTAAGGAGGATTCCTACTTTTTCTTTTGAGAAACAATGAAAAGAACAATGTAGATCTTTAAAAGTTCTAGGCTTGCTTGCTCTCTGTAGAACTATGCTGTTTCCCTCTCTTTTAATGCAAATGTAAAGCATATGTTTTTTAATTTTACAGGAATTTTACTTGTTTTTTTCTATCCCTATCAGTTCTGATTTTCTGTGAAATATATTTTACATAAATAATTTTGTCATAGTTTTGAAACCTACTATTAATAAAGAAATAGTCAGGTAGTGAAAGAAGGGAAAGTTTGATGACAAAAGGCTGAATGTACATAACATTTAAATCTTGACCACATATTTCACATTTCAATGATCCCCTGTGCTAAACAGAACCTTAATTTCATCTAAATTTTTTAACAAGTAATACTACATATTTTATTTCTTTAGATGATTAATGTGACCAGATGTCTCAAACACTTGTTTGTTTAATCAAAGGCTTGGCTATTGCCTCCTACAAAAAAAAAATAAGTCATGAGTCATTCATGTGTGTGTTTTTGTGCCTATAATTCCCCAGATATGAATATTGGCTATCTTTATCATTTTATTTATTGAACCACATTTTTATTACATGTTATTTCTAAATTATTCTTCTTATTTACATAGAGTTCATTACATTCCAACCACCAACCCACAATTAGGTAATGGTGTTGAAGAAATAAGAACAGAATGTAGCAAGGACAGTTCTTGAAAGTTGATAGTGTTTCCATGGCTATTGGCATATGTTAAGCCCATATCACAATGTGAAAATAGTTAATTAAAACTTAGAGTCCTAGAAATAAAAAATATTTTATATCTCAGAGGTGATAGACCTTAGAAAAGCATCTCCATAAGGTGTTGTCTTGTTGTAAACAGAGGGCTTTGTGCAGTTATACAGCCAGGACCATTGATGAAATATTAAGGGGCATACTGCTAAAACTTCAGACTTTTTCTAATTGGGTAATCACTCTTTTCATGTAGAGGTTAAATTACATGATTGCTCAGTGAAGCTTGACATTTCAAGGCTAACTTTGCCTTTCAATAAGAGAGAAGAGAGAGCAATGAGATGGAGTCAACAGGAAAATATCACTGCCTGGCCAAATACTGCCTCCTGAGGGAAGCTATGGACTCTATCCCAGCAATGAAGCAGCTCTGGAATCTTCATTGCAGCTCATGACTTTGTGAACAGATCACCCAAGCAAAATGCTTTTTTACTTAATGAACTTCAGAACAGTTAAATTTAAACCTTTAGGAAATTTTGTAGCAGTCTCTCTCTCTCTCTCTCTCTCTCTCTCTCTCTCTCTCTCTCTCTCTCTCTCTCTGTGTGTGTGTGTGTGTGTGTATCTGTATCTCTATCTCTTTCTCTCTCTCTCACGCACACACACTAACACACACACACACACACACACACACACACACACACACATTTTCTATGGGTCTCTTGATTCTGCCTCAATTAAACCTCCTAATTGTCCTTAATATAATTCATGAGATACTTAACACCCTTCACCACTTCACACTATAGAAAACAAGCCCATTGGATTCTCCTTCCTTTTCACTTACTTTCCCTTTCTTTCTTTGTTTTTCTGTCTTTTCAAATGATGCTCTTTTCTGTCTCCCTAAACTGCCAGTGTGTTGAATTGTGACATTGTGTGTTGATGTTTGGAGTTTCAGGGTGAGATTTGTTTTGGGGGCTATTTAACTTTTTAATTTTTTTCTTTAACATTTTTACTCTGTGAAAAATTTTATGGCACATATTTAAAATTTATTTTAATCATTTAAATTTCAAATACAACATCATAAACCTTAAGAGTATAGTTGGAATTTTAGTCACCAAGAGATAGTTCAATTAAAAAGAGTATTTACTTTCCTTTTGAAGTTAATACTGAAGCACAACTACCTTCACTTTATTCTCATATCCAGTAGAACTCTTAAATTAGAAGTAGAATTTATCAGTGAATGATGCCTACATGATATATATTTATTCTTTTGTGTTTTATGAGAAGAAATGTCTTTTTCATACCGATGATTTTGTAATCAGTACACAATTACCTGAGCAGAGCCTATATTAATTTGTGTGAGCAATCACTTTTTTGGCCTTGTTATAATAAACTTTAAGTCACTAAACTGAGAATATTAGCAGTACCCAGCCCAATATTCTGAGCCACACACTTTAAAAGCATCATAAGGGTTTTAAATAAGAAGCTTTTTCTGAAGAAGCAGGATTAGATCCAATTGGCTTAAACAATAAAGATGTTTGTGACTTCAACCTGTGGAAGGAAAGAAGGGATGCTACATCTAGCCAGTGTTTCTCATGGGTCAAGCTTGCTCTGCTGTGGTACTCTCAGATGTATTCTCTGCACAATGGTGTTGTAGAAATATTTATTTGCAATATATAAAGTATTAATATTTATTATAGGGTACATAAACAGTTATGATATAAATTGAACTTTAAGACAATTTTTGGAGAGTGAAGCTCTCTTACACCAGGCGGTTGATCTTCTCTCTGAGAACAAAGGAACAAAATAGGGAGAAAGGTCAGTGTTTGGGGAGTCTTGATTGATTTTGGCTATACCCTATAGAGGTCTTGATACTCAGGAATTATTTATTTAAATTTTTTTAAAATAACACTTGAGTCCCATGTTGGGCGCCAAATATTGTAGAAATATTTGTTTGTGATATATAAAGGATTAATATTTATTAAGGGGTATATTAACACTCATGATACAAATTGAACCTAAAGACAATTCTGAGAGAGTAGAGCTGTCCCACTCCTGGTTGGTGATTCAGTGCTCAGAGCGCAGGAACAAACAGTGAGGAAGGTCAGTGTTCCTTGAATCTCAATTGGTTCTAGCCATGTCCCATAGGGGTCTTGATACTCAGGAGCTATGCATCTAATCTTCTCTAAATAATGCCTGAATTCCACTATATCATGGTATTATGATTAGGTCATTCCTTAATGTTGGTCTCGGACTATTAATCTCTTTTAGTCATGACATTGTCTAAAGGGCTGAGAAAGTCCTTCCTCCTTCTTTTCCTTAGCAGCAAAAGGGCAGACTAGCTCCCAGTTTCACCTAGAACTGAATTACATGTATCACTGGCTAGATTTAATTCATATGCCCAGACCTAAATCCTTTATTGTAGAAAATGATTGGGTGTCATATAGGTCATATAGATCTGGTTATACCAAGATCAATTCCTCAGAACAATCTGAGGATAATGTCTTCCAATGGCCATGGGGGAAGAATGAAAAGCTTAAAAATTCAGGATGCCTTAAAATTTGTGCAAAAGAAGAGGTATTATACAGATGTGTTTTTTTTTTTTTAACAGAAATTGATAAAACAGAGAGAAGGGAGGAAATCAGAGGAGATGGAGAAAGGGAGAGAGAGAGAGAGAGAGAGAGAGAGAGAGAGAGAGAGAGAGAGATGGTAGAGAGATCATTTGAGTTCTGAGTATAGACAGATCTGAAGGCAGTTATTTTATTTTTAATTATTTTTTGAAATTTTGATAAATTTTTATAGACACTATGTATTTTGGTCATATTGATTTCTTTACTTCCTCTTCCTGTTACTCCTGGATTTCCCCTAACATACTGCCTTCCAACTTCCATTTGTTCATTTTGTTATAACCTAATGAGTACAATGAATGTTGCCTATGTACACATGGGTGTAGGTCTATCCATGGTAGATTGGGAAATCTCTGAGTAGTCACTTACCCGAAAAAAAATTGATTCAGTTTTAAATCCATCCTGCTAGGTGCACACAGCACAGATTATCTTCTTTAGCTAGCCTCTGTGCTGAAGTTGCATTTCTTCTCTTTAAATCCCTACATACACGTATGAATGTATACTTAATTATTTATTATGTATATAATACTTAAACATAATTGAAATTATAATGTACTCTAAACTGGTTTCTAGCCACTTGACTATAGGAGTTGTAAAAGGAATCATTCATGATATAATTAAAAACTTGCTGTAATATTGAGAATTGAGTTAAAACTGCTTAGTCCTAGCATAGAAAAATTTGTATAACTGTCCACATTAAGAATTTGAGCAACTGAAAATATGCAGCATGTTTACATGTAAGTGTTATATTTGCAAAATAAATTGGAAAAAAGATGTTGAACCTAGAACAGAAAGATATATAAGATAAGTCAGGACTTCCTGTTCACATTTCATCTCCATGTTTCAAAGGGTATCATAGTAAATGAACCAAAAAATTAAGCCTCTTCAAGGATTCCAAGCCAGAGTTCTAGTGCTGCCCTGTTAAGGCTTTTGAGGAGTGAATGTGAACTGTAATTGTGAATATACTAAGAATACTTGATGTACCTGACTACTTGAGCAATGGAAAGTTGTCAGTTGTAGTCTCTGAGTTTGGTTTAAGAATACTCAATTTGTAAACATCATTTAGAATTAATTTTATTCTAAAAAGATTATAAACAGGGAAGCAAATTCAGGGGGTTGAATTATTACAACCAAAAATGACTTACACACCAAGGCAAGAAAACCTCATGTCATAAGGGTCACTTTTACAAAATTATTTGTAATGACAATTTCCACATAATTTTGATTTTTTTCTGGTTCTGGCAGAAGCTCTATGGTCATATCAAATTCACAGTTTATAAATATCCATTAAGCTACCAAATTTATAAATTCTTAGATTGTATTCTCACTACCAATTATGGTCTTCCAATTAGAAAATAGTTACTAGACTTCCTACACAGGAAAACATAGCAAGGAAGTCAAATATGACATCACAAGGTACGTCCATCAAAAGTAGAAGAGAAATAATGTAAGGGAGGAAAGTGCAACTACTCAGAAATCTCCAATGTGCTAAGAATAAATACTTCTAAAATAAAAGCACTTAAAAGAAAAATAAACTGTCAAATGAGCTCACTAGCACTACCATATTAATTTTTATCTGTTAAATTTGTAAGCAGATGTATCCCGCAGAAGCCAATGTGATAAGCTCCATGGAGACTGTTGGTTTTTTTAAATATTGTTTTCTAATTTTTTAAAAATGTGAAGTGCATATGCTGGCAGAAAGCAACCATGTGAAAAGTAATTGGATTAAAAATATGTTACATGTGCCTTTTCTTGGCTTCCCATGAACTATAACTTCTCACCTGATCTCAAGAAACTCAGATGCACTTAAATATGTGATGGCAGAAGCCAGGGATCTACACAGTAGATGGGCAGTCTTAAAAGACAGTCAAAATTTTATTGTAATTAAAAGTTACGAATAAAACAGAAGCAAAAATCTAAGGCAAGGGCCAAAGCACTTTGACATTTTCCTCATTAAATGAAAAATGCTTGTCTAGAAAAATTTGGTCTTTTAAATTAAATTATTAATATATCACCATTATCTCTATTATATAGAAATACTTCCAATGGAGTTGCAGTGTTCACATAATTCAGTAATTCTTCTACTTCAAATTGTTCTCATTTCTTCCACATATCCTTTTCAGAGTTTATAGGGGAGAGATGGCTGAATGAAATAAACACCACTGTTTAAGGGTATGTATCTTAACATTAAGAAAATCAAAATTCAACTTTGTACCATGTCTGATACAAAAACATAAATGAAAAGCTATTGGATGTAAGTAAATAAATCTCTTCAACTGAACTCCAGGTGCTTGGCCAAGTACTTGGCTATGGGTCTCTGCATCTGCATGTAGGTTCTACATTGACAATTAGGATAGTAATCAATCTGAGTACAGAAGAAGCATAATTCAAGCACCCGCTCCACTATCACTAGGAGTTTTAGCTGGGGACATAGGGATTATAGGTGCAATGGGGGGAGTCGAGATTATGATGGGAAAAATCATAGACAGTTGACCAAAGCTAGTGGGAACTTTACAGACTCTGGACTGACAGCTGAGGAGCATTTATGGGACCACATTTGGCTCTCTGAATGTGAGTGACAGTTGTGTGGCTTGATCTGTTTGTGGGTCCTCTGGTGATGGAAACAGGACTTTTCTTGGGTACATGAACTGGCTTTCTGGAGCCCATTTCCTATGATGGGATCCTTTATTCAGTCTTGATACGGGGGAGAAAGGCTTGGTCCTGCTCCTAACTTTGTGTGTCAGCTTATGTTTACTACCCAAGGGAGGCCTTATCTCCTTTGAGGACTGGATGTGATGTGGAATGGAGGGAGGTGGGTGGATAGGGAGAAGGGGAGGGAGAGGTAACAATGGTATATAAAATGAAAAAGAAAATAAATGAAAAATAAATAAATCTCCTATATATATGACATAAAAAGTGATTATGAAAACTGAAGAAACAAAGGTTTTAAAGATAACAGAAGGGGTGGCAAATGTGAAGAATTGTGATATTCACATAACTAGTTCTTAATAAATGATAGGCTGAAATCAAAAGAAGGTAGCAATGAGAGTAAGCATAAAGAACCCTAGCAACCAGATGGATATACTGAATGTGGAAGTACTACTCTAAAATAATATGGTTTTTTTTTTTTTCAAAAGAGTTCTCAAATGAACACTGGAAGTTCTCCTATGTTCTAGATAATAAAAAGTCAGTACATTCTAAAATAACAGAAACAATCTAAAAATCAATAATGAAATGTCAACAGCAAGCCCTCAATTTTTTAAAAAAATTGCTCCTGTATTTTAAATAGCTTGAGGTCAAATACAAATGCAAATTAGAAAGCATATTAATTGGACATGAGAGTTCACACCTTTAAGAATAGCAATTCAGAGGCAAAGAAAGGAGAAACTTTGAATTCAGGCCCAGCATGCTCTATGACGTGAGTTCCAGATAAGTGAGCTAGGTCTGCATAGTGAGTCCTTGTCGCAGTAAAACCCAAAATGTATTAGCTGAATGATAATGAATACTGTACAAAATACTTTATAGAGGAAAAGATAAAGTAGTATATAAGGGAAAATGTATAACTTTAAACCTGAATACTAGATAAGACAATATTTTAAAAGTTAATGATCTAGATGTTCACATGGGGAAGTTACTAGAACAAATGCAGAATGTCAAAACAAGTAGAATTCTTAAATTAACATATGATAGAGAAGATATAAATGGCATTGTCTACTGTGTATGTCTTATAAAATTACAAATAATTTTGTGATAATAAAAAAGTTATTTCTTTTTTGTTTTTACATTGAAAACTTAGCTTCACCCTACAAATAATTTCTATAACATTCTTAAAAGAAATCCCTCCCTTTGTTCTAATAACCACTGAAGACTTTTCTTTCTGGTTTACCTCCATGACTCATTCATGTTCTAATATTACGAGTGTGTATTTATGGCCTGTAGGTATCATTTTCATTGTTACCCTGGTGGATAACAAGAAAAAAACTTTCTGGAACTTGACATGTTCTTCTCATCTTTTATCTCAGCCCAATATTTCTCCTACTTAATAGAACTAACTGGTATCAATAGTGATTTGAATTTGAAATATTCTTATCACTCTAATTCACTACAATGAATCCCTCATTGGTCACTAAACAGCATGTAATCGTTACCAAAATAAAACTATTAGTCTTGTGCGTTTGATGTGTGTATGTGTATTTGTAGTAGTATGTTTCTGGCCTGGACGTTTGGGCTTAAACTCAAGGTTCAGACCCACTTGCAACCTCACTGAAGCTTTGCCCCAAATAAATACGTAGAAGTTTATAATCATTTCATGCTGATCAGCCTAGGGCCCAGGCATGTAACTTGTTAACTCTTTATCCTTAAACTAACCTATGATTCTTTTTTTGAGGGGGGGGGCATTTAAATAAACTTTTATTCTTTTGTCTACTTAACATAGCATTTCTTCATTAATTGTAAAGGGAGAGGTCAAGCAAATTGGTATTTTCTATGAAGACTGATATACAAAATGTCCTTTTGTATATGTAATTTAAATAATATGACTTATTATCATTAGCCAGCATTTCAAATAGTTCTCTGGCTTTTGTACTTCCCTTCATTTTAGTCAAAACCATAAATCTGTAAATCCTATGGCTAGAGACATCTAAACATGTATATTAACCAACAAATTTCTCATGAACTAAAAACAGATGCTGAATGTTTCTTCTCCTTCTTTGATCAGGAATTTGGGAGGCATTTATTCTACTGTAGATTCTTAGGAACATACTGCAAGCTTTTTTTATTTTTATTTTTATTTTTTTATGATTCTTTTTTTTATTCTACTTATTATGTACTTTATTATGATGATGATGATGATCATGATCATGAACAAAGAAGTCACACTTTCTATCCTGTATATCCTTATTCAAGGTCCTTTCCCTCACCCAATACATCAGGTCATTCTCTCTTCTCCACATCTCCCCATCCCCTCCATGGACAGACAGTCCCAAGGTCCCAAGGTCCCACTGTCCCAATATTGCTTACGTCAACCTCCACTCCTGACAGATCCAGTTTTCTCCCCCCTCCCTCAAGAGTGAGTCAGGTGTTCCTCTAGGGGGGTGGGATCCAAGGAGTCAGTCCAGGGTGTTTCTGATCCCAAGCTGTTCAGTGGTTGTGGTTTGCAGCTTGGGCATGCTTTGCTTTTTTCTTGTTTGTTTCAGCCATTCAGCTCGGTATCTTTTCTCATGAGCATTTCAACTTCTTTCCTCTGTATCTCCTGGCATCCCCATGTCATCTCTCCTCTGCTCTGAGATGTTCCCAGTGTTTTCTTGGTCTGATAACCCTGCCTATATTTCCTGTCTGTCTTTGGCTAATCAGCATTTTTATTAAACCAGTAGATGGGACAACATAATCCTACTACATGTGTATTTGTGTGATGTATATTTGCATGCATGTGTGTGTGGGTTTCACATAAGCATATGTGTTCTTATGGAGGCCAGAGGTCAGTGTTGAGTATTTTTCAATGTCAATCTCCACATTAATTTTTAAAATATTATTCCATGCATATGTGTGTGTACATGCACACATACTCCAGTGTGCATATGAAGATTAAGACAAGTTTTCCACCATCTTGGTCCTTGAGACTAATCTCAGGTTGCCAGACTTGTCAGCATATGCCTTTACCTGCTGAACGATGGCACAAGCCATTTCTTATTTTCTGGGTCTGGGCAAGATCTCTCACTGGACCTAGAGCTGGCTAACTGAATGATCAGCAAGCTCCAGTGATCTACCTCTCTTGGTCTCTGTTTCTTAATAAATGTTACAAAAGTGCTCCACTGCATGCAGCTCTTGTGGACTTTCTAGGATTCAGTCACATGCCCCAGTGATTGCAGGAAAGATACTGTACATATTAGCAGTGCCTCCTGCCCTGATGTTCAATATTTATGTTAAATGCCATGGCTGTTGTACAATTTTATCTTTTTGCATCTGCCTACTTATGGACATAAACCATTTGAATGCTTCTTATGAGTGTGTGGATATGTATGTATATGTGTGTGTGTGCATGCACGTATGCTGATATATTGTATTTTTAATAAAATTAGTCTAGAATATCAAAGGACAGAATTATCCACAGTCAAGCAGTGAATGTCAAGGAATGGGTGACCCATATTTGCAATCCCATCATCAGGACAGAGAGGTTAAAAAGGATCTCAGTGATTTAAAGGCCAGGCAGTGGTGATGCATGCAGTTAGTCTCATCCTTTGGGAGGTAGAGTTAGGAGGATCTTTGTGAGTTCAAGGCCAGCCTGGTTACAAAACAAGTTTCAGTACAGTCAGGACTGTTAGACAGAAAACCCTGTCTCAAATAAACACCAATAAAAACAAACAAAAAGGCTGAAGAGATGGCCTTGCCCTATGATATTCCAGACTATTTTATTAAATATACAATATATCACCACATATATGGTTGTTTGCATATGTGTGTATTTGTACATGTGTGTGAATGTGCATGTATGTGAAGCCTCTTGCCTTGGCTTTGATACTGATTTTTTGGCACTGTCATTTAAGTACTAAAAACAAGATTACTTAAAACAATAAAATTTCACTACCTTTAATTGGAGGTTAGAAGGACCAAGGGAGACACTATCAGTGCTTTAGCAATGCTGTTGATAGTAACAGCAAATGCTTCTTGGTTCTATCTTATGGTACATGGTGGAAATATGTGGAGTTCTTTGGTTTAAGGATACCACATCATGTCATAGCTACTTTCTTCCTCTGTGTCTTTAAAAAGCCTTTTTTCTCTGTGCATCGGTGTAAATTTCCTCTTCTATGATAACACCAGCTATATTGGATTAGGGTGCGTGGTTGTCACTTTTCTTAACTAGTCAGATTTGTAGAACCTCATTACCAAATTAGCTCACACTCTGACTTCCTGGAAATGAAGACTCTGACCAGGCTTTATGGGATACAATTGAACCCATAACATCACCTGTCTTTTTGAGTTCTCATACATCTTAACATTCTTTCTGATTTTCTAAAGTCTTTGTCATTGTCATAGAAAAAAATCCTTTCTCTATTTATTTACTCCATATCTAGAGAGAAGTTACCCAGGACTTTAGCATTCTTTAGCACATGTAAGTTTCTAGGCTCAATATCCAGGACCAAACACAAAAATAATCAGATGATTTAGGTTTATATAGTGGTCCCCTTGCTGGGTATATCAAGATACATTGTGTTTCTAAAATACAACATAGGGGTTCTGAGATGTGCTTGATGGGGATTTTACCTTACGAAGATAGAAAAGAATATGCTAGTGTCTTTGTGCAGCGAATACAAAGGCAAACGATTGCTGTGCCTCTAATCATGGTCAACAGGAAGAAAATTTAGTGTATGTCACGTTCCTTCCAGCACTGCTTCCTTTACCCTGTTTCCAGATTTCATTGTTATTCACCTGCAATTTATAGTGAAGTTGTCTCCTTACCTCCAATCTCTCCACATTCTAATCCAGTCTGCAGACATTGCCCAGATTAATCATCCTGTACCCTAGCTCTGCTCATTCTCCAGGGCACCATCCTTCACTGACTCCCTATTGTCTACAAAATAAAAGTAAAACTTCTTAGATTGAAATAAAAGGCCCTCTGGTCCCAAACCTCCTTTCCAACCTCATTTTCCACAACTCACCTTCATATATCAAACGCTTCAATGAAGCAGAGCTGCTCGGCATTCCTCACACGTGCTGCATATTTTGGCACCTGCATACTCTTGTTTATGCAGCTCCCCTGCCTCAAACCCAATCTCATTCAATCCTGACTAGTCTTTCAGGTCCAGGTGAGATGCTG
This sequence comes from Sigmodon hispidus, assembly GCA_004025045.1. Lineage (NCBI taxonomy): Eukaryota > Metazoa > Chordata > Mammalia > Rodentia > Cricetidae > Sigmodon > Sigmodon hispidus. Next base: position 229,878 of record PVIH01000780.1, read on the forward strand.
TCTGCTGTAAAGAGCCCTCCTTAATCACACCAGCAATAAGGAACCCTGCTCTGTTTTGAATCTCAGTAAATTCAGGAGTATCTCTTATCCATACATTCCTCTCCAGAATATGTATTGAATGCCAATTATATAAAGTGCCAGTAAAGTAGGGACTCAGTAACAGTGACTATGAAAATGGTATGTAGCTCTAGGCATTATAGCACCTACAATTGAAAAGATATATCAAATTAATTTAGAAGAGTCCTATAATTTTATCTGGGATGTATTTTCACAGACTTGCTCATGAAGTATCTTTCTATTGTACTGATTATTTTATTTCTCTTGTACCTTCAGAAGAATGTTGTTCAATTGATAATCAGCCATATATACTAATAATATTTAGATCACAGAAAACATCAGGTGTGTATGTGTGTTTGTGAAGGAACAAATATAAAAACATTTTATCAATAGCTTCATCTTTTAATCATTTCTATCAAATAAAAACTTGTTTCACTGGAATTCAATTCATTAAGTCCCATGGTTATTGCAATCTTCTGATGCATCATAATGATTTCAAGTATAGGCTAAAAACAAGTTTTACTGCAGTTTCACAAATAGTAGGAGAATAAGGTACATGGCTCTCCTCTGAATATATTCTATAGAAAAATAAGGACAACATAATGAGATATATATGAAGATGATAAATGAAATCTATCACTTTCTGTGCTAACTTAAAATTATTAAAAGTAAAGTAAAAGTTACCAGAATTGGCCAATCTGAAGTTCAAATATATGCTTTGAATATTTTGGCATCATTTATATAGCCAAGGTGACATCATTATGTCCTTTTGTGTCATGATTTTTTCATCCATAACGTAAGGGTAATCAGAAAGTATGGAGGGTCTTTCAACAGCATGATTAAATTAAGTGGTTCATAGAACAGTAATATAAATTTCTTCATATAATTATTTTCATCATTTTTACATTTTTAAAATAATAAGTTGAAAGAATTCTTTGCAACTCTGTCACGAGCTGGTTTGACATTTAGATTGACTACAACTTACATATTTTATTTCAGATAGAGCAAAATGACCTAGAAATAGATTTTGAGATTGCAGTGTAATATTATCCATCTTTAATTAGTTGAAACAGAAATGCCTTTTGGTAAGGAGAAAGAGGTGTGAGCCTAGGCTAGAGGACATGACTCTTTACTGGTCTTCAGATGAACCTCCCGTGGAAGGAAGAAAACTTGGCTGATCTTCTTATACCCTTTAGCACATGCAAACTCCCAGATCACCATCCAGCCTAGTGACTGATCCTTTAACTGGAAAATGGGGTATGATGGCTGTTTAGACTGAGTTTCCATGTCTAGGTCTGTATTAACAATTGTGTAAAAATAAAATAATTGCATTAGGTAAAAGACAGTTCCCCAAATAGAAGCAGAGAATGTTCTTCAGAATGAGGGATGGAGAACCCTGCTGTCAAATTCAGTGGATATCTATGTCTACTCACCTGCATATATCAAATAACTCAGCCAAGATAAAATTTCTAGCATTCTCTTCATGTGCTTCATGTTTTAGCATTTTTGTGCTCTTCTATACATCATTACTCTTCAAATATGCCTGACATTTTTTTTCACAGAACAAAGTTAAAGTTTTTACCAATTAATATGAAATAGACCTTGACATTTTATATAAAAAGAAAAAAGTAAATAAATATATTCAACGTACACAATTATAATTATCTAAACTACTCATAAGATTTTAGAAGCTCATCAGAGAGTGGTGGCTGCAAAATACCTGGAATACACTAAATTCTGAAGAGTATCAAGTCATTCCTTACATGTAAAAACTCACAGACAGATAACTTATGAGAAGCACAGACCTTAGACTACAAGTCTGGGAAACCCTGAGAGCCCAACCAAAACATGAGTGCTAAGAAGAAACTTCTTAGGACATTTAGTTTTACTGTGTATGAAACAGAGGATTCCCAAGGTTAAAGCTAGACAAACAACTTTAGAAATTCCAGTGAAATTACTCAGATATCCTGCAAAGGTAAGGAATAGGTCCTACAGATTTTTGCAATAAGAAATTGAGTAAAGACAGAGCTTCCCACAGGTGTGGAAAGTTGAGAATGGAGCAGTGGAAAGGAAGTATCAACTGCTAAGGAGCATTGTGATGGCTTAAAAAAAAATGACTCCCAAAGGAGTGGCACTGCTAGGAGGGGTGGCTTTGTTGGATGAAGTGTGTCATTGTGGAGGTGAGCTTTGAGGTCTCTATTTCTCAAGCTTCCCTCCCAGTGTCTCTACTTCTTCTTGCCTGGGAGATGGAGCACTCTCAGCTCTTGCACCATATCTGCCTGTATGCCACCATGTTCCTCATCATAACCATGATGGACTGAACCTTTGAAACTGTAATTAAGCCACCTCAATTAAATATTTTCTTTGTAAGAGTTGCTGTGGTCATGGTGTCTCCTCACAGGAAAAGAAACCCTAACTAAGACAAGCATCAAAATATTTAAAAACCCAAACAAATGAAATCTCCTTAACATATAAACAAATTCTAGATTTCTACAAAAGATAAAATTGATTTTTGGTCCTTCACTATGGCACTAAAAGTTTGTAGGCAAATGGTCTCTTTTTAAATTATAGCTTATAAAAGGATATATCCCTGGGGTATAGCTTAAGCCCTTATTAACTTTTATCCCCTTGTTCATAGATATATAAATATCATATAAAAGAGAAATCATAATACAAGTAAAGAAGTGAAAATATGAGTAATATTTTGTGAAAATCAAAAAGAATCCTTCAATAGAAACAGAGCCAAAAAGGCCCAGATAGTAAGCTAACCACACAAAAGTTTTACAGCAGCTATAATTATGCTTTAAAAGGATATAATAATTATAAATAAATAGAAGGATCTGTGAACAAGGTAAGCAACAATGTGCAATGGCAAATGAGAAGTTTGAGCAAGGAGGCTAATGTTATTATAAAGATAATTGACATGAATGAAGACAATGAGAAAGAACATTCTATAATTTATTGGGGACATTGCCATAAGATTGCACCTCCTGAGAATAACTGAGACATATAAACACACCCAGTCATATCATAGTGCATCTGTTAAGAGAAAAAAGGACAGAGGAACAATTTTTAAACCATCTATAAGCTAGGAGGTAGAGGCAGGTGAAGGGCAAAGAAAGATGCATTACATAAAGGGAATCATTTGTTTTTGTTTTACAATCATATCATCTGCAAATAGAGATATCTTCACTTCTTCTTTTCCAATTTGTTTTTTTTTAATTTTATTATTATGAACAAAGAAGTCACACTTTCTGTCCTTGTATATCCATATTCAAGGTCCTTTCCCCCTCCCACCACATCAGGTCATTCACTCTTCTCCACAACTCCCCATCCCCTCCCTGGGCAGGCGGCAGGCAGTCCCAAGGTCCCACTGTCCCAATATTGCTTAGTTCAGCCTCCACTCCTGGCAGATCCAGTTTTCTCCCCCTTCTCTCAAGAGTGTGTCAGGTGTTCTTCTAAGGAGAGTGGGATCCAAGGAATCAGTCCAAAGTGTTTCTGATCCCAAGCTTTTCAGTGGTTGTGGCTTGCAGCTTGGGCATACTTTGCTTTTTTCTTGTTTGTTGGTTGGTTTGTTTGTTTAGAGTCCACTAATGAGTGAGTACATCCCCTGCTTATCTTTCTGGGTTTGTGATAACTCGCTCAGGAGGATATTCTCCAAATCTATCCATTTGCCTGAAAATTTTAGGATATCATTTTTTCTTACTGCTGAGTAGTACTCCATTGTGCAGATGTACCACAATTTGTTAATCCATTCTTCAGTTGAGGGACATCTAGGTTGTTTCCAGGTTCTTGCTATTACAAATAACACGGCTATGAACATAGTTGAGCTAATACCCTTGGAGTGTGACTGTGCATCTTTAAAGTATACACCCAGAAGTGGTACTGCTGGGTCCTTAGGGAGATTGATTCTCAGTTTTCTGAGAAACCACCATACTGCATTCCAAAGTGGCAGAACAAGCTTACACTCACACCAACAATGGAGTAGTATTCCCCTTGTTCTGCATCCTCTCCAGCATAGGCTATCATCTGTGTCTTTTATCTTAGCCAATCTAACAGGTGCTAGGTGGTATCTCAAAGTTGTTTTGATTTGCATTTCTCTGATGGCTAAAGATAATGAGCACTTTTTCAGGCGCCTTTCAGCCATTCGTAATTCTTCTACAGAGAAGTCCCTTTTTAGATCTGAACCCCATTTTTTGATTGGGTTATTCAAGGTTTTGGTCTCTAGATTCTTGAGTTCTTTATATATTTTAGAGATCAATCCTCTATCACTTGTAGGGTTGGTGAAAATCTTTTCCCATTCTGTAGGCTGTTGTTTTTTCCTATTGACAGTGTCCTTGGCTTTACAGAAGCTTCTCAGTTTCAGGAGATCCCACTTATTGATTGTTGATTTTAGTGTCTGTGCCACTGGTGTTATATTTAGGAAGTGGTTGCCTGTGCCAATTTGTAGAAGTGTATTTCGCACTTTCTTTTCTATCAAGTTCAGTGTGGCTGGGTTTATGTTGAGGTCTTTGATCTACTTGGATTTGAGTTTTGTGCAGGGTGACAGGCTTGGATCTATTTGCATTTTACTACACACTACCATCTAGCTATGCCAACATCATTTTTTAAATATACTATCCTTTTTCCATTGAATATTTTGGGCCTCTTTTTCGAAGATCAGGTGTTCATAGGTTTTTGGGTTAATGTCTGGATCCTCAATTCTATTCCATTGATCCACAAGTCTGTTTTTATGCCAGTACCAGGCTGTTTTTATTACTGTAGCTCTATAGGATAACTTGAAGTCAGGGATGGTGATGCCTCCTGAGGTTCTTTATTTGAGCAAAATTGTTTTGGCAATCCTGGCTCTCCTGTTCTTCGAAATGAAACTGAGTATTGTTCTTTCAAGGTCCAAAAAATATGGAAGTGAAACTATCTCTATTTGCAGATGATATGATTGTATACATAAGTGACCCACAAAATTCTTCCAAGGAACTGCTATGCCTGATAAACACCTTAAGCAATGTAGCAGGATACAAGATTAACTCAAAGAAATCAGTAGCCCTTCTATACACTAAAGATAGAAGAGCTGAAAAAGAAATAAGTGAAACATTACCCTTCATAATAGCTGCAAATAGTATTAAATACCTTGGAGTAACTATAGCCAAAGAAGTAACATATCTATTTGACAAAAATTTTAAATCACTAAAGAAGGAAATTGAAGAGGATATTAGAAAATGGAAAGCTCTCCCATGTTCCTGGATAGGTAGGATCACCATAGTAAAAATGGCAATTCTACCAAAAGCAAACTACAGATTCAATGCACTGCCCATCAAAGGGAATCATTTGTAAGCATTACTGGTGATAGTATCCTCTCATCAGAAGCATGAGGCTAGCAGACATGCACTGTCATCTCTAAGAGGAAAAACATGAAAAAAATCCAGATATTCTATATAACCAAATTATTCTTCTAAAATGAAGGTGAAATTAGAGGGAAGGCTTGTCTCTAAAAACACACATTTCTAACAAATGTATAAATTGTTAAGGGCAGAGACAAATAATAGACATTGAGCTCAGATCTCTACAGATGAACCCAGAGCCCTGAAAGGAACAGCCATGTTAATGGAGATGGATTCTCAAGGAATGGACGTGTTGCAAGGTTTTGCAAGGTTATGAAGAAAGAAAGCACAAGCCAGCTAGGAGGCTAATGTGTCTCCAAAGCTTATCCTGGTTTCTCCAAGCAAAGTCTTAATAGAGACTCATTATATTGAACACTCCTCAAGAGAAAACTTTCTCTTATGAATTAATAACAAGAAAAGTTGATCATTTATCATTTCTTTATTTCCTCATTACTTTTTTTTAAACATTTAATTTCTGATGTCAACTTTCTTGTCCTCCTATGCTGAATCATACTGTATAACCATAAATAGTGTGCTAAACTTCATATGCAAATAAAAATACATTCTGTGAGTCAAAGTCAGACAGTATACAAAAACTGGTCCTTAGTACTTTGAGTGACATCATGGGAGCAAAAATGGTATCAATAAGAGAACAGAATCTGATCACACAGTTTGATACAGAAGTCTCCTGTGGAAGTGCTAAATTTCTTAGGATTATTTGTTTTTCCCAGTTACACTGGACTTTGGGTTGCCTTGGTGTAGTAGAGGCCTCCTTATCTTCTCCCTTACACAGGGCGCTGACTATCAAACACTCTCTGTTGTGTTGTTTGACCTACCATCCAATTCCCCTGCAGTCAATCTCCAGTAAAACTGAAAGGCTATGTTAAAAGAGCACCAACCTTCAAAGTTGCATGTGGAAAATATTCATTTTCGCACTCTGTGATTGAAGTCAGAGATGTCTTACTGTCAGAATTCTCAAATGTCACTCCTTCTCTGAGAGAGTAGAGGGCATGGGAAGCGTGTGAAACTTTCCTTTTAAAAGAACTCCAAGTGAATACTTAGTGGCAACAGAAGGTGCCAGGTTGAAAAATGAAAGCAACAGGGCCCCATGAAAGCACAGAACTCCAGAATCGCAGCTGGGTTCGTTCTCATAATGATGATTCCGCTGCATAATGTGGCATTCAGCTCCACATTCCCTTTACCAAATTGGAGGTTAAAATAATGACCTGGCTCAAGGGTCAATGTTGAGCGACCTGATGTGGGAAGCACTATCAATTAGAGATGAAAAGTCCCAGGGCTGTCAGGAGGCTTTCCTTCTTTCACAAAGGGACCCTGTGCCCAGGAGGTATTTTACATCTCTTAGGTTTTACTCTCTGTTACAAAATGAAGGAGTTACAATAGATAAGGTCCCAGACTCTAGAGTTTTTGGAGTAAGTGATTCCTCTTCCAGTAGACTTAATTTTACATGATAAGTTTTACATAAAGAAATAAAAAGTTGTTTATGGGCCAATAATAACCTTGGAAAGTTGAGGCTGCATCCTAATGCACCATTCATTTTCATGAAATTTAAATACAACCAACTATTTTTTCAGTATCTATGGGAGCCCTAGTTGACATATTTAGCTTGTTTATAACAACTTTGTAGTATGGAAATATTATACAATTAGTCCTAAATTATACTGATCATCATTTAATTGATTTTTTTTTCATATCCCAGTGACTTTGGAGTACAGAAATAAATTTTCATAGGTTAACTTATTTGAATGAATATTCAATTCACAAGTAACAAGTTTACAAACCAAGTTCATCCGCAAGCTTTTTAATTCAGCATATAAATGTTATTATTCTATTTGTAAGTTTAACAAATTCAAGTGATTACCTTTAAGGAAGCCTTTGATTATTGTTTAATCTCATGTAAAAATTTAGTTAAACAAAATCAGACTTTCAAATTACATGTATAAACTTAATACATCTCATTTCTGTTTAATTATCTCAATTGTTGCATGAACCCTAACAAGAAGTTAAATAATGTATACATGCTTTATAAGTACAATTTTTAAATATGATTATGCTTAAGTTCTTATCCAAAAACTATACATAATATTTCAATTTTTGGCACACATCTAAGTTAATTCTTTGGTGGTACATTGTGTATATTGTCAAGGATTAAACCAATTTATTTTCTTTGAAACAAAATATTCATACCTTAAATTTATCCTCTTAAATATTGTCTGTAGGTCCTTGCCCAGGGACATGATAAAAGGCAAATAATATTCACTAAGAGATTAACTATGCTGATTAATGGAATTTGAGAGACATATCTTTATCTAGTTAGAACTAACTAAATAAAAAGTTATTGGTCTTGAAAAATACTTAGCTCTTCAGATGGGCATTCGTTTGTGAGATCCTCCAGATGAGTGTACAGGCATCCTGACCCACAGAAAATCTTTATCCCCTTGGGATTCTGATTTTAGTCAAAGAATTATTATTATACAGCATTATTGTACCAAGGAAAACAACCTCTTTAACGACAACGTACTTTCAACACTGTCATTTTGAAAAGAAGATGGAGGGGCTGGAGAGATGGCTCAGTGGTTAAGAGCACCGTCTGCTCTTCCAGAGGACCCGGGTTCGATTCCCAGCACCCACGTGGCAGCTAACAACTGTCTGTAGTTCCAGTTCCAGGCAAACACCAAGGCAAATAAATAAATAAAGTTTAAAAAAAAAAAAAAAAAAAAAGAAAAGAAGATGGATACAAATTTTATTTCCTTCCATGTCAGACATTCTCAGACAGACAAATTATCACTCAGTTTAGCATTTAATGACTTTCATTTTAATATTGCTCTCTAAAACCATGGTGCTCCTTTAATTGATGCAATTCCCATGATCTCCTTCAGCTCGTGATCAACCACTACAAAGTGCTGGGTGGATCATTAGTATCCAGATGAGCAGTTGTCCAATGCCAGGTTGAATAAAAAACATTATAGATGCTACCAAAGGGCATGGAAGCAACTTGATAATATTTGAAGAACATAGCACAGCAGCCATACTGTTTTCTCTATTTTTTGTTTAAAACAAAGCTCTTTTTTCACATTGTACAGCTGGGAAGGAGTTTAGATTTTATTCTCTTTTTCAGAAATATTTGATTACTTTTTGTGAGTTTTGTACATGAGTGTTTCCTTTACATCATTTCCACTACACATTATTCTAGATCCAATTCTTCCTGATTCAGCCCACAACAACCCTACTCCTCCTCAACTGCATGACCTCTTCTTAAAGACTGATGTTGCATGTATATATTGTTGTAATTAACCCAAAAGTAAAATATCATACAGGTAGATTAAGGTAGCCATTCAGACATTTGCCAAGTCCCAAACTGTATCCATCTCCATGGGCATCTATATAATTAGAATGTCCATTCTGAAGCTGTGGAGCTTTACTTATGGCTTTATACTCTCAATATCAATTACATCTTTATGCACTTATCTAACACAAATAAAGGGGAGAAATCATCCATTTTTGAATTCTGGCTCAGAGGTTAAGAGCACTAACTGTTCTTCCAGAGGTCCTGAGTTCAATTCCTGGCAACCACATGTTGGCTCACCACCATCTATGATGATATCTGATACCCTCTTCTGTATGCTGTATAAAAAATAAGTAAATAAATCTTTTTTTAAAAAGTCATTCCAGTGTCGTTGTGTAATCACTTGTCAAATATACACAGCTACTGAGTTCTTCCACCACCCAGTCAAGTGCACTGTTAGGCTACTTACAACCGATTATTCTTAACACACTGATGACACAACTGTATTTTATGCTCTTTGGTCTAACATTATGTAACAATTTCTAAATATATTTGTGTTTAACACCTTTAAAATAGCTTCCTACATAATTTCTTCTGTATATAAGGCCTCTTCTAGGCTCAACTTAGTTTACATAATCTAGAGCCTGGGTCTGAAGGGAGCTTATTCTAGAGTTGGGCACAAGGTAGTGAGTGGAGATGAGGGAATGTCATCAAACAAGTCAATCTTCTTGCTTAAGTCACTGTCCTATCGGGTTTATTGTAGGTTTCAGAGCCAGGGATCATAGTGTATTTTTCCTTAGGGAATACAGTCATCTTCCTTCAGAATAGGATGTTCAGACATATTTGGATTAATTGTTCTTATTATCCTGTAATTACTCAGAAATTTTCATTCTAATTTCTACATGTGCATTTTCTACTAACCAAAAAGGTGTTTCCAGAAAACACATGCTATATCTGTAAAGGAAGCTTACACTATAATTCTGCAACACGTTTCATACCTGTGGTCTACTTTATCAGGAGCACAGCTCTGTGATGAGATACTTTTTAAGAACCACCACAGAAGCCCTCTGCTTACAGTTTGAGGTAATTGACACCATCACATTTAGCCACTAAAAGTCAAACCACCTCAGACAAAGATGGAATAACTTGAGTCACAGTTTAGTCACTGCAAGACATATACTAGTTTCCTCTTTTTTTGCTGACAATAGAATCATGATTGCATTTGGACCCAACCAGAGTACATACCAAGTTCAGATTCATTTGATTCTGGAGCAATTCTTGGTACAATATTGATATGCTATAATAATTCATTAATTGACATTGGCATCCCAAAGAGAACATTAAAACAATACCAAAAGTTGTAAGAAGGCAGGGCTTTTCATGTTAAGGATTTAGGGGTACTGATGACCCATAACAAGGAAGAAGGAAAGAAAAAAGAAAAAAGCCAGTGAGAAGATTCTCTATATCTGGTTAAATCCCTGGAGCCTATAATTGTTATTGATATGGTAGAGATGAACTATTTTGTTTCCAAAGCTACCTGGTTAGCACTGACAAACTTGAATGCCATGGTATTCATTGATGCACGTATTTCATATTCTGTCACCTGTGGTCACATTCTTTGGTTATTGTGTCTGTTATTGCTATGAGAGGTATTGAAATAAGCATGAAAATAAAAACAGACCTGTTTCCTTTGGCCTATGAATCTCCAAATGGCATATCTGCTGCAGTATCCCAAAAGGAAACCAACTGGTAAGGGGTCCTGGGAACAGAGTGTTCAAGAAGAGGAGAGGGGAAGCAACAGACAGAAAGAATATCTAACATGACAATAAATCTTTACTGCCTTAGGTTTGACATCAACCTTCACTGTTTCACATGTGTAACTATTATTGGATTTAGTTGTCCCAATATTTTTGCTTTCCACAAGATATTAGCAGTTAGTTTTGTTTTAAATGTGAGAACTAAACCTTTAACATTACGATCTTGTGGTAACCGAAGCAATAGATTCATTATACATACTCTAGTTGGATTTGTGGAATTCATTTTCCTATTGTAGCCAATCACTACAACTCTTCAAATGACAGACTTTTACCATTTCAATCCCCCCGAGTCATTTATTATGGCTGCAAATGAATAAATTGCTTGGGGCCCAATCCTGCTGGTGAAATGCGAGAGAGTCAGACTAGTGAATGTAAATCCCTGAATATTGACTTAAAAAACACAGAAAGAAATGGATCCTGTTTTTCTTCAGCTCCCTGCACTGTTAATCAAAGCTAATTAAAATGTCCGGCCTTGTAAAAAACAGCGCCAAGCTAGTCTATTATGATAGAATATGGAGCTGACTATACAATATTTAAGTGTATGTGGCCCTAGGATTGGATTTTGTTCCAATATAATAGTCTCAATACACTCATGAATCATAAGGTACCTACTATGTGCAAAGGAATTGCTATTTTCTGTAGAATTATAAACTTTACAGAGCATATATTCTGACTCAACAAATCTGCAATTAGTATCAGAAGACAAAATATAGTCAAAAAATACAAAAATTACAAATATATATGTATACAAATACATATATATGGAGAGGGAGAGAGAAAAGAGAGAGAGGACAAACATAAAAATCTTGTAGAAAAGGTGTATTTTATATTAATATGGAGGAATGTCATATTTTGAGTAATTCAAGGGAAGAATGCCATGTGTTCAACAGAATATCCAAGGAAGTTTTACAATATAGTTTTAATTTATGTTGTTTTATCTTCATTAACTCACCAGATTAGCTTGTTTGGATTTCTCTGGCAAAATTCCCAATGTCAAGTAGCAGTAAAGCTGTAGAAATGAATTTTCTCCCCTAGGTTTGGAAATTAGAAGCCACAAGGAAGATGCCAACAGGCCATGTTCTCCTTGATGGCTCAATGGAGGCGTTCTTTGTTCTTTGGAGCTTCCAGTCCTTAGTCACAATTCCAAGTTTCTCCTACTGACCACATGCCCCTAATGACATCCTTCCATACCATTTTTTTCTTTAAGCAAGAATATTCAAATTTTTGCCTCCCAGGTTGCCACAAATAGCTCTTTCTCCAATATTTGGGGTCATGTGATTCCTGGGAATTGTATTGTCAGTTGTCCAATACTTGTTCTCAGTAATGCCTGTAATACAATGCATCTTAATACTCACACTGGCTTCCATACATTCCTGCACTTCCTCTGAACAACTAAACCAACCACACAGGCTTTAACTTCAACAGACTTAGGGCATTTTTTTTTCTATTCTGCCCATTGTTTATAGCAGCCATTCTTAGTTTTCAATACATAGGTTAGTCCTAGCCAACTCAGATCTCAGTTCGCAAAACTGCAAATGATAGGGATCTATATCATGTTCTCAAACATGTTCTTGTTAGGACATCTCTGCACTAAACGAGGTGAGAGTCATTCCACATACTTTCTCAATGATGTGCTGTGCAACACAGACCAAAAGGTATTGAAAAGTTCAATAACTGGATATTCAACACAAGTATATATTTCTAAATTCAAGAGAACTTCAGGTCAGAGAGGCAAAGAGCAACTCCAACAATTCATGTGAAAAATAAAAGAAAGCAAGAGTCTAAACTTATGCCAGGACCAAAGAATAGGAATTACCACAAAAATATAGAAATACTTCTGACACATTTAGATCCTGTTATTAAAAAAAAAATTTAAAAATTTCCTCAAATATCCTCCTACATTGTTATATGACAACTGCTTTTGTTTAAGTATACCCATATTGTTATGTTGTTATATGATATCTCACTGTGTTGAGACTGTGCTAGCAGGATCCTACACTGTAGAATAAACAGCAGGAAATTATCATGCAGGAAGGGGGGATAAATGATTCCTGAACTTGAAAGTACAGTGTTTCCATCATCCTATGTGACATATATTTTATTACTTACTCCAAACCCTCCAGAGACTTATCCTAGCTCTATAAGAAGATCATTACCACAATAACAAATGCCTCTTCCTTTCCATACATGATTACGGTCAGTATTTCATTGAGTACGGGTAGATGTTTGCCTTTCACCAGTCTTTTAAGACAAAAATAAAAACTATTTTTAGAAAGCTATAATGTGGGATTTTCCAATTAGTTGAAATGTTTGAAACTATGTACATGAATAATTTCATTTTTATCCAGTCTTTAAATTTCATTTTCTGTGTTTGAGTTGTGTGTGTATATATATGTGTGTGTATGAAAACAATGTATATACCTGGTACCATCCCTCTGAAGTTCAGAAGAGAGCATCAGAAAGTCTGTAACTCATGATTATGAGTCATCATGTGGGTGCAGGAGAGTGAATGAAGATTCTCTGTGAGAGCACACACACACTATAATACAGCTGGTATCAGGAGGGATTAGTAGGCATCATCTTACTTTAATACTAGAAGAAAGTATCTGTTTTGGTTTTTTAATATATTAATAATAATAAATAATGTTGCCTTAAGAAATTGCAAGTTATATACTCTAAAAGGATACACTGAAAACCAAATTTTCAAAAGTGGAGGACGTAATCATTGCAGAACATTTGTTTCACTATGCAAAAATGTGTGGCATTTGTTTAACTATGTAAAGATGTGTTGCATTGGTTTAATTATATAAAAATTTGTTGCTGTTTTATTTTGCCTACCTAACACACCTGATTGATGTTAAATAAGTTTAACAGCCAATATCAAGAGAGAAGATATAGGTAGAACTCCCAGGCTGGGAGAGTAAGGAGGAGGAGAAATTTAGGCTCCAAAATAAAATAAAATAAGAAAGAAAAGGAGATACCAGAGGACAGACAGACAGACAGAGAGGAAGCAGGAAAGTGTAATATACAAAATGAAAGAAAGGTAAAAAGCCCTAAAGCAAAATATGGATGAATGGTAACAGGTTAAGTTAAAAGACCTAGTGGGATAAGCCTAAGATATGGTGAAGCATTCATAATTAAGATTAAGTCTCTGTGTTATTACTTAGGAGTTGGTTAGTAAGTAACACAAAGAAAATTTTAACTGCATGCAACAATATTTTGAGTTTGAAATATTACATATATGATTAGGTAAGATAAGTTCATACTGAAATATGATAGAGTAAAAATCCAAGGTTCAAGGCTTAAATTCAAGAATAATTTAAGATGCAGGAAAAAAGTTTTGTAAAGATCACAGCCAAGAAAACAGCAACTAATTTTTATATAGTTCAATTATATAAAAATTAACACACCTGTAAGCTATGAACCTAGAAAACAAAATTGGGGTATCTGAAGTTTCTATCTTCAACAGCTTGACTTTATATGTTCAACCTCCAGAACTAGAGGATTATGCTGCTTCAAAAAATCTAGTTTGGGGGACATATTTTACAGCAGCCTCAGAAAATGAATAGAAATGTGAGTGTTAGCACTGTCACCATCTCAAAGAGTCAACACTCATTTCATCAAACTTTAACAAAAACTTAAATATATTATATACTGCTCTAGCTAGGAAACCAAAAACAATGTCTGTTTTAGAACTCCTTCTCAGACACAATTGCCGTGACCTTCCAGCCTCCTGTGACGCTCCAGCTCTTTAAGGTTTTCTATGACATTTAAAAGCATCATAAACTAAGCATAAGCCTTAAACACATGGACCTTTGGAGAACATGCCAGTTCCAAATGTTGGCAGAATAATCCATATTTCTACTAACTCTTAAATCCAAATACCACTTCCAGAACGTGGGTAAGATCTGGCTTTTTTTAATTGCTACCTTCATAATACAGAAAATGAGGTTCATTTGGGGTATCATAGAGCCATGCTAAGACACTGCACAATGTCAGGTCAAGTCTTCAAGCAAAGAAAAAAATATTACTTTTTAAATTTTTTTAATTTAAATTTTTATAATTAGCTTATTTACAAATTTAAATGAACAAGATGTGTATTTTAATGATAAAAAAATATAAATCAGCAAATGCCTCCTTTTAAGGTACTGTCTTCTATTTGGGTGTCCAGTATTGACCAGCAAACACCACTTGCCCCATATTTTTCTCTACACTTCAAATACCTAGAATTGCTATTATGCATTCCTGGCCTGTCAGCTTTGGCTGAATTACAGAGTGCTCAATTATACGCTAATCGAATAGCTGCCCAATGCAGGCCACGTAATGACTTCCTGATTATCTGCCTTTAAATGATGAATGAAATGAATATGTAACATTCTGTTCAAATATAGCATACTTAGCATGCCAAATGAAAACTGATTTTGTGCTCCTCTCTCTGAAAAAACGTATATTTTATTGTAATTCAGTTCAATGGCTGTTCGGTTGCTTGTTTTCTAGTCATCAAGCTTAGCATTGAATGAGCTAGCTTGGAGAACATTAGTCTTCATTTTTGCTTCCCAACAGATGCTAAAGGTGTTAACTGTTGTTTAGATTATCTGAATTCTTTTCCTACATCATCTCATAAGGAGAACAGGGGAAAAGACCATGTTTTATTCTTAACATTTGTTATAAATATTCCTGTTATTGGAGAAAAAGAACTTTTCCTCAAACCAAAGAACAAAAGCACACTGTCATGTGTATGTTGTGAAGACAATACTAAGATAAGAACAAAATATTTATTGTCTCAAGTGCTCTTGATAAAACAGAATTTTTACATGAGCATTAAATAAAAAGGCCTCTGATTTCAAAGATGATTGTGTATCTGGTCTATAACAATAGTGTACATAAGAATCAGAGACTTATGTTATCTTTTACCTTGAATTACCATCCATATAATAATTTAAAAAGCCATCTCAAGAGCTTATATAGAAAAATTCGTTGTATGTAATATTCATACTCACAAAAGAAAAGATAGGCAATAAGAAAGGACACAGAAGAGAAGCCAGGAGTATACTGATGCTGCTACACAGACAGACACACACATACATGTGTATGTAAACACACACAAATGCACATATATGTCTGAAATCCAAAATTAAATGAAGACAATTTATAACAAAGAAGGAAATATAAAACAGCAAATGCTTAGTTTTTAAATTACTGTCTTTTATGCTAGTGGTTAGTATTGACCAGCAAACACCACTTGCCCTATAATTTTCGCCACACTTCAAATACTAGAATGGTTATTATGCAAATACAAATATATGCATACATATACTGGATTAGCTTTTAATGTTTTCCTAAAGGCAAAGGAGAACCTCCTGTTGCCAATACCCTCTGGAAATTTTCAGTTAATTTTTCGTTTCTAAAAGAAACATTTAAAATTAGCAAGAAAACACTTAAAACTTAGATATTGTTTCAGGAAGTTTATTGTTTTACACTTTCCTTACAATCACATTTTAATCTTTAATTTCTGTAAGTCCCTTCCCCTCCTTCTTACTGTACTTCTATTTCTTCCAGTTTTTTTGTGTGTATGAATGTGTGTTGTTTTGTTTGTTTGTTTTCCTCTTCTTTTCCATGCCTTATTTATTGAGTGCTGTAAAATATGAACTGTTCTACTGATGAGTAAATTCACCACATTGACACACACACACACACACGCACACACACACACACACACACACACGCACACACAAATTTAGAGTCATTAAATTAGTTGCAACTACATATATTTTCACTTTATTTCTCAATTAATATGCTTGTAATTCTTCTGTGTGCACTATGTTTACATATATTTACTAACATGTATATTTAATGTGTACTTGAATATAATTTTACTTTGATGACTATAATATTTCCTATATTTTTATACATTTGGTTTGTTTCATAGTGTAGCAGATTTTGTCCAGTGGCACAAGAAACTCAGATTCTTGTGTCTACCAGCTTATAACACATCAATGCATCTTCATAATAAATGGGAATTACATTGAAAATAAAACCAGGATAATGTGACAGTTAATTAAGGCCATGCTTTAGTATTAGGTTTGATATAAAAGATCTAAGGGTACAGTCATGACCTCAAAACAAATAGGTTCTTTAAATATATTTCAAACCTCATGATTATTCCATGACATTTCTGAGATGCCAAGACTCTTCTATGCCTCATTTTTCAGGGTTGGTATTTTCTTCTTTATTGTCATTGAATTTAGAGACATCTGCCATCTCAACTATGGCCAATGAGTTTCATGTGCTTTTGGCTCAATAGAAGCGCTTCTTACTTATCTTCTGATTCCACAGACCAAAAAAAGCTCTCACACAAGAATCCAGGCTCTCCATTCTTGAGCTGTCTTATCTCTCAAAACAATCTTTCTAACTAAGTGAGTGCTTGTTGTAAAATTTGGTTTTATTCATAGATATTTCTGGCTTCTGTATATAAAAAAACATATTTCATGACTCTAAGCATGTCTTTTGAAAGGACACGTATTCATGCCACTTAGTAAAACTACATGGAAGGAAGTGAAAGAAAGCATGTCAAAGCAATATTCATCTGAACACTTGTGGCTAAGACTTGAAACTCCTATGTAGGAAAGTATTACCTTAAGTAGAGGTGTCTCTTGAACAGGCCCTAATCATATGGAAAAAAAAAACAACTTGTTTTCTCTTTGTCATATCACATACCCTGACAAATTGTTGACTCTAGCAAAGACAGCTGTCTAGTTCCCACTATATGAGTAGCCCTCTTTACTCCTATTTCTTAACTATGCCCTGGAAGTTAGGTTTGCTACTTGCAGAAGTGAGTGCTTCTGCTGACAGACTGACAACTCCTGCCACATCATGCTCCTTAGCATGTCATCTCTGTTGTTACAAAGATCTACAGCCTTCAGTCCCTCCCACCCTCCACTCTTCATACCTGTCACTCTGAGGATGCTGTTTTCTTTAGTGTTAACGGATTCACTGGGACCTCTAAGCCTGGTGTTTAGTCGTGCATTTTGGAGGGAATTGTAGACAGCCTTTAGTGCTTTTCTTGTGATTCTTCTCTTTATGTTAATGATGTGGCATCCAGATCATGATAAAAGGATACATTAGGACAATTAACTAAGGTTATTAAACTTTGACGTTCATAAAAAACATTCAGCAAAGTTTCATAATCCACCACGACAGTGGCAATTCTCCCTTGAACTTCATGCTTTGCTGACTACTTTGTGTATTATTTGGTGCCTGACAATATCGTTATGCTCTCTATGAATGTTTTTTGACAATACAGGTTTTAAAATTATATATTAACATATATAATTCTGATATATTAATGCTTTCTGTTGCTCTTATTCAGTAAATGAAGAACTTAAGCTTCACAGAAATTAATTTGTTTAAAAACTTTTAGCTCAGATAACTGTTTATTCATGAATGGATTAAAACTATATGGTATATGCAGACAGTTGAATCTTGTTCCTCTGTATAGAAACAAACAAAAGCCTCATAACATTTAAGGGTGAGTGGATGCAACCAGGAGTCACTATGTTATGTGAGAGAACCTAGAGTTGGCAAAAGATGTCTCTTCTCGGATGCTGATCTTAGATTTAAAATGGTACAATGTGTTTCCGGGGTCATGAAAACAGAGTGTGCAGAATGTCTGACTTAGAGAAAAGTAGAACAGTGGGAGAAATTAGGAGAGTATTACCAGATATAGACACAGATGATAAATAATAAAACAAATTGCTTTATATGTAATTTAAAATGTAATATTAAAAAATATTTTAATAAATCAGTTAATATGACAGACCTGGGGTTTGAAACAAGAGTTTAATCCTTGCTTACCAGACCATTTTCATTCTCCATTGCTCTGGGGATTGGATTGTGCCCTGTCCTGTGCCCCACCTTTTTTTGCCTTCCTTTATTTATCAATATTGTACTCTCTGTCTTCTTCTGCCTCTCCACCTGTTTCTTCTCAGCACGCTTTCTAAATGTTTCACTTTGCTTCTTGCCTAAGTGTTTCCTAGGGGTTGAGGTAAGGTTCAGGTAAAGCCTTGCCAGTATGGAGGTACTTGGGATGTAGTCCTGAAGGAGTTCCTTACTTTCTATCTTGGTGAGCAGTAAGGGACTCACCTCTCCAAGAGGGTCTCTTCAGATTTGAACTCTGGGAGCTTGCTTGCCTCACTCTGGTTCAGATACTTGAAGGAATACTCAGCTGTTTCTCCTAGATCTAGATGGTTTTGTTTTTGTTTGTGTTTTTCTTCCTGTCATGTTTAGATTCAAGAGGGTTCTTTGTTACTTTGCCTTAATAAGTGGGCTTTACCTGTGGCCCTGTTGGAATTCTCTGAGGCATGATAACAAGTTTAAAATCAGACAATGTTCTGGTAGAGGCCAGGTGTTCAAAGTATAGTAAACAGCTCCCTAAAGATTAGAAAATGAATATTTAACTAGACGACTACATTTGATTTCCTTCATTCATTTTTTATTATTTCAGTGAAAACCTTTTTGATGAAAATCACATTGACAGGGTTTTAATATCTTCTGGTAAATGAAAGCTGTCACTCCAGTGGGATTAATATTTCTTTACAGTGACATTTGGTAAACTCTGGTGGCCAGTAATATTTTCACAGTTACAACTTAAGCAATTCTGTACAGACTGTACGTCAAGGAACACAATTTGTCCTAAGAGGTTGATAATTATAATGAAACTGCTTATATTAATTAGGTTCTGTTCACAATGAGCTTTATGAGTGGATTTTAAGAAGAGAGAAAAAATAGCCTCGTCTATAGAAACTTTAAGTCTATAACTATATTTCTTATAAGAAGTTGAAGCAACTATGGTGTCCATAAAAGCAGAATTCCATGCAATCTTAGCACCTTTCTTGAAAAGTATAATTCAAAAAGCAAAACTCTGTGAGGTTGATGGTCACTAAAATTTAGTGGTTGGTACAGTTACCTTGGAAATGGAGGGTGAAGCATCAGACATTACATTTCTGCTCCCTCTTGTAACTGTGGCTCCAGAAACAATATTGTGAACCATGATAAGAGCATTTGGGAGTGTTTACAAGAGAATTTACTAAGCAAATATTTTCCAATTATCACAATTGACAGTTTTCATTTGATCACCCTTTGGAACTCCAAAATCAGACCCAGAGCAGTGCAGAAAAGTGAGAAAATCATCAAGTTGTTCTGCACAGGTTCTAATTCCTCACTAGCACATTTTCACTTCTCTCTGTTGCCCTTGCTTGGAGAAGGCCCAGATGTATTTCTCTTGTTCTTTTAGACTTTTGCTAACAGTATCCAAGAAAAGCCACAAGTGCAAATGATAGTGTTATGTGTTGAAAATTCTCTAAGATTCTTACAAAGGTTTGAATCTAATAGAAAGGCTTACTTAATAGAAAATTAGTAGAAAATTAAGTGTTTCAATTTGTAGGTTCAGATGGAGTGTAGTTAATGACTTCTTGTGGGCTCCATCTAAACAATGGAGTGGAGTGAAAACTCATACCCCACACGAAGACAATCAATAGCTTGATCAAAACTGTTCAAAGAAGAAGTAGTTCTTTTTGGGATTTTAGCTTTATTTGTTTGTTTCTGAAGGTTTTATCTTCATTGCCTTGTCTTGTTTGTTAATGGCTCTTGTGAGAGGCATTGCATTTTAGAATCCACACAAACTCCCAAGGAAGTAGCAAGTGAGTCCAAAGGAGAACTGCCTCTGTCGGGTTAATCTAGGATTTCCAAACTTGTCTTAGATCAAAATAGAAAACCAACTTTGCCCAGTGAATGGGGCCCTGTGCTTATTCATATAAAGCTTTTCTGTCACCCACTCTAACATGCTGCTTCTGATATGCAGAAACCTGTCACTTCTGAGATAAACCCACTAATCCACCCTGTCCTTGGCATTCTGTGTTCTGTGGGCAGATCTATCCGGTGTGTGGATATTTCCTATCACTTATGCTCAGTTCTACCTTTGTATCTTAAGCTGATAGCTTTACCTGATGCTTTTTCTGTCTTCCAGACTCAAGGATGGCATCCAGACAGCTCTGTGTGATGTTCTGAGTGCAGCCCCAGGTGAAGCACTTCTATAGGTAATCCCTGGATATGCCAGCACATGTGTCACAAACCTCAAGAGATGTTTCTGTGTTTTCCCATCATCACAGCATCTAACTGAATATGTAGATTTAACAGTAGTTGTAATAAGACCTGTTTCTCGTTCTTAAGAGACTAGCCTTTCTTGGGACTCATATGCATAGAAAAGAAAATGCATGGTCTTATCAAAACAAACAACTGTTCCTCTTTCCTTCTATTCTACATTAGTTATCTAGAGCTCTCGTGTTTCTCTTATTTCTCCACTAATAATAATTTTCTTCACTCATTGATTTCATCTCTGTGTTGAAAGCTTCTGTTGACAATGGAGCATCCCATTCTCATATTTACATTTCAATCTCCACTTGCCTGACATTAAGTTGCTTGAAGGAGGTTAGTTTAATGAATTAACTAACATCATGAACTAATCACAATATAGCTTTAGAAAGCTAAACAATTACACTGATATCCACAAAAAGCCCTAGATACATAATCTCTCATTGATGACTGGATGATTCCTAGTCTCACTTTTATGTATTTGACATTTTATTTGTACAGTCATATTCTTCATTTTTGTTTTGTTTTTTGTTTTTTACTTGAGCAGCACACATGAGTAATGCCCTGGGTATTCTGATTTGGTAACTCATGGTGCTGTCCCTGTCTATCTATACTCTATATATTGTTCTAGAGGAAGAGGGCCCATACAGGATGAAGAGTTGATATGTTGTAGCAAGGATGCTTGTCTCAGAGCTGGCAGCGCTCACCCCAAGGGTTCTTCCTGTCACTCAGCGTGCTTCATCCTAAGTGTTAACCAGTTGCTGAATTAGATATTGGAAAAGTTCCAAACAATAATTAATTATGTGCTTCTTTGAGACTTGACAGTCTTTACCATTTCCACAGATGCCTTTTCTCTACTTAATAAACTCATTGTTTTGTTTTTGCATATCTGACCTTGTATACAGTTTTCTCCCTTGTAACAGAAACATGACATAGCACTAAGGCAGATCTCTCATTGTGTTAAATGTTAAAAATGCTAAAAAAAAAAAACTTATAAAAAGGCATTAAAACAACATGAAAACTATAAAAAAATCTTGCAGTCAAAATAAAGTATCATATCTATTTTTAAAATTACCAATCACTTAACTTTTTGTAAATCTAGGGAACATCTTTAGGTATGTAATATAAAATATTTCTGCCTTTTTTGTGGGGAATTCATGATCATTTAAATTAGTTTTATTTTATTTTCCTCATAAATTAGATTGCTTTTTGTTTCAGTGCAGTTTATAAAGGTCTCTTTCCTCAGTGTGTGTGTGTGTGTGTGTGTGTGTGTGTTAACTCACACACTCGAGTATGCTCTAACATAGCCCTTTCATCTTGCTTTTGTGTGCTTTGCCCTACAGAGAATAAACTTTAGATAATCTTGATACTTCAACTTTAAAAATAGCAAGTATGGGATTTTTAGGGATGGGAGTAGATAGGTAGGAATAGAACAAGCTAAGAAAAAGCTAAATAGTTCCCAAAGAGCATTTTACTTACTGAAATATAATCCCAAAAGAAGCTGATCTAATGTGGAAAAATTCATGATGGAAATGTTGATATTAGATCCAGGTGAAGTATGGTCAGAGGACCTGAGCAATTGGTGAGTTGCAGGTATTGACCGGTGTGTTTGAAGGCAACCCAGGAGTGAATTCTGAAATGGAGCCCTCTGTTGCATAGATGCTTTGGAAGCTTTAGTATTATTGATCTATTGAAGACAAAGAGGAAACTGTTCTGATCGGTATGCTAAGAAGTTTGCTTCCTAGGGAAGTCAGTCTCATGCTTCCTAACTTTCACTGTAGCTGCAAAGCACACCTAGGAAGATAGAGGTTTGAATTATTAAAGAAACCAAGTTTTCCACACTTGAAGCAGAATATTTTCAATATCCTAAAAATTTTAAGCATCTTGTTTGGAAATACACATTCTCCCATCTTTTTTGTAATAGAGAAAAATGAGAGAGAGAGAATGTTTCTAAGAATAAGAAAAGTAGTCTTAACAGAAAAATTCCATTGAATATATTGTGATATATCTTGGGAAAGTGGCATTTTAGAATCTGAATGGCTGCCTTGCTGATTGATATCATGTCAATACCAAAATAATCTGTGAAGAAAATTAACGTTGTGAGCATCTTAAATATTTTGTCTATATAGCTGTTATATTAATAACTACTTTTCAACTCATTCAAGAATATGAACACTCAATAACGCATCTTGTTTTCTTATTGTGACATGTATTGAATCCTTTTAAAATACAATATTAGAACATATAATATAGCAAAGAATAATGAGTGTTTTGGTGTCTTAAAGACATGCTTGCTACACATAATGTTGAGGGCTTTGCAGTAATGTAAACCTTATTATTTTCATGCCTTGATCATCTTTTCTACTTACAAAATTTTGGTAATGCTAGATACTCAGTGTATTCAAGTTGTGGTTTCCCAACCTGTAAAATGGGAATAAAGTTAGAACTCATTTGGTAACTTTTGTATAAAACTTAACTTGAAAGAAGTAAAAAGCACATAAATGTGTCTAAAATAGATAGTTCAAGTCTGTTGAGAGTAAGTATTTTTGGAACAATGTTATCTAAAGGGTACAGTAGAAAAAAAAAAAACAATGTGTTGAACCCAAATACTATAGGATCTTGCTCAGTTGGCCAGATGTATCTTACAACCTTCTTTGGAGGGTTATTCAGACCTGACAGCATATCAATTGCAAGAGATAGCAGTGTGATGAGTCTTTTTCCTATTTTAACTCAAGCTCTTACACTTGTGACTGCTAATGAGGAAAAGCCTATGTCAGAAATCATAAGACAGAGAGAGGGCAGCCCCAGGTGAGCAATAGAATAGGTCAAATGGCAAGGTTTAAAAAAAAAATAACTAGCAGTCCAGGTGAAATCCTGGCTACAGAAGAGGGCACACAGATAGAAGGAAAAATGGTTACAGAAGATATGAATTAGCAGTTGTTCCCAGAAGTTAACTGACAAATCTGCAGTGGGGTTCAACTGTTTTATTCTAATAATAGAAACTGTTGCATTCAAAACAGTATGGCCATGTGACATGTAAGTATTAGTCTGATAACATGGAAAATAAAACTAGGCTAAAGGTGTAAATTGTGGTTAAAAATTAGGTTTTGTTTGAAAGCAGATGATATGTAACCTATCCACAAATGCTGTAGGTCTTGTTATTCACAAATGTCTCAGTTCATATTTGGGATTGATTGATTTCTTGCTTACTTGTTCATTCACTTTCTATTCTTGCTTAGATAAAATGACTACTATATGTCTTTTTCTGTCCACTTTTGTATTACTACCTTAGTATATATTTCATCCATGTTATTTCTTATTCTCTCATAATCAATGCAGAGATACTTTCTTTATCTAAGACAAGCATCCACTGATGTTGCATCTATATTCACATGTTAAGGCTTACCCAAAGCCAACTCATTTTTTACCAATCATTCAGAAAGACCTTTGTTAAGCATTTATTAAAAATGTGTCTCTGTCTCCTACCCCAAATTCTTTCTTTACTCTTTCTTGAAGAAATAAAAGAAAGAAAAGGAGGAAGGAAGGAAGGATGGAAGAACGAACATTGAATCTCTTTATACAGCCTATTCTTTCTGTTGTCTGACTCTCTGGCACTATGATACAGTGCTCTCACACTTAATAACGACTGTCTAGCCAGTGTGAGCCTTTTTTTCTTTCTATGAGATATTCTAGTTAACTTAGTATCTCTGGATCTGAATTTATTACTTGTGTTTTCCAAATTAAATTTGCATTCATCTTTGTCTATATATCAACTCATATATGACCCAGTTTGAAATGACTTTACTGATTCATCCATAGTACTCTGCCATCTCTCCATTTTTATTGTCTAGAAAAGCGTTTATCACT
Organism: Sigmodon hispidus; assembly: GCA_004025045.1. Classification (NCBI taxonomy): domain Eukaryota; kingdom Metazoa; phylum Chordata; class Mammalia; order Rodentia; family Cricetidae; genus Sigmodon; species Sigmodon hispidus. The sequence continues at coordinate 254,450 of PVIH01000780.1, forward strand.
ATATGTTGTTTATGGTTTTTGACTGCATCACTGTAATATGACCTTTTTGAGCTGAATTGTATGTAAATTGTGTGATTAGTGACCATTACTGGGGCTACCTCCAACATATGAGAAAAGATTTGGCCATTGGAAGGTGCACAATAAAAACCTTGTAATGGTTCTTGCTTGTCTTTCATGCTTTAAGCTAGTGTATGTAGAATAAAGATGTAGCATGGGAAAGAACATAAATTCTCCATAACAGAGGTAGAAAATGTGCTGTTTCCCTCCTGGTATACTATGTATGGAGCAATTTATTCACTTGTAATAAAGGCTGTTTACCATCTAGTTTAGGGAGGAGGTAATATTCTTGTCATGGACTTGCCATGTCTGTAAGCTGAGAAAGTACATATTTCCAAAAATTTTTATGTGCTACCTTGTAAGACCCTTGTATATGCTATTTTTCTGTTAGCCAAAAAGTACTTGCTCAATCTCACCACTTCCTTTTTTCCTTTTTTATAGAGCCCCCTTGATGATGAACATCCTTTAACTTTCCTGAATTACCTCTCTTCTAACCTTCAGACACTGACTCCATCTGTACTTTTCTGAAACTATTGACCTCCTATCTTCACTTCAGATTCCCATTTATTGCACTTGGTGTTACCACAATCACAATGGTACATGCTCCCACTAGATGCTTTTTATGTCTGCATTGCAGTCTACAAATGGACATTTTTACCTCTGTTCCCATCTATCGCATTTCTAACCTCAGCTATTTGAGATCATAGTATTTCTCTTGGAGGTTGTTCTTACCCTTTAGTCTTTGGGGTCCTACCACCCGGCTCTCCAAAAAATCATTCAAGGAAGCTTATTCTTAATTATAAATGCCTGGCCTTAACTTGGCTTGTGGCTAGCCAGCTTTTCTTAACTTATCACAAATACATTTTGCCTCTAGGATTTTTGTTTTTCTTACTTTCACTCTTACTCCATGTCTAGTTTGTGACTAGATGGCTAGTCCCTTGCTCCTTGGCTTCTCCTTCTCCTTTCTTCTTTGAGATTTCTCCTTCTATTTATTCTCTCTGCCTGCCAGCCCCACCTATCCTTTTTCCTGCCTCATTATTAGTTTTTCAGTTCTTTATTAGATCATCAGGTGTTTTAGACAGGCAAATTAACACAGTTTCACAGAGTTAAACAAATGCAACATAAACAAAAGTAACACAACTTAAAATAATATTCTGCAATTGGTTCCCTGTTATTTTATTATTGCCTTCATCCTGAAATATCAATTCCTACAGTTAACATATAGCCTTCTAACATTATTCTCAATAATAGAGGTATATTCTCTGTGTGGAGGTTCTGTGTTAGAATACAGATATGATGGTTTCTCCAATATAAAAAAATTAATCTACCATAATACAGCATTATCAGAGAGCTAAATAGTTAAATTGATAAACAAGTATTTGTAGCACAGCAACAATGGAATAAGATCAGTGAAGTTTCTAGCTGTTGTTACAAACCATTATACCTGCATTGAACAACAACAACAACAAAAAACCCAACAAGTTAAACAATAAACAATAATTTCAATTCTATTATTTCTATTCTACAGGAAGAATGTGACAATCTAATTTCATGAGTAGAGTTATTTAGTGTTGATAAAATTTGTTGAGCGTATCACTCAAGTAATTAGGCTTACAGTATTCACTATAAATTTCAAATTTGTTTTACATATTATGTCATGGATATTCACAGTTAGAACAGTCCCTATATGAATATATAGACATAGTAAATAGATTTTTCCTAGTCATGATTATATGTGTCTCTTCTTCCTCAAGTTCTTTATATATATATATATATTTATATATATATTTAAATTCTGTATAGATTGAGTGATTTGATTTAGGTAGCTGATTTTACTAAGCTTGTTTCAAAAAATAGATTCCAAAAGCTTCTTCCCAGTTTTTAAAAGTGAATATGTGAATATGAACAAGCTACTAACACTTCTAGAGTCAGCTACTTATATTTATAACCTTGAGGTTACCTTTGATCCTAAATCAGCTTTTAATTACTATTGTAGTTACACTGGGTGAAAAAATGATTCTATTATTTCCAGAACACAGCAAGGATGTGACCAGTCCTATCTCATGAGTACAGTTATTTTAAGGCTTTTATTACTAATTACAGTTGGTTTATTATAATTCATTGTTCACTGGCCTTCTAGGCTATTTACTTAAGGTTCTTTTCAGTACTGCAGCTGCTTCTGCAGCTGCTATTCCTCTGAGATCCCATGCCTTCATGAGAGTAACGGGGATTCTATTTGGAAGAAGGTATAATTGGGCTCAAGGCAGGCACTTAACTTGGTGTCCCCTGGAAGGTGGTATGAGTGTACATTATTTCCAGCTCTAAAAGGTTAAGAATGTAAGTGCAAAGGTAGCTGAACACTTTGAGCAATAAAAAAGGAAACCACAACAATGAAGCCTTTGTGTTTACTTCTCCTCACTGGGCTCTCTCTCCATCCTCACTGTCCTCATTCTAATGAACTCCCATTTTATGATCATAATTTCCTGATTGCTGAGTTCCAAGTCAAATTTCACTTCCTATATAGCAAACAAGAAATAATGTGTCTGAGAGAATTTTATTATATTTGTTTATTTTATAACAATTACTGATCATCTACTATGATCCTTGAACAAACTTTACACTGTGATCAAATAATTATTCTCCAGAGATACAGAAAGAAAGTATTCAGGCTCTTTTTGTAAACTCAAGGAGTTCCAAATCTCTTCAAGAGTTACCTGCAGGAATTTTTGTCAAAACAGTCTGAGGCATGGGCAACTAGGACAATCAGGTGATGGAATAATCCAACAAGTTTAAGATGTAGAGTTTGAAAGGTCATAAGAGTGGCTATTGTATAGCATGAACTAGAAATAGAGCTCAAAATGTCTAATGATCTTAGCACTATTATACATATTATCTACTTTATGTAATCTATTGTTAAGACAAGACATCATTAATAAGACAATTTATGAAAGAAAGCATCTACTATGGAGCTCACAGTTCTAGAGGGTTTATGAATGTTATGGTGGTGAGCATGGTAGCAAATAGGTAGGCATTGGGCTGAAGCAGTAGCTGCAATCATATATCTTGATCTATAAGCACAAAGTAGAGAAACATACACTGGGAATAGGATGTTGAAGGCTTTTGTAACTAACAAGGCCATGCTTCCTAATTCTTCCTGAACATCTTTACCAGATGGGGCTAAGTATTTAAACACATGAGCCTATAGGGCCATTCTCATTCAAACCACACAAGAAGACTACTTATCCTGCTCTCAGAACTCCTTAGTCATCTATAGTTTGTGTGTGTTGGGGGTGGGGTGTTGAGGCCTAACCTCTCTAGAAAAACTTAGGAAAGTATATTAAAAATATTTGTATTCAACATCTGACAGTCCCTGATTGAATTCTTGAAATACTAGCTTACATTTTGACAATCCATTTTGTATTGGAGTACATCATGAGCAAATCACCCTTTCAAGCACCCATTCAGGTGCTCAGATAGTTATATCCAACTGTCTCTGTTCTGAAGTACATTAAATTAAGTACAAGCAATACTAAAAGACACCAGCATCTCACTTCCTGTCTGAATATCCACTGAACTAGAGTCAGTTCTTTTATTTCAGTGATCCAGCAGATGATGAACCAAGTTACTATAGGGATGGAGAGCTTGAGAAACACAGTAGAACAACACATACCCACCCAGATCAAGTCTGGGAGGATGGGTAGCATCTGCTCACTACCATTAAGCAAACCCTCGAAATTCTGTCCTCCTTGCTTCTAGGCATGAAAAGAGTATAGGAGACCCAGAATTAAACAATCCCATCAACAAACATAGTATGTCTGCCTTACACCAGAAGCCCTTACTTCAGGATCTTAAGTGTGAGGTTTAATTAATGACAAAAAAGAAGAGTTTAACTGGTCTGAAATAAGTGTTTTTCTGCTTATGAGCTCAGCTTATTTGATTAAGATTTTGCTATACTTTTCTAGGAATAAAAAGAAACAGAGGACAGAGGAAAAAAATTCCAAATAAATTTTAAGCTCAAGTTGATTAATCAATGAGTTTGCTGGGCTTAGTTATAGAGGCATGGCTGATTCACAGCGAGTTCCAGCTCCTAGGAAATACTACCTCAGTCAGTGGCTGGAATTTAAGAATGATGATGGCATGAGGGATTCATGAGAAATATCTTGAATATTATGTGTGTCATGGCTCACTCCCTTCCCATTATAAGGAATGCTAATAAAGCAGATAATTAGAGGGTTTTTGAATTTCTAGAAGAATGCAACATGAAGAAAAATGCATGCAATATGGAATTTGACAATTTTAGGCATGCAGTTACTTCAGCAGCAACAAGTGTTCTTAGATCACTATATAATACTTACTAACATCTAGCTTCAGAACTTTATTCTCATTGTCCACAAACTACACTTTCATATCTGTCAAAGTCCTTGGTGGCCACTCTTCTACATACCTCTAGGACAGTGACTTACTTTTTACTTAGTGTATGTGGAATCATACAGTATTGTTTATTCTGTCAAGGCTTTATTTCACTCAGCAAATGTTTTTTAGGTTCAGCAATATCATAGCATGTCAGAATTGCCTTATTGGAGATTTATGGCATTCTATGTTGTGATTTTGTTTTTCACCTATTTGTTGATTAAGAGATGCTTGAATAAAGAATTTCTATGTTTTGATTATTGTGGAATATGTGTTAGATACAGTATATAACTTGTTTTAGTCTCTGCTTTCAACTTTTGGGGGTTACATATTCCAAAGTGTAAATTTTTCAATGTATAATAGTTTATGTGTAATGATTTAAAAAACTTTGGGATCATTTCCATATCACCTTTCTATAGCAATTTTGCCTTCCAACTGCCAATGTCCAAAGGTTCCAATTTTCCCCATATTCTTATCAAGACATATTTCTCTCCACTCTATTCCCCCTTTCCTCTCTCTCTCTCTCTCCCTCCCTTGCTCCCTCTCTCTCTCTCCCTCAGTCCCTCTTCCCCTCCCTTCTTCCCCCACTCTTTCTTTTCTCAATGACTTCATGGCATTTTAGTGAATATTGGTATCTCATTATCATTTTGATTTGTTTTACCCTGATGATTAGTGAATCTGAATACTTTTTTATATGGGTTGTCCATTTGTCCACCTTCTTTTGGGAAATGTCAATTCTGGATCTTTAGTGTGAATATGTTTATTTTGTTATGTTGTATTGTTAGTACCGTTACCCTGTAGAAATATTTAATATAATAAATTAATTGCTTGCCATATATATGATTTTCCAACATTTTTGTCTGTTTGGGGAAAGGCCCTGTAACTTTGTTGATCATTATATTTTTTCCATAAGAATCACTTGTGTTATGTGTTTTGGAAAAATGGTTCTTTTTGATCAAATCTAGTTTTTATATTCTTGCTGTTCGTGCTTTTAGTATTGTATCTGAGAAATCATTCTTAAATCTAGTGTCGTTAATCTTTCCTATTATATCCCATTCTAGGAGTTTCATGGTTTAACTCTTACATTTGGGAATTTGAGCCATGTCAAATTAACTTTTTAGATGGTAGAAAGTATGGCTGTAACTTCATGTCTTTCACGTAACTGTTAAGTTTGTAACACCGTTAGTCTAATGCTCTATTCCATTCCTTGTTGAATGGGCTTGGTAATTGTTGAAAAGTTATTGGAATATGTATGCGAAAATTAAGTATCTAAGCTCCCTTTTCTATTTCATTTGTATACATGCTGCATTTGCATGAGTACTATTATGGTTTTTGTTTGTTCACTGTTGTGTATATGCTGCTTTTATATAGGTACCATTTATGTGTTTTATTTTGTTTACTGTTTTGAAAACATGAAGAGAACAAGTACAGAATTTCACCATATCTCTTATGTAATAGGATAACAGTCAATAGACACTGAGCATTAATGTCAGTGGCAAGAAATACTTTCAGTAATTGTTGTTTTTAGGTAAAAAGCATTTAATGGCCCAAGAAGCTAGGACTGTGTGCTGACTATGTCTCCTACAGCAACTGTGAGAATCAAACACAAACCACAGTGACACTGAGTGCTGAGCACATTATTGCAAACAGCTCTACAGGTTGGCAGGCAATGGCTGGGGCTGAGTCACTACTCATTCTCTTAATCCATTAGCTTCCACTCATCCTCTTAATTTTTTTTTCAGATTACAGAATATCATTTTTGGCCCTCTGATTTCAGAGAATGGGTGACACATGGATCAGTGTCACCAAAACTCACTCAGCCACTGCCATGCCCTAATAACCTGTAGATGTACCTAAAGTTGTGGCCTGGAGTTGTCACGCTGCCATTTCTAACTCTTGGATTTGATTAATGGAAGCCTCATGACTAGACCAATAGCTGTGGGGAAAATATACTCTGTCATTTTTAACTGAAAGAATAAAAGTCACATGGTAAAGGAAGTGGATGAAAGTCACCTACTCTGAGGCACCCTTGCAGCTCTACACTCAAAGTAATTTTCTCATCTTAATCTTTTTATTTCACTTAGTTTTTTTCTTTATGAGGAAAAAAAAGACTAAACTCTAACTTGCTGTACATGTGGGATAGTGAGGTTTTCTTTTTTCTTTTCTTTTTAATGAGTGATTTTCTCTCTCTCTCTCTCTCTCTCTCTCTCTCTCTCTCTCTCTCTCTCTCCCTGCCTCTCAGTATAAATTATTATATTCCTTTTAGTTAATGTCCAGTTGTTCCTTCTTTCCAAGAGAAACACATACTAGGTTTCTTGGCTAATAGTTAGCTACCTAAGATTCTATATCATGCCTTATAAAAAAATACTACCACTGGTAAAGAGATTTTATAAGGTATGCACCACAGGCCTAAAATAGCACAAACATTAGGCAGCTCTCCATATAACAAATTGAAGTAGATAATAGTCTTTGTTTTAAAGAAGAAAAATCCAGTCACTGGATACTGTCACAGAGATTGTGTTCCTGGAAGGCACACTGAGTAACAGATGGGTGAGTGAAGAGCAGGTCCCTCAGTAAAAGTGAAGCATGACACAGAGAAATGCGGTAAGATTTCTTCCAATTTTCTCCTAACAAATTTTAAAAGGGAGGACAAACCATTTACCAAAAGACCATACAATTAAAGAGGACTGTAAAAGCAATTATAAACAAAGTGAAATAGATAATTGAGATCATTCAATGTGTCCTTTAGTATTGGAAGTACGCAAAGTATCTCTTCATATCAAAGTGAAATAGTTTATAGACTCCCTGAAAGAGAACTACCATGCTAATAAGTACTTCCAAGAAACCAAACTCTCACATTTTCTCTTTAATTATATTTGGGTTTTGTTTATTTTATTGATGTCTTTTTTTTCTTCTAAAGCTTTGAGTGCTTAAGAAATCTGGCGTTAATGAGCACATGCAATGTATAACTTATGTGATTAAGAAATTTCCTTATTAAAATATAATAAACATTTCTTAAGCTAAAGTCCTCAAAGGTTTTTTTTTTCATTAAGATGTATTTATAATTGCTTTGCCTTCTGCTATAATTGAACTTGAAGACTTTTTAAAATGTAAAGATGGTTCTTTGGCCATTCGGGGCATAGCTTATATTTATTTGAATCTAGAATAAGATACAATACTTTTAACATTTATTATGAAAATAACATAAAATAGAGGAGCATGATCTGAATGATTAGTTTCATATGGTCAGAACATGGTGCAAATGTAAATGATATTAATGCTTTCATTTTTCTTGTAGTCAATATTTGCATTTCTTTATAGTGAAAATCTGCTAAAAATCAATTGAATTAAGATCCTGGTGGCATGAGCAACTGAGGAATATAAAAAAGAAGTTCAGGCTTAGATGTACATCTTGACCAAGGTCAGAATCATGGACACTGGAATATGGAAGATCTTACCCAACTGTACATACTTTCTAACAAGTTTGAGTGTTAACAATCATCACCCAAGGGACCAATGAGACCTAGATCTGGGTGTTATTTATTTAGAATGGTCTCTGGTCTGTACAAGAGGAATGTCTTTGGTAGGCTTTTGAAAGGGTTTGTGTGTGTGTGTGTGTGTGTGTGTGTGTGTGTGTGTGTGTGTGTGTACTTATACAGCAAAGCTTCCTGAATTGGTATCCTTCTACATTATCTAAAGATACATAGTCCTGCTTTAACAAATTAATCATATAGAAGTCCTTCTATACATTAAATTTTCAACAAAAGCCTATCCAAAAAAAGTCAATATTATGGTTTCTAGAACTAATCATAAATATAAAATTCTTTATGAGACCATAGTATCCTATTACAAAGCAGCAAAGGAGATGGGCAGGCCTCTGCCCTGGGTAGAGGCTACAAGTCAAAAATAACTACCACTCAGTATTTTTTTCTCAAAAATAAACTGCAAAATTCGTGCAGAATCAAAATAAAAAATTTAACTCAATTTTCTTTGAACCATGGAAAGCATTGGTTTCTCACTCTTTGATCTAATTCTATATTTTTCCTTCAAGAATAAGGGCAGAGCCTTTGAAATTGATATCACTTCATTTTACAGAAATGATGGGAGTGTGACTGTCTTTCCATAGCTAGAAACAGAAGAACTAAATCCTATTAAAATTGTGTGTAAAACAAGGAGGAACCCAATAACACACACGATGCTTGCTTCCACCTAGTTCATGTGGTTGCTCTTTCTTTCCCAGCCCTTGTTCTGTCATAAAGAACAGACCATGGGGGTGGGAGTAGTTATATTAGTCCCAGGGAAGCTGCACAGACCAGGCTCTGAGACAACATAATTCATGATGTTGACACCAAGAGCACAGTTTTGATCAATCTTATTGAAAGCACAGTTTTGAGCAATCTTATTGAAAATTATATGAAGCCCAGTTAGGCCCCACTCAAGTGTTTATCATTTCCTTTGCTTTAAGAACCAAAAGCTCTCTACTTTGGCCTTAATCAATGCATCAGAACTATTCTCCATCTCTTCCTAACTCAGCCCTTGAAAAGCTTGCCAACTAATGGCAAATCTATATGCATTTTGTGGTTGTTATTTTAATTTCAGATAATTACATCTGTATGTCAAGAATATTGTTTTATGTGATACTCCTTTCATAAAAATCTTCAATACTTTTCCTTGACACAGAAATTAAATTCTCTACAGGATTTTCTTCTAAAGCACCACAAGATTCTGGCATGTTTTTCACATCAGGAGAGATTCTAAAGATCCAGGCTCCCTACAGCTTCCATGTCTGATATTACCTCAGAAGCCTTCCCTTGATACCTTAGTAGAGTTATCACTTTCTATCATTGATTCTGATAACATGAGTGCTGATCTATCATAGATTACAACTTTGGTAATGTGAATGGTTACCTGTCATAGATTACAGCTCTGCTGATATGAGTATTTACCTTTCATCAATTATGTATTTGTGTGGAAATTTTATTTTCATATTAGATAATGCAGTTTCTAAAATTTGAACTAATTAATATTCTCTTTTATTTTCCCCTGACTGGCCCTAAACACAAAGTATCCTCAAAGGAAGTATTTCATAATACATATTTATTTAGAAAATTCTGTTATGTATTTGGCTTTATTTTCATGACTTTTTTCAAACGCTCACATTTATGTTCACAGAGGTGAGACTTCACATATACACATATTGTTTCCTGCAAGGAATTTTTAGTAAATGAGCAAATAAAATGATCTTTAGTAATATAGTCCACAAACACTTAAAAAAGTTTCTGAATTATTAATTCAAATTAATAATTTAATAAATTAATAATAAGAATTTGAATAAATAGTTTCTGAGGCTATTAATTCAAATTAATAAAATTTTGATAAAAATTTGGCATCATGTTGAAGATATTTTAAAGCTTCAGCTCTGGTATTTGAAATTTAGCTTGTGACTCTAGGTATCTGCCTTGATCTCAATTTACTTGACTCTGGCCAGCTTTTTAAATTTTTCTATTTTTCCATTTTATATTTTTTAAACATTACAAATAATGTAATATTACATTATACAAATATTAATATTACAAATAGTGTTGATAACAACAGTTGAGATAGTGCCCTCAGGATAAGAATGTGCATTCTTTGGGTTATGCCCAATAGGCATATTCCCGGGTCACTGGGGAGATTGATTTTCAGTTTTCTGTAGAACTGCTATACTGTTTTCCAAAGTGACTATACAAGTTTAAACTCTGACCATCAATGGTGGAATGTTCCCCTTGCTCCACATCCACTTCAGCGTAGGTTGTCATCTGAGTTTTATATCTTAGCCATTCTGACAAGTATAAGATGGTATCTCAGACATGTTTTGATTTGCATTTCTGTGATGGCTAAGGATGCTGTGCAAATTTTTTCCAGCTTTTTAATAATAAAAAGATATGAAATTTGATTGAATTAATTTTTATTGCTGAGTAAAATAGTTATGAATTTAATAGTTTACCTACAAATTAGTTATCTTAAAGATTCAATGGTTGGCTGAAGGGTCCTCTGAATAAGGTTTCCATGGATATGATAGAAATGTGGAATTGAATTGGGCCTTCTCATCTTTTTCTTGTCTTGGTTTCCCCATGTAAAGAAGTCAATTCTATCTTTTTTTTTTTTTTTTTTTTTTTTTTTTGAGAATAGCAGAACTATCTGTTACCTCTTCAGGCCTTTTCCTTTAAAACTTTTCAAAATGGCTTACTTGCTTAGGCCAGCCTTATTATGGATAATCTCATTTTTATTTAGTTTGCTTAATATACCTTAAGGCTAATTCATTAATCTCAAGTGAAAATCTCACTTTTTCATATAATATGACCTAATCAAAGTGTAACTATATAATTTGTCCATAGTATTGTCTCCTTCAAGCATAGAAGGCTACAAAAGAAAACCTTTAAGAGTTACTTTTGTATCTACCTACCTACCACACAGGTATATCCTGAGGACAAGTATTGTTAATCATTTTTATTAATATTATGTAGGATACGTTTGAATTCATGTCTGTGTATAAAAGTTGTTTTGCATAAAAATATGTGTTGCATTTGAGTTTGACTAAAACCTCATCAAAACATTCTTGATTCATGCACTCATTTCTATTGCCTTTCCTGTTCTCACACATAAATTCTCAGTTCAATGATGGATACTGCTAAACTGTTACAAAAATTAATTCTCCAATATTCAATACCAGAAACAGCAATTTTTGAATTTTTATCCAATCAGTGAATGATTATTATATTTCCACTAAACACATGGCTTTGCACTAAACAACAAATGCTGCTGATTACCAGGAGTCAGCCATTGTCATAGAAGATATGTGAAACTTCAAAAAATCAGCGTAATACCAGGTAGAAAGTGAGAGAAAACTCTCAAGAAATTTCCAAAAGGAAAAGAGTCTAAAACTTTAAGATACTTTTGTATTAATATATTTGATAAAAGACCACATTTTCTTTCCAGTTATCTAAAATGTAACCTCATATTGAGTAAGAGGAGAAATAAGACAAGTAATTAAAGAGAAAAAGAAAAAAAAAGATTAAAGATGAATTTATAAAGAACCCAGTGTCTGGAATATACTTCTCACACATTTAAAAGAAATGAATTCACTCTACCAAGTAATTAAAATAGAAACATTAAAGAATTTAAAATATCTTGTGCTTTATGTCATTGTATTATTTGCCTCAAGAGACTTCAAGTCTTTGGGACATGGACTGCCACCCACTCACATTGCTATCGGCAAGGCTTGAGAGCCCCTGCATATGCTGAACTGGCAGTTGGTTTGGAACAAGCTGTGAGTACCCCCCTAATCAAGCACAAATCCATCTTTCATCTGTCACTGACACCAAGCAGAGGCCAGTGGCCATGAGGAGATCATACATATTACCCTTTGATTGTTGCTTGGGCATGCAGTCTCCCTAAATTGCTCATAAATGGATGTAAATTCCCCTAACACAGAGATATTTTGATCAGCCATTTTTATTGTGATTCATGAACCATTCTTAATGTGATGAAATTACATATACTTCAGAGTTTTGATTGAAATGTTAATGCTTTAGGTATTCTCTTTTAATGTGCTCAATGTCATCTATGGCTCTTTTGTGTTTAACATCAAGGCATTGCTTACAAAGACCTATTTATCCTTAGCATCTTGAGACTTTCAGGTTCCATATGAGATCAACTTGAGGGTTCATACTCAATAATAACTTCCTTGGCATTAGTTAAGGATATGTTCAGTTTAATATCTTAGAACCATTTTTCAGATCTGGCTATCTGCATTTGCCATCAAGTGTCATTATTGCCTGGAAATATCCAGCAATGCCTTTTCATTCCATGATCCAGTGACATTTCACTCAGCACATTGATAATATTTTTCTTTAAAAGATCTCAAAGAATTTAATGAATTTGTCTCCATTTCTATTTTATTAATGTGGTTGGTTAGATTTATGGACTTGTAGATTCATAATTTGGCCTCATGAAAGATTTGTTCTCATTGAGACAGAAAGCCCATGAGATTAATTAAACCCTCTATCTTTACTGCTTCTTCATGTTTCACCTCTATTAAGAAAAACAAGCATGGAATATAAGACAATAGAAGGAAATGCTGTTGTTGCTCACTGATTGTTTTTACAGCAGTGATGCATAGTGTATAAGTATCCAAATTCATAATAAAATCTACAACCTTATATGAAATATAAAAGGTAGTATGAACTTAATCCAGAAGTGATCCAAATATATACAATACTGAGTCTACTAGGGTACCTATGCTGACTACCTTGAAGGATTTGAGTCAGATCCTTTGTCTCCTGCTCATGAGTTCTGTAAAGATGGCTATAAATAAATTGTTTACTCATTTCTCTTTGGAAGAGATTTGTTTCTCTATTTGTACAGCCATTCTTAGTGATGTTACAGCTAATTTTCCTTTTCTGTTTATTAACAGAAAGGGAGGTCAAGGGATGATGTCCTTCAGATAATTGAAAATGCATGTTATAGTTGCAAAAGTTCAGCCTCAGATGAATAACCTGCACTTAGTGCACAGTGATATTTAATTGAGATGTTTAGTAGTATAGATTATTGGTTTGGGAGGGTTATACCTTGGCCAGTAATGAGTATAAAACTGACATATGATGGATGTTATTGTTTGCAAATTATTGTACTGGCAGTGAAGGTAACTATTACAGACAATCAAATACAGTCTAGCTGAATATTGAAATCATTACTCTCTTCAAATATCTTGTGATTTCTTCAAAAGCTTTTGCATTATAGAAGGGCAACAAATTTGAGGAACTACCAACTAAAATTCAATGAGGTTATAACCTCACAAATTCAGTAAAATGATGAATTTTCCTTGTCACTATGACATTGCCTAGAAGACACAGACTTGACTGTTACAAGGTCAGCTTGATGGGACTAATGAGTTGGTTGAATTTACTCAGCATTCAAAGAACTTGTGTATTATTTCTTTGTCAGGTAAAATATTGACTTCTTTCAGATTGATTGGCTAGTGGAAAAATTTATTTCTAATGTATTATAAAATTCTGAAAAACATTTGTCCTACTAATGGCTCTTATTCTTCAAATATTTTTTAAGAGCAGTTTCTATTTGGATGGGCTAACATTCCATCCACTTCTGAGATGCTAGTGTTTGGGGACTGCTTACCATGAGAATGCTCTCTTACCTGCCCCGCTTTCTTCTCCCAGACACTGTCTTCAATTAAAAACTTACAAAGACTGGTGGTAGGCAACTTTAACAATGATCTCAGATTTTCAAATGTCCATTACTGGCATAATTGAGCTCTTTGCTAGTGTTCATCAAGGCTAAGTACGTTGACTCATCAAAACAGTAAATAAATAAACAAATACTTCCAATTCTCCTGCCAGCATTTCATGAGAAGGATTAATGGCATATTTAAATTTTCAGCTTTCCAGCCATGCTCTTTCATCGTTCTCTATCCCACCACAGTGCTGAGTTTGTGTTTAAATGTTTCATTTTGTGCATTTCAAACTGTCAGCCTGAAGAAATACCAATAAGTGTGTTAGGTTTAGATAATCGAAAATTCCCTTTACTCAGCTTCTTCGTCTATATTTATCTGTCTGGCTGTGAAATCTATTCCAAGAGTATTCATCTACCACCCAAATCTATTCACTGAGCATCAAGACTCATCAGTGAGATGGAATAATGCCATTTAATTAGTCTTTGATATACAGCTTAATTAGGTCTTAATAAGGGGTAGTGCATCCTAAAATCAATTATCTTGCTCTTTTTAATAAGAGCAACTAATTAGTAGGAAAATCACCACAGTTCTCTTTTTATCCTGAAGCTTTCCATGGTGTGAAGAAGGTTATGAAAAAGAAAAAAAATATTCTCCAAAATATTTGGAAGAAATGTCAAATTGTACCTAAAAGGATATATTCAAAATAGTTGCAATAGGTTAGAAATATTGTAGAAAAAATGCAACACTACCAGTTCTGTGTCTTTGATTATTTAATATATTTAGTTGATGCAATAGGAAAAAGTCAAAGCTTCCCTCTCTATGTAGCTCATGCTTTGCATTGATACAAAATGTCATAGACACAGGCCCATTGTGACTACTTCTACAGTAGTCAGAGGGCCACATCGACTATCCGTCTTTGTTAATGGATACATGTCCTCCTCTCAAAAGAGAACTGTACCATAAACATGAATGCAGTTGATACATGATAGATACATATTCTAGATCTTAGTGGTTTTTAATTTTAGTCTCTTTGCTCCAACATGGTAGATTGTACTTGGCTCTCACATTAGGGTGGAGTGTAATTACATGTACATGGAGAGGAGTGGTTGGAGATGTGTTTTTGATACAATGATGGGGGGGAATGGTTTCTAAAGATGTGTACTTAATAGAGAAGGAGAAGGAAATGGTCTGTCAGAATAACAAAAATAATATCCCTTAGTCATGGAGATTTACATGTTTGAAAGCTATGAGAAGGACTGTGTAGATACCAGCGATGGGGAAGAAGGGTGCAAATTGATATTATGGGGTAGCTAGAAATCTACTGCTCAGTAGAATGTATCAAAGAATACATCTCGTTTGGGGGACTATGTAGAATTTTACTGCATAGTCATTTCAGTTATTTCATATTTGTAAAAATATTCAGAACTAGGGGTACAGCTCAGTTGGTAGAATGATTGTTTAGCATGCACAAAGTTCAGTTCAGTCCCCAGACCTCATAAATTTGATATTATGTGTGTGCCTATAATTCCAGAACTCAGGCAGTAGAGACAGTGGGATAAGAATCCTCAACTGGATATACCAGACCTAATTGACTCACTTTGGGAGTCCTTGCCCTCTCTGGGGAATTGATGGGTGGATGGGATCAGAGGAGGCTGGGGGAAGACTAGGGAAAGAGGAGGACGCAGGAGCAGTAGTGAATATGTGAAGAAATTTTAAATAAAAAATTAATAAAAATAATTTCAAGGTCATTCTTGATTGTGTAGCATGTTTAAATGAGTTGAGAAAAACTCTGAGCTATGTATGCATGTATACATGTGTGCATGATGTATTTTAAATTATCTGAAAGATAATACATAGAGAAATGGAGATAGCTGTAATGTCACTAAGAAATGCTGCACAAATAAGGAGGTATATCTCTATCAAAGGAAAATGAGTAAACAATTTATTTTTAGCAATTCTTACACAACTCATGAGCAGGCAATAAGGGGTATGATTCAAATATTTCAATGTTTTCAGCATGTTTACTTAGGAATACTATACTTAGTGTACTTAGGAATAATATTTATATATTATCATAGAAAGAATGATAGGAAAAAATTATCAAAATGATTGCAATAGTAGCCACGTGTGCAGGAATAAATGACAGTCATTTAAATTAATAAGATTAATGATGGGAGAATTTTTCTTCTCCAAATTAGAAGAATGTTTTCAAACTTTTAGTCAAATTTTGATGTTACTCAAAATATCTGTAGTGAGTATTTCATTGAACTTAGGAGGAAAATAAGTTTTGTTTTAGGTAGTTCAGTGAAATGATCCCACATTAATCACCACATAGCTGACTGTGAAGCATGTCAGCATGAGATGATTTTGTGGAGTAAGAATAGTCTGTGCAATGTAATCTCTCTCATGTTCCTGAAGCAGGCAGCAGTATCTTCTCAGCTATATGACTCATTTTATTTCAGGCAAACTTAAGGATAGAGAAAGAAATGAGGAAGCCAGGTTAGTGCTTAGCTTTGTTCCCACTGGGACAGTTATTCACATCAGCAGGTGACTGGCTTCCAAGAAAATCCTTCAAAGAGTAGATTAATAACAGCTGCTTGATGCTAACTATTTCCTGGGAGCAGATACTTCATAGCAGGGACAACAAATGAGGAACCTTTTTGAAGAGCCTAGTAATGAGGCTCAAGAAGGTAGAGGTCGTGGACTTTGTGCTTGGCCCCAGACACAACCATGTGTAATTGGTACTTAGTAAAAACAACTGTGTGTCGATAAGGAGCACCTGTACTAGAGAGCAAGCACATTTAGAAGTTGGTATGAAAGCTCCAAGTATCCTCTCCCCTTTGCTTACCTCAGCAGTATGCAATCAAAAGATACACTCTTACACACATGGCTTCAGCATACTTTAACTTTAGCTGAGCAGTCCTTCAATAAATTTTATATATATACATATACATGTGTATATAACTGTAATCTTGACCCCTTTAAGAAATTGTAATCATTTCTCTTAAATATCTCATTTGTTCTTGCCTAAAAGATTCTAGGCAACAAAACAAAAAGCACCTGTGCTTTTAGTTTCTTATTCTGAGTACAAAAGACTATAATAAAGATGAGCAGCTGTGAACCTGTCCCAGTTTCCCATATTGATACGGTATCTTTATATCTGGCTTTCTCCTAATATTCATTGCTCACAGCACACCAATGCTATTTAACAAGTCTGACCTGTTCTGTGCTTCATGCTTTTGCCCCTTCAATGTGTTAGTCCTGCTTCTTTGAGAGAAGCATGATTCTGAAAGCCAGTACCTCTCATGGGGCCTGCTAAGTGGTTGTCTTTCTTTGATGGCTAATCCTGATTCAAATGTTGATCCCGACAGTTCAGGTCTCAGTTTAACATGTTCCTGAGAAGTAACTGCTGGATTGGAAAAGCAATAGCTACAACCACACTAACTAGTTTAGGGATAGCACAGAATAGGAGATCAAATGTTCTGGCCTTGTTTAATCCAAACCAAATGAGATTTGGGGAGGGGAGAGGAGATGACTTAGGGGGGCAAGGCTGAGGCTGTGTAATTGAAAGAAATAGGCAAGCAGTGTAAGAGAATGATAGAACTGAACATGGAAATTATACTTTCAGAAGAAATTAGATACTGAAACTATGCACAAGCCAAGGGCTTAGGGGGAATATCTGATGTAGTTTTGAAGTTGGAATATTGACAAAATGAGATGTACAAATAACAAGCTTAGGTGTATTTGGAACACATCAGCATGTATACATAAGCCATCTCAGAAGTTCAGAACCAAATACAGAGATCTGCACATAAGAGTCGGTGGATGAAAGGAGGAGAGGTAAAGGAGTAGACTAGGTAGGAGGGCAAGGAGATCTTTAGGATAGAATGAGCAGATAGAAGTTTTGACCCTACATACTACTATTAGTACATTCTAGAAAAAAAAGTCAGAACTCCACTTTATTTTCAAGGCTATATGTAGGAAAAAAGATTTGGTGCCAAAATTTCCATCCTATCCAGACATTAACCCAAAAACCTATGAACACCTGATCTTTGACAAAGAGGCCCAAAATATTCAATGGAAAAAAGATAGTATATTTAACAAATGGTGTTGGCATAGCTGAATGGAAGTGTGTAGAAAAATGCAAATAGATCCGAGCCTGTCACCCTGCACAAAACTCAAATCCAAGTGGATCAAAGACCTCAACATACACCCAGCCACTTTAAACTTGATAGAAAAGAAAGTGGGAAATACGCTTCTACGAATTGGCACAGGCAACCACTTCCTAAATATAACACCAGTGGCACAGACACTAAGACCAACAATCAATAAATGGGATCTCCTGAAGCTAAGAAGCTTCTGCAAAGCCAAGGACACTGTCAATAGGACAAAACGACAGCCTACAGAATAGGAAAAGATCTTCACTACCCCTACAAGAGATAGATGACTGATCTCTAAGATATATAAAGAACTCAAGAATCTAGAGCCCCAAACCTTGAATAACCCAATCAAAAAATGGGGTTCAGATCTAAAAAGGAAATTCTCAGCAGAGGAACTACGAAAGGCACCTGAAAAAGTACTCATCATCTTTAGCCATCAGAGAAATGCAAATCAAAACAACTTTGAGATACTACCTAACACCTATTAGATTGGCTAAGATAAAAGACACAGAGGACAGCCTATGTTGGAGAATATGCGGAGCAAGGGGAACACTCCTCCATTGTTGGTGGGAGTGTAAGCTTGTTCAGCCACTTTGGAATGCAGTATGACAGTTTCTCAGAAAACTGAGAATCAATCTCCCCAAGTACCCAGCAATACCACTTCTGGATGTATACCCTAAAGATGCACAGTCACACTCCAAAGGCATTAGCTCAACTATGTTCATAGCAGAGTTATTTGTAATAGCAAGAACCTGGAAACAACCTAGATGTCCCTCAACTGAAGAGTGGATTAACAAACTATGGTACATCTACACAATGGAGTACTACCCAGCAGTAAGAAAAAATATCCTAAAATTTGCAGGCAAATGGAAGGAGTTGGAGAATATACTCCTGAGCAAGGTATTACAAACTCAGAAAGATAAGCAGGGGATATACTCACTCTTTAGTGGACTCTAAACAAACAAACAACCAAACAAGAAAAAAGCAAAGCATGCCCAAGCTGCAAACCACAACCACTGAACAGCTTGGGATCAGAAACACCCTGGACTGACTCCTTGGATCCCACTCCCCCTAGAGGAACACCTGACTCAGTCTTGAGGTTGTGGGGAGAAAACTGGATCTGCCAGGAGTGGAGACTGAACTAAGCAATATTGGGACACTGGGACCATGGGTCTGCCTGCTGCCTGCCCAGGGAGGGGATGGGGAGTGGTGGAGAAGAAAGAATGACCTGATGTGGTGGGTGGGGGAAGGGACCTTGAATAGTTGAATAAGGATATACAAGGATAGAAAGTGTGACTTCTTTGTTCATAATAACAATAAAAAAAAGAAAAAAATTCCATCCTAATCTCTTTCAAGGCAACTTGATGAAATGTCATATTTTCTTCTGTTCAGAGGAATTCAAGAAGCTGCTAATACTAGAAACAGAAAAAAAAATCAATACAACTCAAGAAAGTTGGTTCTACTGGCAAGTTTGTGGGGCTCTTAGATAACTGAGGTCTTAAAAGTTGGCTCTGACTAAGCCCCCTTCTGTTTTAGGTGTTATGTAGCCCTTCTGAACATCTGTTGTTAATTCCTAGCATGTTTCAGATGTCATGGTGGACTTTCATACATAGAAACCTGTTCTCTCTAGCTAAGCATCTTAACTTGGGTACGATGTAGAAAAGTTGCAGTTGAGCATGCAGAAAGAGCTGCAAACTTTCAGATTTGAGTTTCTTTTTTTCTTTAATTTTTTATCTTTTCTTACTTTCTGTTTCTTCCTGTTTTTTTTTTTTTTTTTTAACTTATAACCCCGAGAAAAGAAGTTAAATCCTCCATCCCCAGTTTCTTCAGGAACAGTGCTAGGGAACAAAAGGATTTTCAGAAGCCTCTTCAGAATAATGCTTGGCAACAGTAAGCCCTCAGATGGGTAGGATCCTTATTTTAAGATTTTAAAGAATAGTTTTTCTCTCTTTATATTATTGTATTCTATAGCTAAGCAATGTTAAGGATTTAGATATTGGGGCCCCTTTTCCATTTCTTGTAAAAAGTACTGTTTCCACTTTTTATTATCTTCCTTTATAAATTGTACTCTTGATATTTTTTCAGTGTTCAAACAAACCTTGGAAATTAATACATAACAGTAGTACATTCACTGAAAGCTTCCCTTCTTACCTCTATATCATGTGATTATAACTAACTACATTGACATTATATTTCTCTGCAATTCAGCAAGTTAGCACACTTCAATGGCATCATGTCCAAGGAGCTTTGCCATTGTGACTAATAGTAATACAGTTTTAGGTGTCTATCTGAGTCTTCATGTGTTCACACATACAATATGATTTCATGCCAGACTAAACTAATGTTGACTACAATGACCATAACAACATAAGAATGCCTCTTCAGTGGTTTAATTAACTTCCTTAAAGATATACATAAAGGTTGGAAGCAAAGGGAAACATTTCTGTCTATGGCTTGCTCCTACATAGTTCATGTAGCCATTTATGGCTTCTTTTGTTATTCTTTTTAATTGATTTCTTATTCAGTGAATAGAACCAAGATACAATTAACCTTGTGAATCATTCTTTGGGGGGACATATTTAGATTTGATTGAGTCTCAGTTGGGTCACTCTCATTGACCTGAAGGTCAACAAAAGAGCGAGCTGGTTGCTTTTGGGTATGTAATATTGAATTAAATCTCTTCAGAGACTAGTTTAAAGCCTGGGAAAGTCTTCTGGCTTAAACAGTGAAAGATAATTGGAGTGTCTTGTGGTATCAAGTGTTTGAGTACAAATTAATATTTTGGTGTGATTGCTTGCTGTATGTTTCGAAAGGATTCCCATTGAAAGTCCGTTTACTTTACACAGGAGCCTCCCAGTTATCTACTGAAAACAGTTGCAAGTAACAGTTACAGCACTAATTACTGGATGCCCATTCTTTCAAAAAGTGGAAACCGGGTTATGCTCATTGACACTTTAAACAAGCATTACATGCATCAGGGTGTTCCAAATGTTAAATGCCTCTGAAGCCATATTTAATTATATCTCTACCCTAGAGTATATCCATTTTTATCTTGTTTGGGGGGGGTAAGATTTTCTTCTTGTACCTGAATAATGAGTCATGAATTTAAGGATTGTAAAAAAGACAACAAAAGTGATCCTTGTGAAGTTTGATGCTAAGATGACTGTGAAATGCCCATTATCAGAATGACTTTCTGTAAGGCTGGAAGACGGGCAATCCTCCTGCCTTTTCTCTGTGCTTTGAGTTTCCTAATTTGATTAAAGGTTTCAGTTTTATAACAAAATTAGTTTCTCTGGTCATTTTCTTGACCTTCACATATATTTTAAATTTAAAATCTTTTTTTCCTCAAGGTAATAGTCTATGACAAGAAAGATTCTTTTTAAGTCCATTTATGTTTTTACAACTTGTATTAAAACCCAAAGGCTTACATTTTTTATATAGTTTTAAAAGTGGGAATTTTTGATCCTCAGTTATAGAATTATGACATCTGACCTTATTAAATGCTCTAGAAATGCGTGAGACATTTAAAAGTCTCAAAGTATAAGGGAAAACAAGGCTGATATAATGTGTATTGGATTTAATATCTGTATCTTGTCATACAATCTCCTTTAGTTTCATTTAGTTTATTTCATCAAATTTTTCTGACATTTCAAAATAATGCTTGGTAGCTTTCTTTTATAAGAGTTTTGAGAGCAGACAATGGCAGCTGAGAAGTACCAGCCAAGCTCAGATGAAGTTAGTAAGGCATAGCCAACTTAAGTTCAAAAGCAAAATTATACCCAATGACTTTATGCTAGTTAATACTCATTTTATGACCTAGCATGAGTACTTGCTCCTATATTTAATACATCAGAAGTCACCACTAAAGGAGTGCCAGCGCATCTGAAGACTGTTAGAAAGATTGCAAATGGACTCTTTTAGTTCCTATCAGACAGAAACATTCTTTACTTTTCTCTTAATATAAAGTTCTTGCATTAAGAATTCAAATGAGAAGGTTTTTTGATGTTTTGTTTTGTTTTGCATTTGTTTTTGTTTTAGAGGAGGTCTTACTCCAGCCCAAGATGATCCAGAATTCACTCTATAGCTCACACTGTCCTCCAGCTTGTAGTGATCCTCATATCTCGACCTCACTCTGCTTGAATTACAGGTTGATACAACAGCTATCTATATTAAGCTCTTGTATATTTCCCACCAAGACATAATAAAAATCAACCATTTCTTTGTAAGGTAATGATTTAGGATGGGACCATGTGCTATTAAAAAAAGTTCAGAATTACTAAGGATGGCATCCTGGTCCTTCCAAATTAATCCCCTCTGCCTCTCCAGTTACTACTTCAGTTACTTGTTTAAATAGACTCTATGCCACATTATTAGCTTTAAGGTGCCATAATCTTTCTCCTGTCTTATCCATTTTGAAATCTATGTCCTCTGCCTAATTTCTATTGGTTTAAATGATGGTTTAACATATAACAATGAAGAGATACTTTTGCACATTGGTTTTCATGTAAGCTTTGTACACCACAGTCAACAATTGTGTATAAATGGCACATTGGTGAACAAATATAAGTATTTATATACTGATGGTTATGGCCAGGAAATCTAAAATATTAAATATATTGTAGCATGAGGACATTGTATCAAAGAAATAGCCAGTCAGAATAAGACAACTGCTGAGTTATAATATTCTTATAAAAAGCATACAAGGTCAGTTTTTGCTGACAAAAATGGGTCACTATGGCATCTTAAAGCTAGTAACATAAAGTCCATTTGAATAAGTAACTGGAACAGAAACTAGAGAGGCAGAGGGGACCAATTTGGAATGACTTGAACACCATCCTTAAGAATTCTGACCTTTATTTAATAGCATGTGATGTCATCCTAGGTCATTATATCACACAAAAAAGTTGATCTTATTTGTATCTTGGTGGGAGATATACATGAACTGTATATGGACCATGGTTCTATCAAGAACAACAACAACAACAAAAAAAAAAAAACCCAGCTGTCATTAAGAGTTCCCAACTGCCACCCACACTTTGTCAAGGCTAAAACTAAAGAAACTTAAAGAAAATTGCTTTGTTTAATATTGAAAAGATAATAAAAATACTTTTATTTTAAAGGATACATAAAGTTATGAAACAAATATGTGTACTGCAGTCACAAAGTTTTTAGAATGCAGCAGACCCCAACTCCCCAAAAAGTGCCTGAGTAGAAGAGCTGGAACTTAAACAATGGAAAAGAAAAAAATTCTGATGTTCATCAATGCATTTCAAGAGAAAACTAGCACTGGAGATTAGATTTGGAAAACTAGAATTTTTTAAGATCCCATACTACATATTTTTGTTCTCAATGGCTATGACCCACACATCATTCAAACAGTGAGGTTAGAGCATCATAAGTAGAGAAAAGTGGAGACCTGGGAACTTAGTTATGGGTACTAAAAAACTGGTTCTGCTTGTACTATAAATTGAAAGAACAGCTAAGAAAAAACAAAAGATACCCATTCACTTTTTAGTATAATGAGGTATCACATAGGCACTGAAGTCTCGATTAAAATTTTGTCACTAACCTAACCTCATTCTACTTTAATTCATAATTCAAAGCCTGTGGTTGTAAGTCCTTTCCTCACAATGTGTCTTTCTGTCTTTTAATGGATGAGTCCAAAGATATCCTATGTTCCATCTTATTTCTTTCCACTCCCTGTACCTATCACCCTAAGACTCATCCTAGAAGCCTTGCTATTCTGTATTTTCTTACATAGGTTTTCTTGTTTCTGTGTTTGAAGGATTCTTGCATTCTGGTCTGAACCCACTGTAAATATTTTTTTCACTTAGTGTTTGAATTGTCACAAGTATATGTTTGTTTGTTTTCTCTGTTTCTTTTCTTGCCCACTTCTCCATTAAACCTTCCCAGATATACCTCACTAGTAAAACAACCTCATTCCTTTGGAATATATTGGAATAATATTGCTGCTATCGCTGAAGGTCATGTAATATTATTAAACATAAAACAAGGTACTAATTGGATGACAATTGTGAGACTAATATTTATTTTCCAAGGTTTCATTTCTCTCATAAGAAAGTTGTGAGGCTCAGTTACCACAATATATTTATTTGAGCTGCATAATTGGTGACAAGCTATACATGCTCAATAATATTGTTTTGTCTTTGTTCTTTTCTCTCAGGTTTCCCTATCTCCATCTTTAGAAAATCTAACAGAATCTGCCTACTGTAAATCTTATATACCTTTTCTTTCTCCAACCATGCTGTAAAACATAGACTCAAAACATATAAGGGAAATTTTGTTAAATTAATATATCATACTTAGTCATCAGCTTTTATATAGTTTCTTCTTATATAAAAATTCTCTGCCATATAAAATAATTTTATTTTAATTCCACCCTGTTATACAGAGACTGTATTTTCTCTAAGAAATTCTTGAGTTCCATAAGAACATACTTGTAACACACAAGCATTCAGTACCACAGGGGTACCCCATTATTGCAGTTCTTATGGTGTTTGTTTTCTTGCCTCCTGTCAATCAGAGTGTGTTTCATCAGTCCAAGAAGTTGTCCTATTCACTCCTAAAACTGCAGTAGATAGGTTAAATAGATCAATATATAGACTTTGCATAGGACCACAAGGACAGAGAGGAAGATTGAAGCCATACATGGCTAACAAAGCAGTGGATTTATGGGGTTGTGATCATCTACAACAATAAAATACCCAAATTTTCATTCCTCCATCTCAAATATCAACCTGAGACTCAATTATGCCCCTGAAGACAATGTTTCAAGAGGCTATGCAAAACAGCCACCAGTCATTCATATTGCACAAAAACACAATTTAAAAGCTACTGACCCCCCAAAGACATTCACAGCCTTGCCTTTAAAATAGTTGACAGACAAGCCTATTTGGGTTCAACAATGACCTTTGACAGAGGAGAAATTGCTGGCCCTAAAACAATTGATACAGAAGCAGTTACAAGCTCAACATATTAAAGAATCTATCAGCCCTGTGTTTGTGGTCAAGAATAAATCTGGGAAGTGGAGAATGGTGACAGATTTAAGAACAATTTGTAAGGTGATTCAACACATGGACATCATACAGTCTAGTATACCCTTACCTTCTTTGCTACCTAGAGGATGGCCTATTATAGTTATTGATTTGAAAGACTGTTTTTTTAACCATACCTTTACAAGAACAAGATAAAAAAAATTACATTAAGAGTTTCTAAATTTAATAATACACACCCAGTAAAAAGGTACCAATGGAGAATCCTTTCACAAGGGATGCTGAATAGTTCCACTCTATGCCAATATTTCATCCATCTGCCAAAAAGCATATAAAACCCAGATAAGCTAAGGGCCACAGGGACGGCCACGTGGCAAAATAAATTAATGCATATGAGTCCAATTAAAATAAAAAACAAACTAATAATGTGCCTAAGATATAACCCCAACAACATTAAATTATGTAAGTGTCTGAGTCATCTTTTGTGGGGATAAAAGCCACCATAGGCAAGGTCTGGCTTGTGGTCCAAATGGGACCAGAAATCTTTTACAACATATAAGTGATTTGGATTTTGCAAACATCATTTAGAGGAGATCTTCTGGAGAAAATACAGCTATTAAAGCAACAGACTCATAGATTCATGACACCCAAATTGATAAATTTTATAAACATTAGCTGCTATAAGTTATCTTTGCTATGTGTATGTTAATTAAATCTTCAAATTGCTTCCTGAACTATCAATAGGTAAGTTGAAGTAGTTAAATGTAACTAAAAAAGTACATAGTGCTAAAATTCAAAAATATGAGTGTGTAGTTTGAAAGGATGATAGCCATAAAATATTAGATCACAAAGGAAATTTGAATCAGAACTCTCTTGAAAGTCATCCAAAAATACATCAAATACCAGAGGAACAGATGATACTAGGTAAACTAATTCATAAATTTCCTTTCTCACCTTGGTGGGGTGCTGCTTTTGTCCAGTTGACAAAGTAAGGGTTTTTTGTTTTGTTTTGTTTTTCTGTTTCCAAGAAAGCATTGTATTGATATTGTCAATGAAAAACAGTTGGGAATGCAGAATTGATTATGGAAATACTACTCTGATGAGTCACCTCCTCTAGTCCAGTGTAGGGGATTTCTGTTTGTCAATTTTTTTTCTCAGTGGTTTATCAATTTCTTCCTTGCTCTCTTTATCTATTTTGTTTAAACCTGTTTAACTTCATAAATTTCCAACATAGTTTATACTCAAGGAATACTGTTTGCTTCTAAAGAATGATCCAACATTGTATGAAGAGATTATAGGAGCCAGAGGATGAGGATGTTTGCTGTGAGGTTGTGTCTCCATCAGAAGCTAAACCTATAAAGTCTCACCAATACACATTAGGTTGACACCAGCGAACATGCCAAAGTCAATAGAGGAAAGACCATGAGTCTTTAATCCTACACAAACAACAGTAAGCTGAATGAAGATGAAAGCTGGAGAGATGGTCTTCTCCAGGGAAAGCACAGAAGTTTGGTTTTCAGGGCCAAATAGTCAATCCTAAAAAATTCATATAAGTAACATTATATGAACTTGACAGGTTTCACTTGTACTAGCCAATAGATGCTGACTATTCTGTTGCTCACAACTAAAGTAAGCCCCTCAGACAGATGAGTATTAGTTGTCACAATACATAGACATACACAAATATTTATATAATTGCAATAACAATGGAAATAGAGACCATGAATCTAAAGGAGACAGGTGAGTATATTATGGAATGGTTGGAAGAATGAAGGCTAGGAAGAAATATTGCAATTAAATTGCAAAATCAAAAATAAACAAAAGGTAGGAACAATGCCATAAATTCTTTGCTTTAAACCACTCCTCAAGCTAATTCTAATCCAGTGCTTCTTAGCCTTCCTAATGCTGCGATCCTTTAATATAGTTTCTCATGTTGAAGGGACTCCAAACATAAAGTTATTTTCATTGCTACTTCATAACTATAATTTTGTGGTGAAAGAGGTTTGCTAAAGCATTTGTGACCTGCATGTTGAAAACCACTGTAATCATTTATAAACTCTTAAAAGGGACACTATTTGAAAGATAAAACTCACCTTTTTTGTCTTTTTACTGTATTTTAATTTAAATTTAAATATATTTTGATCATATTCTTCTCCTTCACCCAAGATGTTCCAGATTCAGATCATATTCCCTACTCTTTCACCCAGCTTTAAGTTCTCTTTCAAAAAACAGACAAAACCCCAGTATAATAACAAAAATCACCCCAAACCAATAAAACACCAAATAGTAACCAAACAAAAGCACACACTCACACACACACACACACAAACACACACACACACACACACAGAGAGAGAGAGAGAGAGAGAGAGAGAGAGAGAGAGAGAGAGAGAGAGAGAGAGAGAAATGATTCATGTCTAGCCCACTAGTCTTTATTGGACAACTGGTAGAAACAAATTCTGAGATCCAGAGTCAAACATTATGTGGAGCTCAGCAAATCTGTGGAAAAGGAGAAGAAAAGGAATAGGTAGACAAGGATGTCACAGGAAAACCCACTTAACTGGACTTATAAGAATTCACAGAGCTTGAACTAAAAACCAGAGCATTTTGCAAGGGACTGGTGAATATATGTTATGATTGTATAGCTTGGTCCTCTGTGGGACTCCTAACAGTGAAAGCAAGATCTGTCTCTAACTCCTTTACTGGCTTTCGGGACCCTATTTCTCATACTGTGTTGTGTTGTCCATCCTTAATACAAGGTGAGGTGCTTAGTATTACTGCAACTTGGTATGTCATGCTTTGTCAATATTCATGGAAGACCCGCCCTTTTATGAATAGAAATGGAGGAGGATGAAAAGGAGGAGGAGGAAGGGGAGGAGGAGAAAGAGCAGATGTAGAGAGAATGTAAAGACTAGGAGAAGGGAAATGGGGGGTGGGAGAAGAGGAGAGGAGAGGAGAAACTGTGGCCAGGATGTAAAACAAACAAACAGATAAATAACTAAGAGAAAAGAAAACAAAACAAAAAACCTGTAGAGTCCACTATATGGTGGTCTACTACTCTATAATAGAAAATCTGTTCTGGAGTGGTTGATATATTCAGTTTCACTCTGTTGGCCAAAACTGGTTTTTGTCTCTCTCAGTGGATACAAATAACAGTCCAGTTGTTAGCCTTTACCCTATGGTTTGGTTTTCTCTTCTTCTCCGAAGTGAAACAAAGTCACTGTAGTTAAAGACTAAAAATCTATGATTTTGACAAATTCTTAAGTACCTCTTACAAGTTGAATGCTTTTAGAATCCACTGAGGCATCTAATACTCATCAGTCAGAGTGGCTTACATTCATTGTGAACACAGGAATATTTAGCATCCATCGGCTTGTGCAACTGAAACATCAAATTTGATTTTTGCTGCTGCGAAGTGTTCACATGACTTATGTAGATCCTGGCTTCTGGCTCTTTGTGATCCAGTCCCCTCATATTGTTTCTACTCTTAATCAAGCTCTTTCCTTGGAGAGGACCCCTAGCTACTTCGGTTCCACAGTGATCATATTTCCATGCTAGGTGAAGTGGTAAAAATGCTCATTGAATTCATAGACAACCTTAAGTGATCTAACTCAAGTTATCTGGAGACATGTATACAGGAAGACTATGTCAGAGTATAGTACTTTAAGTAAATATACTGATCTCTTGAAAAGAGAATTAAGTGGAGGAATATTCATGGATATGGAGAAGAAAAGTCAAAATATGTTCAGTGCTTAGTTCATACTTGTTCAATGTTTCAATATTCTTCTATATATTTGGTTAGAAAATGAGACTTCCTGTATGAAGAAAAATGACCTGTGACTTTTAAGGTTTATTGCAGACTGCCTGATGTGTATTGGCATCTTTCTACTTCTGACTGAGCACTAGGTATTGTTCATTCCTTTTGAACCATTTCTCCTCTTGCCAAAGCATGTCTTTCTGCCTTTAGACATGGATCATTGCTCTACTAAACACTTGAGGAGAACATGCTATAGACATTCTTTTGCTATCTCTGATTTTCTTAATTGCCTTGTATGCTTGGAAAAGCAAACTTTTAAAACTTGGGGCATAAATTAAGCTTGGCCTGGTCTCCTACATTAAGTTCAGCCTAGCAACTCTTACAGGATACTGAATTTGAGAACCTTTTCAGACTCATTTTTCTTTGAGAAATCACTTCACCACATTTCCTTAAGTCCTACAATTTTCTCCCACTCGCCCTGTGAGTGATAATTCTGGTCTCAATCACCACATCTTGGCATGAAGAGGAAGCTTTCTGAAGGAAAATTAAAAAAAAAAAAGTTAGAACAAGTTTTCTCAGGACTTAACAGTGTGTAATGTTATATTTTGCATGTTTGAAGATGAAGCACATTGAAGTTCTAATGTGAAATGGCTGATAAAGGGACATCTTTTTGTCAAGATAGGATGAATGAGAAAGCATCAGCACAAGAATTGGTGGCTGTGTGAAATGGCTTCTTATCAAAACTACCTTTTTGGGAATGTCAGGCGAAGCTTGAGTTGTGCATAATGCCTTGCTGGGTGCTGGGATTGGCTTCTACATGTTCTACCTCATGTGGTCCATTCATGATATTTCTACAGACAGCTTGTTCCAGGATGGCATCACCCTTTATGAGGTAAAAGACATCTAAAAGAGTAAAAACATCTTTTCTATGAAATATTGAAACTATGAAATATTGATAGAATAGTTTAGGTTTCACAGAAGAAAGGCTCAAAATTAAGAAAATAATCATTAAAATTAAAATCATTAAAATTATCTAGGATATTTGTATTTAAATTTCACAGGATAGTTAATTTTATTGCAGTCTTGCAATAAATTATAGACTTAAACTGTGAGGATTTATAATTAAGTTGTACATAATTTTATCTTTTATACAAATACTTGGTTATACATGTATTGTTTATTGAAGACCCAAATATATTTATAAAGTTTAAAGTGTAAATACCTTCATACTTTTGTGTACACCTTTTCACCTACTATCGTGCATTCTGGATAATACAATTTGTTTCACAGAATCCTTATTGATGGTAATCATGCCTTCAATTTTTCTCAACTATATTTTAATGCCTTAAAATACATGCTTCTCATATATCTCTGCAACACTGTATAAATATTTCTATTGAATAATTTTATAAACTATAAATATAAAAGACATAGAATAAGTACAGTTTTTCTATTCTAATTGACAGGTTGCTTTTTCCAAATAATTGTGATGTCCTGAATTATAGGTTATATTTTAAAAATCACATAAAATTATAATAATAGAAAATAATATGATACTTGCTTCTTGGCTCTATCAATGCTTGTTTGAAAGTATTTACATGATATGAAGTTAAAATGCATAGCATAACCCAATATAAATTTTAGTTATTACTATTACTAGTAAATATATAAGAATAAAGTATCAATTACTAATAGAACTATTCAATAAAACTGCCCATTTAATAACAATTCTTTATAAATTTGTAATCGTATACAATTAATCTATTATAAAGTAGATGATTGAATCTCTCAAGAGGCCTAATAACAATATTTATGCTCAGAGATTATGAACTAGTGCTTGGTAAATATCATATTACTTCCAATTTTATGTTGAAAGCCAGCATCATAGATAATTTCCTTCCATGTTGAGATACTAGGCTTCTAAGTATGTGGGTTTCTGTATACACCCCTTTCCATATTTGTGTCAGGGCAAAGAGAATGAAATAAATTTTTTCTATGTAGTCTTAAGAAAGGAAATTTATATAAATGGTGAGAATTGTGGTGATGCCATATGTACAAAAAGAAAACATTATATGGCGTCACCACTGTTCTGTCTTTTCTGTTTAAGTGAGGGGAATCATCTTGACTGATAATAAAAACAAAATATATTACAAAGAATTTGAAACAATATTGTATGCCACTCTGGGGTTATAACTCAGGAAGCTTTTTCATTAGTATTGGTTTCCCTAGCTACTGTGACAAAATACCCTCAAGGATTGTGTCTTTATTTGCATCTATTTCTTTGGCTACTGATCAAGGGAATAGTAAATAGAAAAAGATAAAGACAGACTTATTTGGTGTTAACCTTTGTGAGTGTGACATATAATGACATGGTTAGCAATCTTAAAAAGATGGGGTGTGGTAATTTTAGAACCTCCTATGGGCATGAGGTAAAATAAACCAACAGCCTGTATTATAAACATTGAGTTTTATTTATAATGGCTGATATGAGCAAATGGATTATATTCTCTTACTGAGTGCAGATTAAACTTTATCTCTTCTTCACCATTTATACCTTTTGTGAACCTCACCTTATAATACACATGCGCGCATGTGTGTGTGTGTGTGTGTGTGTGTGTGTGTGTGTGTGTGTGTGTGTGTGTGTAATAAGTTTCTGGCCTTTCTGGCCTATGGTCCAGATCTACAGAACCACAGTCCCACAGAAACACATATACACTTATATTAATTAAATGCTGATTGACCTATGGCTCAGACATATTGCTAGCTAACTCTTTTATCTTAACTCAATTTATTTCCATTAATCTGTTTAGCCATGTGACCTGGTACTTTTCTCAGAGCAGAATGGTTGTCTTTTCTCCTCTGTATCTGCTGGTGCCTCTCCTGGTATCTCTGCTCTGTTCTTCCTTTTCCCAGAGTTTTCTTAGTCTGGTAGCCCTAACCCACACTTCCTGTTTGCCTTCTGGCCAATCAGTTTTTTATTAAACCAGTAGGAGGGACAACATACCAGAACATAATTCACTACATATATGCATATATGGGTATGCATATCTATATATGTGAAACATTCTTAAGTATTACTTGGGAGGAACTACCTACAGCATAATCATTATGATATTTTCTTTAGATAATACAAGAAACATAAACTCTTATTCAGAAGAGTTAGTATTGTTGATTTTTTTTCTCTTTGGGTGGTGGTGGGGGTCTGTGCCACCCAGTTCCCAAATAAGTCACTCATGGAGTCTTACTTACATACTTACTTAAATACACAACCTTAGTTTGACTTGTTTCTTGACAGCTTTTCTTACCTTAAATTATCCCAACTATCTTCTGCCTCTGGAAGAAGATTTCTCTATTTCTGTATAACTTGTTTCTTATTTCTTATTCCATATCTTGCTGTGTAGCTGTATGTCTGGCTCCTAGCATCCTCCTCTCATTGTTCTCTTGCTCCTTTATTTCCTCCCAGAGTCTTCCTTCTATTCATTCTCTCTATCTGCTGGCCCTGCCTATCTTTTCTCCAGTCTTGCTATTGGCCATTAAGTTCTTTATTAGACCATTGGGTGTTTTAGAGAGACAAAGAATTATAGCTTCACAGTTAATCAAATGCAACATAATGAATGCAACACCTCTTTGCATCATTAGAAATATTCGACAGAATAAAGTAACACACCTTAAAATAATATTCTACAACAGTTAGAACAAGAAGTTTAACAAAGTTGCCCTTATTCATGAAAAGCCATCTTGGGAACTCAGTATAGAAGTGCTTGTTAAACTGAAATTGTGATAACAAGGCTGCTTCGATGTTAACATTACTGTCTCTCTTCCCTGGATGTATGTGTAATATTGTTTTCCTCACTTCAGTAGAGAAGAAGTTCGTGCCATTAAATCTTCACCTGAGCCCTTTCATCTAGTAGTGGAATTATATGAAGAATCTGACTTTCCACATTCTGAGATGTTTCTTAGAGTTATCATGAGGAAGATTTTTAGGTGCTTCCCAAGTATCAATCATTATAAGCCCTCCCCCAAGAAGTCAGAGCTAGAACAACAGACTTGAAATTTCCTTAGACTGGAAAGTGGGTTTACCAGACCAAAATTTGATCAGCAAACTGAATGACAGTTATAATGAAAATTATATGAATCATGAAAAGGATATAGAACATTTTTGGAAATGTTCATCAAACTTGGCCATCAACATCCAAATAAGAGTTTCAGGGCACAGATTCACTCCCTACCTGTCTCCAGCCAACCTTTGCTATTAAAAATTAATAGAACTTCATGTTTATTTAAACAATATAAATTTGATTTAGAGAAACATGC
Organism: Sigmodon hispidus; assembly: GCA_004025045.1. Lineage (NCBI taxonomy): Eukaryota > Metazoa > Chordata > Mammalia > Rodentia > Cricetidae > Sigmodon > Sigmodon hispidus. The sequence continues at coordinate 287,390 of PVIH01000780.1, forward strand.
TTCTTTTTTTCCATGGACCATCCAATTTATATTTAACCATCTATTGTTTTCATTTGAAGAATATCAAGAGGAAAATTGATAGCAAGTGGAGTATTGGATCTTATAATATAGGCTTTCTATTTCAAGAGAAATGAAAATAAAACCTTGCTTGAATATAGAATTTTTGATTGATCTTTTCCAATATTACTTGGCATCATTTGTATTAATACAATAGACCTGGATGAAAAGTACAGTTTTCAAACACATTTTCAGTTGGGTTATAAATCAGTCTTAATTTCATCCTTAGATGCCTTCTTTCATAGGACCAGACCTCCTATTTCTTTTGCAAATGAACAATGAAAGCCCACAGAAGCATGAATTTCACATATCCAGAGGATGCTGTCTGTTACTCAAGTGCCATTTTGTTTTTCTTTCCATACAGTAATCTCTTTTGCCTAATTCTCATTTGTGATGGTAAATAGATATCCAGAATAATTTTTGACCTACCAAGATGTGCCTTTGCAATATGCTGATGTTTCTATGAATATAAAAAGACATTCTTTTGCAGGCGGTTGTATTGGCTTTAGAGTGCTAGAACTATCCATTTTGAATGTAATTATGCAAAATAAATGAAAGAAATCTGCCCTACTGATATTTATGTAACAACTTCTAGAATAATTCTTCTGATTTACAAATATACTGGGACCATTAGCGAGAAGCCACACCACATCATTATTTCACAGAACTTTAGGCAATTGTGATGACTTTTTTCATATCAGCATTATTTTGCAAAGTAAAATATAACACAGAAAACCAATTGACTTTTTCTACATCATTTTTGAAGAAGAAATAAAGCTACTAAAAAATCAATGCAGGCTTTACTTTCAGAAATAATTTTAGGCACTTTTTTAAACTGTGACCATTCTTGTACAGTTTATTATTTCCTTTCTTTTTTTTTTCTATTTCTTTTTTTTTGCAGCAACCTAATACTCATAAACTGTTTTTAATTCCCATGGAAAAATATAAAGATTGGGTTGAGACTCATTATTGCTTTAAACTTAAGGTCTCAGTAACAGCAGGTATTCCATAGATGCTAGCAAATGCCTTCATATACAAATATAAAAGCAAAGAGAAAATAAGATTTTTATTTCCTTCCAGCTTATATTTATATAGTACTGGTCTTGAGTGAAAGGTTTGAGAACTTCAATGAATATAATAATGGGAAGAAAGGGATCTTTGTCCAAAGAAATATTGTCATTAGTAACTATACATTCAGCCACAAACAAGGAAATCTTACAATCTCCTGCATCAGCAGCCTGGGTGAGAATTTACCTGCTGCCCCTTTTACACAGCCACATTGCTATATCCCATTCCTTTCTAATTTTATTTCTATTACAATTAATCAATAGATTAATATATCAAAAAGTAACATTACTTTTTCAATTAGTGAATTTCACATTAGAAATTTTTAATGAAAGCATTGTCTTCACTAATAAGAATGTTCCCAAGGTTGTAAATCTCAAAGGCAAATATATAGATGAGAATTCCACATGAGTGAAGCATTTTGTAGACACTTCTGTCTCTCATAGATGAAAGTATTCTTCCTGATCATGAATTGATGGCTGCAGATAGTAAGAGAAAGATTACAGGAAGGTGAAAGGGATATACTTTTACAATAAAAGCTGTCTGGTGAAGAGAGTAAATTTTATTAATCTTTTTTTAAATCTGTCCTGAGTATCTGTGGATTGGATACTCCTGATATCACCTGAATATAAGACTTGGTGACAGGTACTCAGGCAGGAAGAAAAGTTTGAATAATATTTTTATCATTACTCAAATAGAAACTTAGTTGGTTTTAGATTTTTTTTTTTGAGATATGATTTTACTCTGTAGCCCAGGCTACCCTGGAATTTATTATATAGTTTGAGATGAACTCAAATTCATAGCAAGATTTTTGCAAGTGTAGCTAATATAAAGATTTATTACAACTATGTGTTCTTCTTAATCATAATAAAGAAAAATGTAAATGACAGTGACTATCTAAGAAAATGAATTCTATAGGTTACAGAGGCAATATGTGCAAACACTTTAGAAATTGGTCACTTACTGCCTGTGTCATTGAGTAATAGTTACATGTCCTTATGTGTCAGTTACGTTTTGAGTAGTTTATAGTGATCCTTAAGGAGCTTCCTGAAACAAACCTCAGGAGAATCCTCAGGACATAGATAGCATTACTGTCTTTGCCAATGAACAGATACTCAGAGAGCTTAGTGGACTTATCCAAGGTCACATAAGTGGAAAATAGTGAAACCAATATTCAGAATAGAGCAATCCCGATTCAGAGCTCTACCTCCAAAGCATTACATTATGCCATCTGATACATACCCATGGTCTTCATTCTTGAACTTCAGCACGCCCAAGAAAGCCCAAGAGTTTGTCCAAGTGAAGGTTTCCCCATTCTCTGGTCCAGTAGCTAGTATTATGTTCCAAAAAAAGCACTTGGATAGGGCTTTTACACATACTCTGCAAGTGCTACATGTGTACTAATGAGTTTTAGAAATCTCTGACCACGCAGAATAAAACAAACTTTCTAGTCAGTAGAAGATTCTGGGCTCAAGCCTTAGAGAGAATCTTACAGTCACAGAATTATTTTGTTGGCGTACATGATCATGACAGCTTTCTGTGATTACAGGGTGGCTCTAAATACCTTTGTAAGCCACTCACTTTTCTCTTATTGTTTAACATCTCACATCTTGTCACTGGATTGATTCAGCTGAGTGATGGACACCTTTCCTCTGATAGTTGGGAAATCTTTTTCTTACAGGAACAACACTTTTCATTTTTAACATTTTCTCTCATCTTTAAGGATGCTATGTGGCCTATAACTTTAGCAAACACAAACTGAAAACGTGTGTGTGTGTGTGTGTGTGTGTGTGTGTGTGCATGTAGGTGTGTATCTGTGTCCTATAAGTTACCTAAGTCCATAACAAACTTGTAAGAAATACTTTGTTCCAAAGAGAAGTCAAATTTCTTCACACAATACATAAAACTGGCAGAATTTTATGAAACGTTTTTAATCTTATTGATAAAATTCATTATCAGATTGGGTATATAGTATGTGGGAAGTTTAAAACAATAAAATTTAAAAGAATTTCCCCAAAGTCAGTAAAATAATAAGCTTAGTATGAAGAGGGAAAAAATTAAAAAAAAAACATCTATAATTAATTGAGTTCACTTAATTCTCTTAAAAAGAAAATATACAGATGTCATTGTTCCAAATAATTAAAATTATACTTCAAGAATTTCAACAAGCTTGGAAAAAATGTACAGATTCTACCACAGGGAAAATTTTTATTGTGTTAAATTAAAATTAGGGTACAACATCTGACAGCCTCACATATCTTTGCTCTGTAGAAAATGATCAGTGTCTTCGTTTTTAGTTTCAAAGCGATAGATGAGCTATTTATTGATTAATCCCTAAAATAACCAAAATAAGAATACCTCCTACTGAAAAAAAAGTTCAAAAGTAGCAGTTATTTTTGTGCAGTTATATAATCAATTGAAACTCAAAAAAGAAAATTTGAAATTGTTACAGAGTTTTAGGCAAAAGGACAAAACTTGCCAAGGTAAATAAAATGTTTTTTGGGAAAAAAAATCTTTAGCTTATGTTAATATATGTGCCTTCTGAACAGGTCCCTTCCTAGTAAAAAATCCTGCTATTATTCTGAAAACAAATCACAATATCTATATATGACCATGTGTTTTTGTGTATCTCCTTTGTCAAAATACAGTTTCCTGTCTCCAAGTTAAAAAATTGTGCAGCTTTTGCTAAATTCAGGTTCAACAGTTTGATTTATATTTAATGAAAACATGACCACATTTCCCCATAGGCTGCTATCTATTTTCATTCATAAGATTCTCATCGCTGTATGTGATTCAGTGAACGGACCATCCTTAAAATTTCTGTGCATACTCCACTTCATTCTTTTCATTAGATGTGCATAGAAACTCACCATTGTGAATGCCTTGACTCACTCACATATCCAGCCACTCAGCCACACAGTGAAGATTGTATCTTGCCTGGCCAATGTCAGCCAAATGCAAAATGCAGAAGTGAACAGTGACCCTCCATTTAGTAATTTTTCTATATTCTGGCTACAAGGCTTCAATTATTGAAATTAAAATTTCACATATACTACCCTACCCTAATCTTAATATTCTCCCTCTCCCTTCAGTGAATGCGGGTATACAACTTCCTGACCTATAGATTGTAATGGTCCTTGATTACTTTAAAGTAGAGTCTAGCACTCAAATTCTCTCCACAGCTCTAAAACTCTTCCAGATCCCCAGAGAAATGCTCTAGGATGTAGTTATTGCAGAACACATGGGAACCAGACATTATGAAATTATTTACTTAAAATATATCATATAAAAGATTAATATTTATTAAAAATTATATAAATATTCACTAATACAAATAAAACTTTAAGACAATTCTTAAAAAATAAAAATGTAAATGTCTCACAATAAATAGTTCAATTTGTTCCCTAAAAATACAAAAACAGAATAAAACAAAAAAGTCATCTTGCCCCAGGTCTCAATAGAGTCTGGCCACACCCTATTTAGAGTTCTAATACAGCTAAACTATGCCTATATGCTTTCTTAAATAATGCCTAAATTCTACTACATCTAGTGCTTGAGGTTTTGATAAAATTATTAACATGGATCAAGAATGTTCTTTATACATTTAAAGTTACATCTCAAAATAACTGATGAAACTAGTTCCTAACCACTTTGAGTTTCTGTTCTTCTGGTAGCTGTCAGGGAGAAAAAGGAAAATATATAAAAACTTACACAAAACAAACTCAGTACCCAAGTACTATATATGTTGTTGAGTAACATTTAGTACTGGCAAATTGCTGAGAATTTGTCAGGTAATGCAATTTTGTTTTCAACTTATGCCACTGAAAAGTAATGTAATATCTAATGTGAAGAAAGAAGAAACCCATACACCATAAAAGTACATTGCTGCATATGGCTTGGCATTTGAGAATCAAATGAGAGCAAGTTGCCCTTTTCTCTATTTCTTAAACAGTGTGTAAAGTTGTTAGATTATATTGTAACATTTTAAGCAATCTATTGTGTTATAAGCAGATTGCCTTCAAGAGCCTGGTGATGTGAACCAAATGTGAAGGCAGTGAGTGAAATTCAAATAGCATCATCAGGGAATAACTTGGGGCTGCCTCAGGGACCAGAGATCAGTGTGGTGACCTGGGACCCAAACATCCAAACAAAAAGAGAATGGTAAAATTATTGTTACATCAATGAAATTTTTAGTAATAGCTATTGAATCGGCTATCTATAATGCCATCGTTTAAAGCTTGCCAATTATAAATCTATCAAATAAAAATGTTAAATGTTTATCTCTAGTTTTAGATTTTTGGTAATAGCTCACTATGTTGCCCAAGCTAGCTTCCAACTCTAATCCTTCCACCTCAGTCTCTAATACTGCAGTCATATGGCATTTATAAGTAATGTTCTACTTAATAGCTAGATACAATGCACTTAGAGATGAGATTGAGTCAGTAGAGGGTGCACAGTATTTGACAGGACTTTATTTGATAGTTTTAGAGGGATATGTAGGTTTCTAAGCTGTTATGTACTGCCTTACTTTAAATAGTTTTAACTCTTCAAAACTGTATTCTCATCAGAATTAGAAAATAATAAGAATAAGACTTCATCTACATTTCTCACCAGATGGAGAAATCCTGTTTCCTGTGTACATGTGTATCTAGAGTTAAAGCCCAATGTGTGACCTTCACATTGTGGCCTGGCTTACTGTGTGTACAGCAAGTGAGGAAATGAACTTCAAGCCATCACAGGGCCACACTACTTAAATCAGTGGTTCTCAACCTGGAGGCCATGACCACTTTGGAGTTCAAAGGACCCTTTCATGGTGTTGCACATCAACAAAAAATCTGTATATCAGATATTTACATTACAATTCATAAAAGAGCAAAATTAGTTTTGAAGTAGCAACAACATTAGTTTTGTGATTAGGGTTCACCACAGTGTGAGGAACTATTAAAGGCTCAAGGCATTAGTAAGGTTGAGAACCAATAATCTCAATAATGATGGGAATGTGCTTAGACCCAACCCCTCAAGCAGATTCTAAAACACAATGCATGAGATCACCTACTATGGCTTTCTTTATAGCTCATAAAATTACAAAGTACATTACTATTAGTTTTTCGAGCCTTGTGGTGAATGTTTATTCCTCATTCTTTTGATTATCTCATGCCCATTGCTGTGAGCAACAGATCATTGTTGAATGACTATGTTTATGGAGTGCCACAAAGTCATCCCAAGAATGAATATTATATTCTCAAACACACTAAAAAAAAAAAAAAGATTTATTTGAAAGGTGAGTCAACTTCTCTTTTTTCCTGACCTTGTGTGGTCTTTCTGTAGGCAGGTTTCTAAGGAGTTATTTAAAAGATTTCAAAATGTTAACTTTCCAAATTGATTTTAATGTGTCCCAAATGATATATAAAAAACTCTGATTGTAATTGCAAAATCTTCATGCTTGCATGGTCTGGACTCGCATTGAACATCATTCCTGCATATTCTCTATAATAATTTTCTCTAAGGGGTTTCTATTGCTCTTTATTTATTAGTATCATATGACTTAAGATTTCATCAAGTAAAAATGAGCTGCTACCTTAATGCTTTTTAGATTTTTAATGTGTGTGTTGTGTTATCCAATTTAATTTATGTAAAGGTCCTATTTGATACTATTTCTATAACTTAGAAAATAAGAATCTGAGGTCCAATCATGTTCACATGGTTAAAGTAGGGTTTGAAAGTAGCCTGAAAAATTTAATGCCCAAACATCAACAAAACATTTTATTCTATGTTTTAAATATCCAGTATATGACAAAAACATCTGGCATTATCTGTGACTTGCTGGTACAAATTTCTACATCTCTTACATTTCTCCAATTAGTCGTATTTCAGGAATCTCTTTATATTTTATGTTAGAATACAGATATCAAAATAATGCATATATGTAGAAGCCTTAGAATATTATTTTCTGAGAATTAGTTATTTATAGCATGCATATATCTTTAAACATTTAAATCATATGTACATGATTTCTAGTTCTCTAGTTTCTTCCCACTGGCCTTGATCACAACTTTCAGATAAATGAGAAACCTGCCCTCAGCCATTCCTTCTGTCAATCTACTTTCTCCCTCCCTTCTTAACTTACAGGTCGTTATATATATATATATATATATATATATATATATATATATATATATATAATATCTTTTCAAAGGCATTTCTTCAATTTCTCGATGCCCCTGACCTGCCGTTACAGCAAGCATTTGTTTCCATGTGTTTCTTTTCAGCACTGAGTGAGATATTTATCTTGCTTATTCAGCTTTAAAAAAAAAAAATCTTTCTGAAGCTTTTCGTTACTCATTTTTTTTGCAGACTTCAGTCAGGTGTTCTCATTTATGTCTCAGCTGATAAGAATGCATTGTAAATTCTTCAGCATCACCTTGAATCTTTTCATCTCGTGAAGGTTTTTTAACTATTTAGGGACTCTTCTGTCATTTGCCTTTTCAGAATTTCACATTCTCAGTTTGCCATGTTTCAATTTCATGCTACACTGAAGTTGTGACTTCTCTCAGTTTCCTATTCTTCCTGTCATTATTTACTCTCCTTTATCTATTCCTGTTCCATTTTCAGGTTTTCATTTCATACCATTCCAAAACTGCATGGACATTTTCACTATTGTAGAAGTTTCTGTTACCTTTTTTTCACCTTCTTCCTTTTGTTCTTGATAAGAATTCAGCTGCCACTTTGCTTTCTAAGTAATCCAAAATCGTATGAAAATTAAACATAGTTTTATACTTGCAAACCACAGTTTCACTTGCTTGCATTTTAAATTATGTGCATATCTTTAAATTAAAATTTATCTCCTTGTATTTTATTTCTATCCCACTTTACTGCTTTGTATTCTTTTTACATTTTTCTGAGTCTTTTAAAATAATTTTCTTATTGTGAAATTTTCCATTTCATTTACTTTTCAAAATTTATACCATTTAACCCCAATCTTAATCTTTTTCAAAATCTTTTGACTTTGATTCTATCTATATCTACTTTCAAATAATTTAGTACTCTCATAAGAGTAAGTATATTTTAGGTTTAAATTTATCTACACCACTTATATGCACAATATTGAATCATTTTCACTGCCAGTGTCACTGAAAACATCCCTGAGAGACAGTTTTCTTGTTTCATGTGTCAGCCCAAATTGTATCTATATCTATAACTTTTGTTAGCTTCAGTCACAGTAATAGCAATTTATAATCTACTAACCATTTAGCATTCTGTAGCATAATAGTAAAACAAATCTGTTGAAGATGAGTTAGCATTATGCAGTATTTATGTAAATCATCCCGGTAAAGATTTTTTAAGTTAAAAACACTTCATAATTATATATTCCGTGTCAGAATATTGATTTTGTTTCTAAAGAAGGAATCAAAGTTTTCAGACATGCATTTGGTTTCACAGTACTCTCTCAATTCTTAACTGTGTGATCTTTCTTTGTGTAAAATAAATGACTTCACATTCTTGAAAAGTGGTTCTTTAGTTTTATTGATAAGTCTTCCATGTAGGTGCCCGTAATCAAAATATTTGTTTGTTTACGATTAATATTTTTTTACAAACTATCATGCTTAATGCATTTTCTTCCTTGTTTCTTTCTCTAAATGATGTGCTTAAGACCCATCTTTACTCATTTACCTAGCAATAGATGATTTATCTTCCCTGGTATGTGGTATTTCATTGGATAGAAATACTTATGTGTTTGATGTCCCTCTGATTTATTTTATTAGAATAAATTTAGAGGAGTAGTACTCTTAGGTTAATTGGCCTAATTGCAAGGATTGTACTGTGTTGAAGATTTCCTCTTTAGAAATTGAGCTTTAGGACAATGCTTTAATAAATAATAAATGCTTTAGAAAAAAAAAGAAATTAAGCTTTAGCTAGACATTTTAACCCTTTCTGAGACATTGTATATCTACTCTACATAACCATGATCTTATATCCTGTCTAGCATCTTTTTTTTCTTTTCCTCCTTTATTTTGTATTTATCAAAAAAAACAGTAAAAAAAATTTTAAATGCGGATGAGTTAACAATAGCTATACAGAGGATAAGAATCAAAAGCATGGCTTATCAAGGGTGGAAATACAAATAAGATTGCTATACATATATTTTCTTTGTGTTCAGCTTTCCCTCTGAATTTTTTTTTTCCATCCCTGTATATCCTTATTCAAGGTCTCTTCCCCCTCCCACCACATCTGGTCATTTTTCTTCTCTGCAACTCCCAATCCCTTCCCTGGGCAGGGAGCAGACAGTCCTATGGTCCCACTGACCCCCCAATAATGCTTGGATCAGTCTCCACTCCTGGCCAAATCCAGTTCTGTCCCCCCTCCCTCAAGAGTGAGTCAGGTGTTCCTATAGTTGGACTGGAGTTTGAAGGGTCAGTCCAGGGTGTTTCTGATCTCAAGCTGTTCGGTGGTTGTGGTTTGCCGCTTGGGCATGTTTGGCTTTTTTTCTTGTTTGTTTGTTTAGAGACCACTAGTGAGTAAGTACATCCCCTGCTTATCTCTCTGAGTTTGTGATACTTCGCTCAGGAGGATATTCTCCAAATCCATCCATTTGCCTGTGAATTTTAGGATATCATTTTTTCTTACTGCTGAGTAGTATTCCATTGTGTAGATGTACCACAGTTTGTTAATCCATTCTTCAGTTGAGGGACATCTAGGTTGTTTTCAGGTTCTTGCTAT